>JAGDQO010000317.1:705000-784758 GCA_018342035.1 Solanum appendiculatum
ATTAGGTCTTTATAAATATTATTTTACCTGTCTCATATTACTTGTTCATATTATTGAAAATATATCACAAATTATTTGTTAATTTACAAAATTAAGATAGAATTAATTAATTTATTTCCATTTTTCTTTTGATTAATTTTTAAAAAAAGTGTAAACAATATTAATCACCTGCATAAATATTATAAAATTAGAAAAAAATTCAATCATTATTAATTTTTTTATGCACACATTAGTCAAAAGAGTACATTAATTATTAAAATTCTTTAACCCCCATTCATTTGTATATTTTATAGTCCCGTAAAAATTGTTTTAAAATAGAGTGCACTAAAAAGAGTTAAGAGGTAAATTATTAAAAATTTATTTTTTGTTTATATTTTTTTAAGAGGCATAAAAAACAAACAAACAAACGATTTGAGTAGAAGGAAATAGCGCCAATTTTGTCAAATGATTTATTTTTCAAAAGCGTAATTTCCATGTCATGACTCGAAAAGAAATAGTAATTTAAATGATTTCCACACTAGTGAAACTTATTTATTTGCTACTTCCTCCGGCATTTCATATTATTTGTCTATTTTTTTTTACACTCCTTTTATGAAATTATAAATTAAATAAGTATTTCTAATAATTTATATTTTAATTTACTTTATTTATGTAACTTATCTAGAAATTAATCCACTCTTTTAATTAACTATGTATATGAAAAAGATTAACAATGGAGAATTTTTTTTGGATTTTTACAATATCATGCAGGTAAACAATATTGCTTGCACTTTTAAAAATAATTAAATTTAAAGGCAAAAATAGAAAAAACTTAATTAATTTTCTTGATTTTGTAAATTAACAAGTACTCCCTCAATAACATATTACCCACTATTCTCTTTATATATCCCATCAAAAATCATAAATAAGAAGGATATGTTTACTTACTTTGTACTTTCTTTTGGAACTTTATAATATTATAATATATTCAAAAGAATAACTTTTAAGGGCAAAATAAGAAAAAAGATATTAATTTTATTTTGATATTGTAAATTCACAAGTAATTTGGGACAAATATTTTTAGTAATGTGGACAAGTAATATGAGACGGAAAATGTAATCTGGAATCGATAAATTTAATAACATGAACAAGTAATATTAAACGGAGTTAAAGATTTGGATAATTGCTTGGAATGGATTGACTAATTAATTTTGATTTTCTTGTTTTTACAAGTGTGCTGCACAAAGGAACAAGCGAGTACCAAGATATTGCTCTTTTGGACACCAAACACTTTGGGAAGGTTGATATAAATAATTTTTAATAATTTATTTTATTGGAAGAAAAATAAAAAAAAGAGGTTGACCCATACTTAATATATAATATTATTGTTGTTATTAAAATATATGCATGCATTGTAGATATTGGTGATAGATGGGAAGATGCAGAGTGCAGAAGTGGATGAATTTATATATCACGAATGTCTCATTCATCCAGCTCTCTTATGTCACCCAAAGTGAGTATTTAATTAATCATACCTTATGGATATATATAAGCATTTCTAACCTTACTTATAATATTTATTAATATAATAATGCCCTTTAATTGGAGTACTATTAGCTAGCTAGAGTTATACTATTTAATTAGTATAATTGGATTAGCTGTAACTACCATAATTAACCAAAAAGTGAATATTCTTATAATTATTATGTAAAGTAATAATGATGAATTTTGCAGCCCCAAAAATGTGTTCATAATGGGAGGTGGTGAAGGGTCTGCAGCAAGGGAAGCTCTCAGACACAAATCTATTGAGAGAGTTGTCATGTGTGACATTGATAAGGTAAATTACTTGCAAAGCTGAATCAAACTTTATTCTAGAAGATAATTTTGGAATAAATTTTTACTACCCCGTAATCTCTTGTTTGATATGGATTAATAGTTAGTACTTAAATAAGTTATTCCTTGGTGGAATGATAATCTTAGAATACCTTATCTCGCGATAAAATAGTTAAAATGACAAAAAATTACCCCTCAACCCTTTTATACATCACTTTTCATATCCTTTACACTTATTAAGGGTATTTTTTTGTAAACAAACAACTTGTTCTTAGAAATCATACTATGCATATTATTTTTAATATAACAAACCAAAAATTCACTAAAAAATTGCACTGATATAACTAATCCCAACATAATTTATCTTCAAAATCAAAAGATAAATAGTAATATATTCTTTTTTAATTTACGATCGACTGTTTAATATGCGACAACTGAAATTCTTATTAAAATGTCTAATAGAAATTATATTTACTTTGTTACAGGAGGTTGTTGATTTCTGCAAGAAACATCTAACAGCAAACCATGAGGCTTTTCTTAACATGAAGCTTAACTTGGTCATTAACGATGCCAAGTAACGATTCTTTCATTTTTGCTTACTTGCTTTTCTTTTCAATCTTCAGGAGTAAAATGTATTCCCCTACAAGTAGGATGTAAGTCAAAGCTGGATCTTTTCAATTATATATACCTAATTTGAGCCAAAGAAAATAAGCAAGTCTATAATAAGGTGCATTGAAAATTCACTCATCCAACTAATTCACCATAGAAAATCCATAATCTAGATCCATGCATGAGATAATTAAGGCCTAATTGGGCTAAGACTTATGTGAGAGCATAAATTGTTCTAAGTCTAGGTTTGGGCCTAATATATAACTTACCGAAATCACACTAGTTTAAAAGTTAATTACTTAGATATATGTTAGTTTGCATCATTATGAATCTTAATTACTAGATTTTGGCGTGTCCAGATACATCAAGATACATGTATCTCATGATAAATGAGTCAAAATTAGACGTGATTTGTTCTAGATACACTGCATCCAAGTGGATTCGCATGTATTTGGGATACATAGATAAATCTTGCTCGCCTCCCTCACCTCCCTTCATCTCACTCCCCACTCTCATATCTTGCTCGCATATCTGATATCCCAGATACATGCAAATCACACCAGATATATGTATATAGTGTGTATCTAGTGTGATTCACATGTATCTGAGATACATATAGAGACAAATCTCGCTCGCCTCCCTCCCATCTCGCTTGCAACTCTCATATCTCACTGACATATCTGGTGTCCCATATATATGCGAATTACACCAAATACATGTATATAGTGTGTATCTAGTGTAATTTGCATGTATCTGACTTGAAATCTAGTATGAAATTATTAAATAGTGAGATAAAATGAGCAATTATTTCAAACTATATGGAGAATTATTAAATATGATATGAATGTTTATGTAATTATGTAGTTTCTCCCTTAATTTATGGATATATGGCCTTGAGGGTTTAATGAGTAATCCAAGTTGGCTTTATCCTATGTTGTTGAGTTACTGATTTGATTTTGCATGAATGAAGAGCTGAGCTAGAGCAGAGGCAAGAAAAGTTTGATATCATAGTTGGGGATTTAGCTGATCCAGTTGAAGGAGGACCTTGTTACCAACTCTATACCAAATCTTTCTATCAAAATATCCTTAAACCTAAGCTTAACGACACTGGCATCTTCGTTACTCAGGTTACCTCTCATTCTTCGTTATTCTCACATCTATAATATATATATATATATATATTGACTCATATCAACTGATCGAGCCAAAATGTTATATCTATATATTTACACTGTTGATGTATAAAAGTTACTATATATCTTTAGTCGATCAAGCTCTAACCTGCTAGTCGAACAACAGGCTGGACCAGCAGGGGTTTTTACACACAAGGAAGTTTTCTCATCCATTTACAACACAACCAAACAGGTTTTCAAATGTAAGTCTTCATAGTTAACTGACTTCGAAAGTAAAAATTATAGTTTTGACAATTTTTTCTTTCATAATTTGTCATGTTGTTGCAGATGTACTAGCTTATACAGCTCATGTACCCTCATTTGCTGATACTTGGGGATGGGTTATGGTTAGTACTGAATATTAGGATTTAGTCCAAATTAAGAAATTAATTCAATATTGACATAGCAATAGTTATATATAACAAATTATTTGATACGAATTGCAGGCTTCTGACCAACCATTTTGTCTTGATGCTGGAAAACTGGACAAGAAAATAGCAGAAAGAATTGAAGGGGAATTGTTATATCTTAATGGTGCTTCATTCTTCTCTTCCACCATCTTGAACAAGACTGTTGCCAAAACGTAAGCTCTATTAACAATTTCTTCTTGTTTTGATCAACAAAAGCATTTCATTCCAGCCGGAGCTAGGATCAGAAGTTAGGGGTTCTAAATTTGGGGTTTGAACTCATAACTCTAGCGTGGAAAGCCTTTCCATGGGCCATTCCTTAACACTGAGCCGTCAATCAATTTTGTTAGGGATTCACAAGTTAATATACATATATATTTATATAATTTTCTAATACAAATACATGATCTACGGAAAAGCTATTGGGTTCATCCGAATCCCAAACCCCCACTTAGCTCTGCCCCTGATTCCATCAATTTTTTTTTTTTTCGTTTAACAAAACAATATTGTTATACTTTGATGTTAACAGGTTGAAGAATGAGAGTCATGTGTATACTGAAGATGATGCAAGGTTCATTCATGGGCATGGATTGGGATTCAGAAATTGAGGCAACAAGGTTTTCTGATGGGGGAACTGTACAGCCAAGTGTTTGGGAAACAAAGGAATATGAAGTAGGGATGGGGCTGGGGGGGGGGGGTGTTGAAACATTTAAGTGTTCTCTTAAAGATATTTGTTATTTAGTAGCTTTTGATTTGGTCAGCAGCATAGGCTTAGGCTTCTTCTGATTGTCCAATGACTATATATTTACTATTTCATGCAATGGCAAGATTTGAAAAGAAAGAAAAATCTTTTTCTATCACAATGTCTTCTTTTTATTGTGTTTAATTACAAGAACCCCTACACCCCTTCACAATTTATTAATTACTCCTCCTATTTCATATTAACTGAATTTTTGGGACTTTTTTCATGGTTCAAAGTTCAAGATGAATTTTTGGAATATTTTTTTCATATTTGTCCTTTCCTTTAATTAAGTTTGATACTTTCTAGGTGTAGACACGTAATTTTTGACCGAACTTAAAGTTTTATACCATTTTAGTGGTTAAATATTTCTTTTATATTTAAATTAGATATTTTATTTTTTATCTTAATTTATTAAGTTTATTTTAAAAGATTTGAAAACTACAAAAAATAGAGTCACATTTTAGTATAAGTTTTATTTTTCAATTGTTAAAAAAAAAATTTACAAAAAATATATGTTTGCTTTTAGTTTAGAGTTTTGTAAATAAGCGAGTGTTTCTTAAGTATATTTTTAGACTAGCTATTTAACTTTTCTTATATTTTTATTAATTCAAAATAATTAGCTAATATTTTTATTAAATAATTTTAGATTATATTTAATTAAAAAAAATTAATTAAAACTACCCAAACCTCTAATCCTAAATTCACTACCCCCATTTTCCTCCATTGCCCCAACACACTCCCTCACACCCACTTACACGTCCCACCCCCTTTCCCCCTTATTTATCCTTGCCTAACAAAACAATCAGGAAGATATACTACACACTCACGTAGAAAGAAAAAACAAGAGCAACACCAAACCCATCCCCACATACATACAGAGAAAACAAAACATTTGCACACTGAAAAAAAAAAAATTCACTCACCCACCAAAAAAAAAACACATTTTCTCTCTCCCTTCCAGCAACCCAACACACCAAAGGAAAAAAAAAAAACAAATAATCTACTCATCACCTACAACCAAAAAATGCCCACAATTAAAGGAAAAATCAGAGACAAAATTTGAGGTTTGCTTTCCTGATTTCGAGTTCGTGGTTTCTGATTATATTCTTTTTTATTCACAAGAGGTAACACTTAATCCTTTTTGTATAGTTTAATGTCATGATTATACAAGCATTGGTTGCAATACATTGAAGTTGCCAAATGTCATATGTGTTTGAACCATTAATATTCATTGATGTTATAATATGTTTAAATCTTTCATATCAACTTTATGTTTAGATCTTTTATATCCTTAGACTTAGTGCGAAACTGTTATAACAAACCTTAGTTTATTTCATGTTTAAGTAGAACTATTGTCCACGCCTATTCTTATTTTCATATTTTGATTCTTTTATGATGATACATGTATTTATGGCTTAACAAACTGAAATGATGAGAATAGTTAATGACAAATATTTATTTTGTGAAATATTAATTTTTATTAGTAGGTTTTTCTTTTCATTTTAATGACAAAAATAAAGAAAATAAAAGATTTTAGATGCCCATAATTTCTAACATGTTTATACTAATACAGCATATGCAAAACTTATATAGAAAAGTGTATATTTTTAATTTGTCTATTTTTCATTTTGTGTTCTTATTAATATTGTGTTCAGTCTTATCATTTTAGAAAAACATAGTGATGAATACTTTTTGAAGTATTAAATTAATAACTTTATATTAATCTATGTAAATATTTGGTTGTTGAATTATACCTTTAGTGAGTCACAACGATTTACTTTTAATAAAAATAATTTAAAGTCCTTCGACTTTATAAAAAGAATTTGGATTTTAAGTAATTTTTCTATAACTAAAATTCTTTAAATTGGATCGTTAGGAACATGATTTGGCAAATAATAATAATAGAAAACATTATGATCTAAAAAAAATTATACTACACAAACTTTAGACACGAAAATATAAATAAATAAATAATTCGTGGCAAGGTTGGAAAGTGCTGCTTCCAATACACCACACACTAATAAAAATAAGATAGTTATGAAGCAATTTATAATAAATCAAAGAAGGCGGATAATAAGCACATTTATAAAGTTCATAAGTATAATATATCCAAAATTTCAGTCAAATCATAAATAAGTCAATAAAGCGACCGTGTTGGAACCACGGGACTCGAGGGGTACTTGACAACTTCCCCTTGGTCGATAGAATTCCTTACCTAGACTTCTAGTTTGCAGACCAATAAAGTGAAGAGTCAATTTTCTTTTGATTAGGGATCTCAATAAGGTGACTTGGAACACCAAAACTCAATTCCAAGTGGCGACTCTGTAAAATAAATAATCCCTTTTCAAAATGTCACTTTAATTGAAAAAACTCTTTTTCAAAACACATTGTTTTGGGAAAAATAGGGGTGTGACACTAGGAGATAAATTGCACTACTTACAAAGTTGTATTTAGAATCACAAAGGCCAATAGTGAAAAGTATGATTTAAATTATGTCCATGAATGTTTTTCTTAATAAGTGTGCATTGTCTCACAAAGTCAGTTAATATGAAATAGAGGAAGTAGAAACAAAGAAAATAAATGTAACAATAGAAAATATCAAAATCAACTTTTGATACGTGGTTATAATGATGATTGATGATCAATTACTACTACAAGCAAATATCCATATGAAAAATTTCCAACTAGATTTTTATGGTAGCTTATGATGCAATGATCATTCCAAGAAAAAAACAATCTTTCTTCGTAAAGATATGTCACGATCCAAACTCACTGGGCCATGCAGGCACCTACTCTAACACCTAGATAGGAGAACCTTTACCACCTAAATTAAAAAACGGGCAATGTGGAATTAGTGAAACATAAGAAAGCTCTTTAATAATAGAAGTAGTCATGAAAACTCAAGATCAAGGATTATCTTTTTACAAATAACTGAAAATTCCTCCCAAGGAACTAGTCGAAAGGTACAAGATCTACTAAGAGAATATAATGTATAAAAGAAATACGACATAACTCTCACCACAAGGAAAGGGAAGTAGAAGCTGTCGGAGATCATCATCGACTTCACATATGAAACATTACTGAATCCTACAACCAGACTATGCCAAGTGGCATTTTGTGAAAGATTACTCTTTGATTGCATCTGCTTTTACTATGTTGACTCTAAAGAATGTGACTTTCCGGTGATATGATGAATGCAAAGAGAGTTTCCAGAATCTCAAATCTTTGTTGATTTTGGGTTAGATTTTGACTTCATTAGTAGAAGGCAAGGGTTTTATAGGGTATTGTGACGTTTTCAAGATTGGCCTTGGATGTAGATTGATGCAGCGAGGTAATGTTATTTCATATGCTTCTAGATTGACAAAGGTTCACAAAACAACTGCCTTATTCATGATGTGGAGTTGGTGGTAACAATTTTTTCTTTGAAGATTTTGAGGCATTACCTTTATGAAATTCATTGTGAGATATTCATTGATAGTCGTAGCCTACTATATATTTTTTACTAGGAGGATCTCAATTTCAGGCAACATATGTGGTTTGAGCTGCTTAAGGACTATGATATGATGATTTTTCATCTTCTAGAAAAGGCCAATATAGTGACATATGCCTTTAGTAAGAAGGCGGTGAATATGGATGGTCTTGCATTGTTACTAGCTGAAGAAAATCCTTTGGCCTTTGATATTTATTCCTTAGCCAATTGATATGTGAGATGATATTTCTGAGCCTAAGAGGGTTCTTGTTTGTGTGGAAGCTCATATGAGCATCAAACACCCTGTGGGATGACTCTAAGAATGTCTACACTTGAGTGGAAGTAGGAGCGAGTAGATATGGACTTTGTGGTAGGTTCTCCACAGACTTTGGGGAAATTCAACGCTGTTTAGGTCATTGTTTATATGCTGACCAAGTCTTCTCACTTTTTATCAGTTCAAACCACGTATAATTCAGATAGTTTGGATTGGATTTATATCTAGGAGATAGTTCATCTACACGACGCGCTTGTTTTTATCATATTTAATTGGGGAACTCAATTCACATCTCAAATCTAGAGGGCTGATGTAGAAGGACTTGGATACTCGAGTTGAACTTAGTATAATATTTTACCCGAAGATTGATGATCAGCCATAGAGGACAATCAAGGTCCATGGAGATATTTTATGAGCTTGTGTCAATGATTTCGGGTTCTTGGGACCAACTTTTGCCCTTAACTAAGGTTTGTTACAATAAAAACTACTGTTCCAACATCCAGATAGCACCACTTGAGGCTTTTTAGGGTAGGAGATGTATATCTCTCCACTGGGTTGGTTTGATGCATTTGAGGCCAGGCCTTGGGGCACAAATTTATTGAGAGATTTCTTAGATAAAGCAAATTTTAACCAAGAACGACTTCATACAAATTAGAGAAGGAAAATGTGCTATGCTAATCGGAAGGTTTGCAACTTAGAGTTAATGGCTGGAGAGAAGATATTGCTTAAGGTATCACTCGGAAAGGGTATAATGAGTTTCAAGAAGAAGGGAAAGCTCTCTAGGTTCAGTGGTCATTTTAAGATCTTGTAGTGCATGAGTGAATTGGCTTATGTGATAGACTTACCTCCAGGTCTTTCGGGTGGTTATCCTATTTCTCATGTGTCTATATTTAAGAAGTGTCATACGTATAACTCTCATGTGATTCTATGAGACTCACTACAGTTGGAACAAAATTTAGTGTTTGAGAAGGAGCTTATAGATATTTTTGATAGGAATATTCGCAAGTTGAGGTCCAAGGAGATAGCATATGTGTAGGTGCAGTGGGTACATAGTCCAATTATGATGCCACTTGGGAGACTCAGTTTGACACATACATATTCTCATCATTTTCAGCATTCAGATACTTTTTATTTCTTCATATTCAAGGATGAACGTGTGTTTTAGTAGTTGATGATGTAATGACCTTCAAGGTCATTTTGTGAGTTTTTGTTTTCCCCCTATTTAACCCTTACCATAGTTTTGGTTGACTATTTATGACTTTTAGGGATGGGTGACATAATTTTTGAGGTGGTTGAGGTGTTTTGGGAGACTTCATGAGTTTAGAAAGTTTGAAACTTAAGAAGTTCGACCAAAGTCAATATTTGGGGCTAATGAAATTGATTTTAATTTCAAACAATTCCACTAGGTCCATAGGGTGTTTGGTGACTTATTTGTATGGTCTGAAAGGGTCCAAAGTTAGTTAGGAATAATTTGGACACTTGGATGGAATTCTAGAATTTCTTGAGTTTGGAGTTGACCATGGTCAAAATTCAATCAAAATGACCTCAAAATAGTGATTTGATGATTTCAACAGGTATGAAATGTGTTTTTTGATTCATTTACATTACTGATCTATGTCTATGGGGTTCCAGATGAGTTTTGAGTCTTAAAACCAAATTTGGAAGACACCATATTTTTCTAGTGTCGTGCTAGTGCAATCAGGCAAAGGGTGAACATTTGTGCATGGGGAAGGTCAGTGTTTAAAGTGATATCGGTGCTAGCGGCGAGCTATTGCACAAGGGAAGGCAACACAAATGGTTTAGTAAGAGCTCAATGACACTGACTATTTGAACCTACATTTTGCGGAATCTCTCTAAGGATATACGACCTCGCCAAGCATTGTTCACCAATTAATTAGTGATATTTTAGCTATCTTTCACATTTCCCACTATTTTTGGACTTCTAGAGCTTAGAATTCTTGGTACATTTTCTTTTATTGAAAAGGGGTAAGTTTCTAACCACTAATTTTGTAATTCTTGTATATTTTATCTTTGATTTTGAGTTTAATTCAATGTTTGGGGATTCAGGTTTTAGAATCAATTTTTGATGAATTAAGGGTCGATTCATACTACATTTTTGAAGAAATTTTAAATTTGAGTTTCTTGTTGTATGAATAAAATTGTTTGAAAGAAAATTTCAGTTTTGTCATCATGTATCGATGTGAATTTTGACCCAAATTTACCTTGACTTTTCTATCACGATATGGGTATCGATGGAATCTAAGGCCATATGAAAGGAGAGGGTTATCGTATGATAGTTCATGGCTTTCAGTTCGGCTTTGAGGTAAGTTATAACTTACTTTTTGTCAGACTTTGCTTGGATTGTAGCTTTTGTATAAAGCATGTTATGGGTTCGGCGAAATGTAGGGTTGAAGTTTTGACCGAGGTGATTTGATATCATGATACCCGAAATGGGTGTTTTACCCAGTAAATGGCTTGATACTTGGAAATTGTATCGTGGTTGTGTCGTACATAGTTTCATACATTCTTTGGAATTTGAGGAGTTATTTTTCCATGATAGACATCATATGAAAAGTAAATTGATTGACAGAGAAAGTGTGGTGCCTATGGAAACATGTTTGAAGGTAAAGTTATTGTTTGTCAAGACTTCTAGGCTACAATTATTGGATGAGAAAGAGATTCATGAACAATTTTTTTTTCTTTTGTATCTTTCCCTTATTTCTATGACTATCCATGCATATTCACACTCATAGATCACAAGTTGGTTCTATGGAAACCTGAGATTGATTTCGCGCACTTGATACTGTGTGATGTTGAGTTCTTTTTTGGCGATGTGGTTCTAGGTCTTTTTTGAAAATGTGATGGCAATGTCTTTTTTGGTTATATGTCTAAGGTTATTGTAGGACGAGCCCAAGGTGATTGTTGGATAGGTATATGATCTCACGACTCTCCCATGAAATCTATCAGAGAAATAGAGCGACTGTGGAGAGGGTGTGTACTGGTAAGATCATTGGACGTTATCTTGGATCGCATTTCATATTATTATGTATTCATGTTGATTCTATTCCCTATATTGGTTAATCTTTTGGAACTTTTCTGAGTGCATGATTATTAATATTCTTTATGCGATATAGTTGTAACTCCTTCTCGGTCAGCCTATAATGCCTACATAGTACACATGGTTTAGCACTCATCCAATACTAACTGAATTTGTTGCCTCTAATTATGCAAAGTAATGAATCAAAGTTGTTTTGATCTCCTTGAGTTTGGAGACTTGACCCAACTTCATCTCTCTTTTACTTTTTGTCATTACTACTTATTAGACAAGTGATGAACTAGATTTGGCATTTTCGTGCATTAGAAAGCTCTCGTACATATGACACTTAGTCTTGGGATTATTATGTATCGTAAGCTTGATATATTTATGAAATTTTTGGATATTGAGACTATTTATAGTTGTTATTTAATTTACTTTTTTATTTACTTTTTGTGTCAATATCTATGAATATGGTTGGCTTACCTATGGGAGGATTATGATAGGTGTCATCATTACCCATGTTTTTCAATTATGACACCTTTCAGAACCGTTCCACACATACATAGAAGTCATACATCATAATCTGAACCTACAAAAAGTTTCAAATAGAGAAAAAGAGTTCTAAAGCTCAAAATAGTCGAAAGGACCATCAGACTTAGCTCTTTAACGAAACTTATATATCATGACCCGAAACTACCTCCTAGTCATAACACAAGGCTTAGAGCCACAAGTGACCCCAATTTTACCTCATGGTCTGTCATGACAATAGAATATATACAAGCAATAACTGAAGATAACTGAAATACTAATGTGAAAACCAAAACTGAAATAGTCTATTAAAACCAAATAGATAAATATCTAAATAAATATAAGCTAAATCTAAACTGAATTTCTAAAAGTCTCTACTAAGATGAGTTGGTAGGACAAGCCCCTAGCTAACTCTAATTGTCTGAAACAAAATAAAAATACTGAATTAAATGTAAAGAATATCCTTGAAAGATGAGGACTCACCAAAAGTACTACTAAGCTGATCTGGAGTCGTACTAACCACGACCTGAGTGTTGAACTTCCAAGCCTATATTATTAAATAATATAGACAGAAAATATGTTGCAAGTACTTTAAATGTACTGAGTATGTGAGACATGCATGGTAAAATAACAATTGAATATGCTGAACTGAAATGACAAAAGGTGATGCATTGACCAAGTAAATAACATGAAATGTGATAAATGTTGTACTAAAATAAATGAATGCTTGGTCATGCAATAATTTTAAAAATTGAACCGTGGGAGATAATAAAATCAACATATAACCATGTGAGCTACTATAAGGAGTTTGATGTATAATCCCCATCAAAAGGGCCCAATGTACTTTTTCAGAGTATATAGGTTTATCTAAGCTAATGTGGTACCACTAAGCTAATGTCTGTAAAAGACTAAGGAATCAGTCCTTAACTAATGGGTGATCCTCAAAATCTTATGATGGCACATAGTTCTGGGACATAGGGATTGCTGCTAAAGGTCTCAGTCTTCAACTAACGGGTGCCTTCATCCTAGGTCCGCTTGTTGCTAAGTAAAACTCTCAATGGAAACATGTAACTAACTGAAGGCAATGATAATCTTATAATACTAGCCCATGCTGATAAAAAGATAATAACTGAGTAGCTCATGAATTCTAATAAAAATTGACGAATACTGATAATATTTGAGAGACACTTTATCTGAAAGCATATTATATCATGAATTCTGATAATTTGAAACATGCATATGAAAGGACATCATTTTGATACATAAAAATACTCAGGATTTGTAAAAATACAATTTAAAAGTACAGAGTTATAAGCAAAACATGCAAGCAAAGGCTATTCATGAAGAAGAACTGAATCCATTGAAAATCCATGTAATCATAAAATCCTAGGTTTTCGTAGAAGTCATAAACTGAAAAGTTGGGTTTCTCTTGGACTCAATTGAAGAAAGAAAACCCATTGATGAAATCCCATATACTTGGAATGGAAGTCCTAACTTGAATTCTTGGACTGAAGCTTGAAGCTATGGAACCCTAGATCTTGCTTGAGAGGAAACTTTAAAAGAAAAGAATTTGATTTTTGGGTCTTGTGCGTGAAAGGGAGGGTTTAGGTTGATTAATTCCTTCTTAATCCACTTAACATAGTCCAAAATGACATGGTAGCGAGAATAAAGAGTGAGAAAAGACCAAATCGATTCTTTTTGAAAACTTATACCGACAGCTTCTAGAGGGCATCTACGATACATGGTACCATATAAAGACTGTGCTTGTCTGTAGAAATCAGAGTAAAAATTTGAGTTTCTAAAAATTTATCTACGAGACCCATCTATGGTCCGTAGATCAATCTAAGAGCGTTAAACATGATTCGTATGAATCAAAGAAATTTATGATCAGTTTCAGGACTTGTTTGATGAGCCCAATTTACGGTCCGTAAAAGAGTTTACGAGATGTAAACCTAACTTGTATATCTCTGAATAACATTTTTCTATTTCTGAAGTTCATCTACGAGCCATGGTTTCATTTACGGTTTGTAGATGTTGCTCGTAAAACCCAAAGTTCTGTAGACTTGGATTATTTTTCTGAACTTCTTAGGTTTAATATGGACTTAAGAACTTTTGGGGTGTTATAATATATCTATGTGAAGGGGTGTCAAAATGAGCCTAAATATAGGTAACCCGCCCAACCCATCCAGAATTTTTTGGATTGGCTCAAGATAATTTGATTTGGGTCAATCTCAGCCCATTCAAGATTTAACCCATTTTTAAAGAATCTTCAATTGAGCCCAATTTAATCTATGATTCAATCCATTTTAAGACTCTTCATTTGCTTTGGTGTAATGTTTGTTACCATATTGAAGGTATGAATTAGTATCTATTTTATATCTTCTAGGATTTATCTATTTCAACCCATTTTAAGACTCTTCATTTGCATTTGTAGCTTATTTTTTATTTACTTGAGTTAAAATTTAAATTGTGGTTATAAAATTTAAATATTAATTTGTTAAAATTGTCGAAATTAAGTGGGTCAAATTGGACGGGTCATGACCTAACCTGATTTTTAGCCCATTTGAACCGAACTCATTTGGGCCCAAAGTAAATTTGAGTGGGTCATGACCCAATATGATTTCTATTTTAACTCATTTTAATATCTCCAATTTCAACTTAACCCGCCAATGTGACACCCCTTGCTATATAGGTCCATAAAGAATTCCACCTCATTTTTATTGACTTTTAACTTAGTTCTAGTCATTAAAATTAAATGATAACATGCCAAATCCGAATTGTTTACACCAATTATTAATATTCTTATTTTTTGGCAAGTAAATAAATTATCCATCATGAAATTTAGATTAGATTTAGTATGTAAGGAGTTGTATCTTCATCAACTACAAAATAATTTTGGCAAGTGAATTAAGAAACAAAAAAGTCTAACAAATAGAAACATATTGAAAGCCACTCCTTTCAATGTTATATAAAGGCAATGAGACTAGCCAAAAACATAGATATACAAAAAAAAATTCATTTCTGTTGGACAACAATGACATCGGCAAACATCACCCTTGGACACCTGCATTCATTCCACACTATAGACATAGAACTCTTTGGTAGGTTGGTCCTGATCTTATACCGTGATCCTACAGAGTCTCTTATAGTCATGTCTATGTGGCTCTGGCTACAAAATCATGCAAGTTTTTTGAATTTAATCATCAAAGTTTTAGATTTAATTACCTAACATGGTAATCAATGAGCTGCAATCAAAGGTTTCCCCTATGACAAATCCTACAGAGGACATGCCATACACTGCTCTGGCAATGGATAGAGCCACTTCATTCCAAAATTTCTATAAATCCATGTTCACCATGATAAGTGGAATAGAATATTACTTAAATAATGTATGTTTCATCATTTTTACAGATAACCAAGTCTTGCCAGGGGAATATTCAACAATGTCCCATCCATGTCCCTGGATTCCCTCATCCAACATTTGGTGTCATGACAGTGATTCCAAGAAGCTTGGATTACACTGTCCCGAATAATAAAGGACCATTGGATACCATTTGGTCCTTGAAACCTCAAGCACAAGTTGATGATAGGATGATGTTCTTGACATTCTCAAGGGGTTATCATGTTACTCAAGAAGAAGTGGTTGAACTCTTCAACTCAAAATATGGAGATTGTGCCACCCACTACTTCGAACCTTCGAACCATTCATTGTATGCTCGAATGGTGGTTCGTGATGTTTCAACCATTGATCAGATTTTGAGCACACGTCCTATTGCTAAGTTCAGGATTAATGGAAAAAGTGTTAGGGCTAGAAAATATGAATACAGAGTTCAATGTCGATCATAAAATGTATCGCTATATAAATTATAAAAATTCAATACATATGTGATCAATAAGTATTGTATTTTTCTGAAGAAATATAATATAATAAAAGAAAAAAGTGTTCCGTGTTTCATAATTCAGGTTTTTATAGTTTTTAATTTCTTTTTTTCCTTGCCAAGAATTGATCAATCTCACTCTGATTGGCTTAGACTTCAGGATACAAACTAATCAGAGAGCAACAACTTATTCCAATTGAGATTTATTTTCCTACTTAAAAATTTAGAAAAAGTTATTCATTATTCCCTTTAGTTCTAAAATATTAGCTATTTTACTAAACTAAATTTTTATTTAGGAATTTTAAAAACCATTCATTTCTTACTATTTTCTCAAATTTAACATACTTTGCAAATTAGCATAGCGTTAATTAAGTGAAATATTAACAGTAATAAAGGGAAAAATTATGATTAAGTTCGTAAATATGTTTCTTTTAAGTGATGTCCAAGCCTTTAAAAGAAAAGTAATATGAAGTGAGCTGCTTTCATGATTGTGAAGTCAAATGATCTACTGTGAAAGGTAGAAAGCCAAAGGTTGACTCCTAGAAATTGAACATGCCATATTTCAATTTTCTAAATGTATATGCTATACATATTGTACATATGCTATACATACATACATACATACATATATATATATATATATATATATATATATATTAGAAGATGAGTTTGGAAGGAAAAGTTGTAGAAAAGTGATCTGGTGACAATTTATATGGGTCGATCTACGGTTCGTAGGCAATCCTATATACGGTTCGTAGAAGGAAACTGTAGGAATGGTCTTGAGAAATTTGAAATTTCAAGTCCTAGATGAAGGGTCTACGGATTGAAAGGATGAGTCGTAGGAGTTGTTACGGGTCGTAGAAGTGGTTTCGTGGAACGTGATTGAACTTAGAGGATTTTTGGGTACATGGGTTCAACGGGCTAGATCTACGAGCCGTATAAAGTATGACAATACATAGAAGGAGTTTGTGGAAATTGTTCAGAAATTTGGGTCCCAGTACTTGACTCTATGACTGACGAGGACGAACCGTAGGAATTCCGACAATCCGTAGGTCCAATCCATAAGGTCTTCCGATAGTTTTAAGTCAGGATTAATTAGGTCATTTCCTATCGGGTTAACACCTTTACTATGTTTTTTTGACCCTATAACTAACCCTTATAACTATTTTACTCTTCAAAATTCCCCATTCCCTCTCATCCACTCAAAACCCTCAAAAGCTTCTAAGTCTTCCTCTCCAAATTCTCTTCAAGGATCTTTAAGAAATTTTTAGGGTTCTTCAAGCTTTAAGGTCTCTTCCTCTATTGTTAGGGCTTTGATTACCCATGATATATGAGAAACTTTACCAATGGATTCCTTTCAACCATTGAGTCCCAAAAGATACTCAATTCTCCTTTTGAATTTCACCTAAATTTCTAGGGTTTCATGTCAAATCTTCATGGATTCAATTTATATTGATTCAATTGTTATTATTGATCTTATTATGCATGATTTAATTCAATTACATGTTTTTCAATTGATTTCATATGAATCCATGATTTATGTCTATTTTATAAACATGAACTATGATTATGAAGTTATCCATGCATCATGAAATTGAAGATTTATGAATGAAGGGTGCTTTTAGACACTGTCAATGATTGTGGAAGGTTTTCTCACTATAAAAATGATCACGATTTAGATACTTAGATAGGTAAGTGTCTTATGAACAATTTATGAAATCATAATTTTGAAAGGAGCTATTTTATGATATAAAGCTTATGATTGGGCTGGTATTGATAGATTCTTACCTTTCCAAGTATTATGATATGGTTATTATTATGTTTATTTCATTGGAATTTTCCTTAGCATCGAGAGGACTTTGAGATGGAGGCTTTACTGTTAGTAGATGTTTAGTTTTTAGTAGCAATCTTCTTGTCCCTAACTACGTACCCCCGTAGGATTTTTCTTTGATAGACATAGCTGGTGGATCCACCTAAGCTAATATGTATGGTCCTTACCTTGGCAAGTAGGATAACCTCTTTTCGGTGTGGAAAAGACACCGGATTCCATGTTTAGCTCATGTGGTCTATGTTGGTTAATAGTAAACATCCCACAAAAGAACTATGATTTTACTTCAAATGATTTATGATTTCCTCAATGGTTATGACTTAAGTTTTTCTCATGGTCTTCTAATGTGCATTGATCTTGTTCCATGATTCATGATTTTGGCTTGATAAGCCTTACCACGTTTTGCTTGGTCATGTATTTTCATGTTTTAAGCTCATTAGAGAATCATGTTTACGTTTATGCATGTTTTCCCCATATTAAGTACATTTAAAGTACTAATGCATATTGTGCCTATATTATTTCATAATATAATATCCAACGCTCCTCCTCCCGGACGTGGTTAGACTGGGATTGCTCAGCTGTTGATTGCTAGTGGTGAATCCTCATGGTTCGAAGGCGAGATCGCACTTTATCACTTTATGCTTTGATGTCATTTTTCAATTTTAGACTTGTACTTGGTTTAGGGTGTCATGCCCTGAGCCTATACTCTAGACGTGGCCGACACTTAAGAATCATTATTGGTTCCCAAGTGAACCCTTGGTCTGGCTAATTATGTAGCGGAAGACTGACTCGAGCAAATATAGGCTTTAAAACCTGAAGTAACTCACTAGTCTCAAAATACTCAATTTAAACTCTCTAAAATATATTGAATAAAAGCTGTAAGAGTTTGCAAAATATCTCATAAGAAATACTCTCAATACTATATATCTATGAAGGCTCTATTGTTCAAGATGGATATCGGGACAAGACCCACGACACCTCAAAATAACTAAACTGGAAATAAAAATGGAGTCCTCCGAGAGCAAGGAGGTCTCACCAAAAGCTGTCAATGAGTACAAAGTGATCTCAATGTTGATGATCCTGAACACCTATATCTGTATCATAAAAAGATACAGGTCTAATAACATCAGTACATTAAATGTACGAGTATGTAATATAGCTGAAGCAACAATAATTGAACTGAAAAGGCTGAAACAATACTCAACTAAATGTAAATCATAAATATAGATAAGATCATTTAAAAATTTACAAGATAAATTAAATATGTTAATTCACTGAACTGTATATATAAGTATAATAAGAGAATTACTTTTTACTCTATTAGGGAGTTTCTCTAACTGACAACCTTCATTATGAGCCTCGTGATGATACAACGTCTCGCCCACGCTGCCATAATTGTCTATACCTTACCGGGATATTGAACAAACTCAACTCATGGATCCACTATAAAGGTCTGTTCAAAGGCAGTGAAGAGTCGCCCAAAAGTCGGCTCGATCCTAACCCACGTTGGCTACGTGGTTTATGGGGAATACGAGTTGTTTGAACTCTTTCCCATATCGGTGCTCAATACTACTTTCAAAATATATAACTCAATGCTCAAGTAAAAATACTCTCTCTGAGTTGAGATAAGTTTTGAAAAGGGTCTCTTTAAAAGGTTACTGCTCTGTAATAACTCTGTCAGAAAAAAAACTCTTAAAGACTCTTATACTTTTCTGAAAATAGTGCTCTCTTTCTCCATGTAAAAATTATATATTTAGGAATCATTTAGTTTCCCTTAAAATCTATTAAAAAAATTATACTTTAAACTTTACTCTTGAACTCACTTTTAACTTCTCCAAATCAGTTTAAGGAAAAATGTTTGATCAAAGAATTCTCAACGGAATATCAGTAAATGGGGTTCATGTGGGAATATAAACATGAACAAAAACTCAAAGATCTCAATGCATAATATATAACAACCCATAATAAAAAATTTAGAACTCGGAATTAATAATATAATTAACTCATCTTAGGAATTCTTGAATCTAAGGGTATAATCCTAGATTAAACTTTTACTAACTAAATTTAGATGTACGGTGTGAGGGCGAACTCAAAAATTGGCTTGAAACCCTAGCTTTCTCCTCTCAAATCCTTGCTCTAAGTCTTGAAAGCGTTAATGAGAGTAATAGGGTCAATTAATACTATTTAGAACCTTATTTAGGTGTAAAAATGTCAGGGTTTAGGCTTAGAAGGGGTGAGAAAAGACTGAACTACCCCACTTAAAACCTATCGAATATCTTCCACGAGGCCATCTACGATTCGTGGATTGATCTATGGACCTTGGATCCCATATGTGGAATTCATATAGGAATTTTAAGGCCGAAAAGTTCATTTTATGGGTCCAAACTACAACTCGTAAAACTTTCTATGGCCTATAGATGGGTCCATAAGAATTGGACCCAAAAATTTAACTTCCAGAAGTTTTTCTATGAGTTAACAGTACGTAGCTCTTTCTACAACTCATAGAACTGATTCGTTGGTCACTGACTCAGAAAACTTTGTTCTGGTAGTCTCTGGTTAATTGATCATAAACTCTTACTCCAAACTTAAAATGAGGCAAAATTAGTGGAGTTGGAAAGAGAACTCATAGACCTTTAATTTGATAGGTTATGGACTGCCTAATTCATTATGTTCTAAGAGATATAATTGTTTGAAGTTGACCTAAGTAAAATCTTATATCAAAACTTAATCTGTAAGGAAGCTTTCAACACAACTTTGTGCTAGGAGATTCTAGTGACTTTAATTCATATCCAAATCCATTCCTACGCTAAAGAATTAACCTTAACATCTAATAATAGTTTAAGAATCGTCTGATATAACCTTATATGCAAATGAAGAATGGTTCGGGCCTTAGCTTAGAAAATTTTGAGGTGTTACAATATCTCCTCTTAGAATAATTCATCCTCAAATGATGGCTGAACTGAGCATGGAAGGGGTAGGTAAAGGTTTAACAACCTAATTTGATGGAAAACTACACATAAAAACTCATGAACTCAAAACACTGAAGGAGGGAATGAACTGAATGAGTACTTTAGAAAGAATTAATACCTTGGACTGGAACTGAATCGGAGGAAAATAGATGAGGGTATCTAGTTTTCATCTCTTCTTCGACTTCCCATGAAGCCTCTTCAACAAACTAATTCCTCCACTACACTTTGACTGATTCCGCCTCTTTGGTTCTCAACTTGTGAATCGTTAATCAAGGATCAGGATCGAAACTTTCTCATAGTACAAACTGCCTTTCACACTAATACTTTCTGTAGGCACATCAAGAGAAGGATCGCTCAAGCATTTATTTAGCATGGAGATGTGGAATACTGGATGGACAACCACTAACTCCAGCGGTAGCTCCAATTCATAAGCTACATTACCAATCTTCTTTGATATCCTGTAAGGACCAATATATCGGGGACTGAGCTTTCTTTTCTTACCAAACCTCATAACACCGTTCATGGGTGAAACTTTCAAATAGACCCAATCATTAACCTCAAACTCCAAATCTCTCCTTCTAACAGCTATATAGGATTTCTGATGACTTTGCGATGTTCTCAACCTCTCTTGAATAGTCTTCACCTTATCTATGGCTTGATGAACCAAGTCTGGCCCTATAAACTCAGCTTCATCAACCTCAAACCAACCAATAGGTGATCTACATCTTCGCCCATAAAGATCCTCATAAGGAGTCATCTGGATACTGCAGTAATAACTGTTATTGTAAGAAAACTCTATAAGAGGTAAGTGATCATCCCAATTACCTTTGAAATCCCTGACACATGATCGCAACATATCCTCTAGGGTCTGAATTGTGCGCTCTACTTGACTATCCGACTAAGAATGAAAAGCAGTACTAAGGTTTACCTTCGAACACAAATCTTTCTGAAACGACTTTCAAAACTGAGCATTGAATTGCGTACTCATATCTGAAATAATAGACAAAAGGACTCCATTAAGTCAGACTATCTCATCAATGTACAAACTGGCATAATCTTTTGTTGAATTTGTAGTTTTTACTGGCAAGAAATGGGTTGATTTAGTCATTCAATCTACAATCACCCAAATCAAATCATGCTGCCTGCGAGATCGCGGCAAGCAAGAAATGAAGTTCATATTAATCATCTACTACTTCTATTTTGAAAGAGATATATTCTGAGCCACATCACATGGCCTTTGGTGTTCAACCTTGACTTGCTAGCAATTTGGGCACTAAGCAACAAAATCTGTAATACACCTCTTCATACAATTCCACCAATAAACTTCTCACAAGTCATGGTACATCTTTGTGGAACCCGGATAAATCGAATATATGGAACTATGAGCTTCTGCCATGATTCTCTCTTGGAGATCATCCACCTTTGGAACACATAATCTACCTTGATACCTCAACACACCATCTCCCCCTTGTTCAAAAGTCATCCCCTTCTACTTATGAACATTTGCCTTTAGCTCAAGTAAGATGGGGTCGTTGTCTTGCTTTTCCTTCACTTATGCCACTAATGATGATTCAACCCCGTTCATCACAACAACTCCTCTTTCATTGGAATCTAACAAACGAACTCAAAAAGGTGCAAGTCTATGAACTTTCTTAGCCAACTCTTTCTTGCCTTCCTTAACATGAACAATACTCCCCATGGACAACTTGTTCAAGGCACCATCAATAACATTAGTCTTGCCGAGGTGATAGAGGATACACATGTCCTAATCCTTAAGTAATTCTAACCACCTCCTTTGTTTGAGATTAAGCTCCTTCTGACTGAAAACATACTAGAGACTCTTATGGTCGGTGAACACATCCACATCAACTCTATAGAGATAGTGACGCCATATCTTGAGAGCAAAACCTATTATTTCTAACTCGAGATTATGAGTCAGGTCTGCCGAGAGGCATATCTATAACCTTACCATTCTGCATCAATACACAACCAAGCCCAACTCTAGACGCATCATAATAGATGACAAAACCCTCTGTACCATCTGGTAGGGTCAATATTAGAGTAGTAGTTAACCGAGTTTTCAATTCCTAAAAGCTTTTCTTACAAGCTTTAGATCATTGAAACTTAGCTGTCTTCTGAGTCAACTTAGTCAACAAGGATGAAATAGATGAAAACCCCTCGATGAAGCTGCTATTGTAACCTGCCAACCCCAAGAAACTCCTTATATCAGTTGGAAATGTGGGTCTGGGCCAATTCTGCATTGCCTCAATCTTCTGAGTGTCGACTAGAATTTCATCGCCAGACACGATGTGGCCTAAGAATGCCACAGATTCAAGACAAAACTCACACTTAGAAAACTTGGCATGTAACTCCCAATCTTTTAGGGTTTAGAGGAATATTTTAAGATGACTGGCATGATCCTCCTCATTGCTCGAGTAGATTAGGATGTCGTCAATGAATACGATAATAAATATATCTAAATACTTCTAAAATACTCTATTCATGAGATCCATGAATGTTGTAGGAGCGTTATTCAAACTAAAAGACATAACAAGGAACTCATAATGATCATAACGAGTCCTGAATATTGTCTTCGAGATGTCACTTTCTCTTATTTTCAACTGATGATAGCCAGATCTGAGGTCTATCTAAGAGAAGCAAGTGGCATCCTAAAGTTGGTCGAAAAGGTCATCAATTCTAGGAAGGGGATACTTATTTGTTATGGTGATCTTGTTCAACTGATGGTAATCAATACATATCCTAAGGGAACCATTTTTTTTCTCATGAATAAGACCGGAGCGCCCATGATGAGACACTTGGTCGGATGAAACCCTTATCAAGAAGATCTCTTAGCTGCTCCTTCAACTATTTTAACTCAGCTGAATCCATTTTATATGGTAAAATAGAGATGAGTTGAGTATCTGGAAGGATATCTATTTCAAAGTCTATTTATCTTTTAGGAAGGACTCTAGGAAGATCGTCTGGAAAGATTTCTTGGAACTCACTCATGACTGGAACTGACTAAAGAGGCGGTGTCTCAACACTAAAGTCATTAACTCGGACTAAGTGATAGATGCACCCCTTAGAGACTAACTTTCTGGCCTTAAGGTATGAGATGAAACGACCCTTAGGCACTACTTAATTACTCCTCCACTCTAAAATTGGCTCATTAAGAAACTGAAACTTGACTACTCGAGTTCTACAATCGACTGAGGCATAGCAAGCATAAATCTAGTACATGCCTAGAATAACATCAAAATCCATCATGTCTAATTCTACTAAATCAGTCATGGTGTCTTTATGATAGATAGAAATGGTACAATTACGATAGACTCTTTCTGCTAGAATAGATTCACTAATAGGTGTAAAAACACTGAAAGGTTCAAGAAGTTGCTCGGGGCAAGTCCCGAACCTCTTGGCTATATAAGGAGTTATAAAATATAAACTTGCACCTGGATCAAGTAAGGCATAAACATAATAAAAAACTTTGAGCATACCAGTGGCAACATCTGGTGAGTTTTCCTGATCCTGGCGATTAGCCAAAGCATACAAACAATTTGCACCTCCGTCTGTCCCTGAAGTAGCTCCTCTCGGAGCAGCCCTATCTGTTGGAGCTACTGAAGAAGATTAGGCTTTATTTCCCCTATTACCTTGCCTCTCCTTTGGGCAATATTTCATAAAGTGACCCATATGACCACACCTTAAGCAATCACTCATGCCATCACAACACTCTCAAGATGGTTCCTGCCATACCTAGTATAAGTAGGGGTCCAAGTAGCTTCTTATGCTACACTATCTTGAGATTGAGTTCCATGGGCTCTGAAATTTTAGGAATTTCGATACCTGCGATCATTCCTTTTCCTTGGTACGAGTGCACTAGTTGATGATGGAGCAGGTCCAGATGACCTGTGCTGAAAAGATGACCAATTCTCATTTTTGGTCTTTTGCTGGCCAGATTCATGATTTGTTGTCTTAGCCCTCTTATTGCAAAACTCTTCCATGTCCTTCAACTTATCCTCCTCCACCTGCTGTATATTAATCATAAGCCTAGCTATGTCCATGTCCCCTATCAACATAGCCGCCTTACCTTCCTTATTTGAATAGTGGGAGAGTCCAGACACGAATAAACTCATTCTACTCCTCATATCAGCCACCATCTCCGGCTCATAACATGATAGATGGGTAAACTTGAGGCTGTACTCTTGCACACTCATAGAATCTTGCTTCATATTGAGGAACTCCCTTGCTTTCACTTCTCTTAGCTCTCGGGGAAAGAAACGCCCCAAGAACACATTCTCAAACACAGCCAGCCTAAGGCTGTGGTGCTCCTTTTCCCCTAGTCTTCTTCCATTGGTCGTACCAAATTTTGGCAACACCCTTAAGCTGATAGGAAGCTAACTCCACACGCTCTGTATCAGCAACATGCATGACATCAAACACTTTCTGAAGCTCTTCCATAAAGTTTTTAGGATCCTCGTTGACCTTTGATCTAGTGAACTCTGAGGGATTTATTCTCAAAAACTCTCAAACTCTAGACGTATCAGCCCTATCCTGATGGCCCACTCATTGGTGACCAACCTGTGTTGTCACAACCTGAGTCTACATCTAAATGGAGTTCCAAAACTCAACATTAGTGACATCATTCTGAGGGGGTTATACTCTTGGTGCATTGGGACCTTTTGGCCCATCTTGCACTGGTGGTTCCTGAGGATTCACATTCCTCCTAGCAGGACGCCCTTTGACATTTCTTCGTGGAGGCATGATCTGAAAATACAAACACAAATTAGAAGAAACTTTTATAGAGTTAAACTCTATTGCACGAACAAGAGTATGAAGAAAAGAGATAATTCCTAATGTCTTGTAGCTTCCCTATTATAGATGTGGTGTGTTTTACACCTATAAGAAGGACTCTACTCGACATGACTTCATAGACATCTTAGGACACTTGAACTCTGCTTTGATACCAAGTTTGTCATATCCCGAGCCTATACCCTGAACGTAGCCGACACTCGAGAACCATTGTTGGTCCCCAAGCGAACCCTTGGCCTTCCTGATTACGTCGAAAAAGACAAACTCAAGCAAATATAGGCTTTAAAAGCTCAAATAACTCACTTGTCTCAAAATACCCAATTTAAACTCTCTGAAATATGCTGAATGAAAGTAGTAAGAGTTTGTAAAACATCTCAAAAGAAATACTGAAAGGCTCTCAATACTATCTATCTATGAAGTCTCTATTGTTCAAGATGGATATCAGGACAAGACCCACGACACCTCAAAATGACTAAACTAAAAATAAAAATGAAGTCCTCCAAGAGAAAGGAGGTCTCACCAAAAGCTGTCAATGAGTGCAAAGTGATCTCAACAAAGCGCCTGTTGATTATCTTGAACACCTATATTTGCATTATAAAAAAATGCAGGTCGAATTGCATCAGTACATTGAATGTATGAGTATGTAATATAGCTAAAGCAACAATAACTGAACTGAAAAGGTTAAAATAATACTCAACTGAATTTAAAGCATAAATAGAGATAAGATCATTTAAAACATTACAAGATAAATTATGCTAACTCACTGAACTATATATATAAGTATAATAAAAAATATTTTTACGTACTATATTAAGGATTTTCTCTAACTGACAACCATCACTATGGGCCTCGTGATGATGCATCGTCTCGTCCATGCTGCTAGAACTATCTTATACCTTGCCAGGGTATAGAACAAACTCAACTTATGGAACCACTATAAAGGTCTGCTCAAAGGCATTGAGGAGTCGCCCGAAAGTCAGTGCGATCCTAACCCACGCTGGCTATGTGGTTTATGGGGAATGTGTGTTATCTGAACTCTTCCCTATATCGGTGTTCAATACTACTCCTAAAATATATAAATCAATGCTCAAGTGAAAATACTCTCTATGGGTTGAGATAAGTTCTCAAAAGGGCCTCTTTAGGAGGTAACTGCTCTGTAATAACTCTGTCTGAAAAGGAACTCTGATAAAATCTTATACTTTTATGAAAATAGTGCTCTCTCTCTCCATGTAAAATTGATACATTTGGGAATCATTTAGTTTCCCTTAAACTCTACTAAAAATTATACTTTAAAGTAGAGGTGTCAAAAATGAGCCCAACTATGGTTAACCCGCCCAACCCATCCATAATTTTAAGGGTTGGGTTCAAGATAATTTGAATTGGGTTCAATTTCAACCTGTTTTAAGACTCTTTATTTGCATTGATGTAATGTATGTTTCTATATTGAAGGTATGAATTATTATCTATTTAATATTTTTTAGGATTTAGTTATCCATTTGTAACTTCTTTTATTATATATTTTTTTGAGTTGAAATCTAAATTGTGGTTATAAAACTTAAATAGCAATATATTAAAATTATTGAAATTAAGCTGGTCGAATTGGGCGGGTCAAGACCCAACCCATTTTTAAGCCCATTTGAGCTTAAAGTTAACTTGGGTGGGTCAAGACCCAACCCAATATCTTTTTCAACCCATTTTAATATCTCCAATTTCAACCCAACCCGCCCATTTGACACCCTACTTTAAAGTTTAAACTTTACTCTTGAACTCACTTTTAACTTCTCAAAATCAATTTAAGAAAAAATATTTGATGAAAAGATTCTCAATGAAAACTCAGTAAATGGGGTTCATGTGGGAATATAAACATGAACAATAACTCAAAGATCTCAATGTATAATATATAGCAACCAATAATCAAGAATTTAGAACTTAGAATCAATAATATAACTCAACTCAGGAATTCTCGAATCTAAGGGTATAACCCTAGATTAAACTTTACTGTCTGAATTTAGATGTAGGGCATGAGGACGATCTCAGTCCATCACTATGATTAGCTTTACAAACCTGGAAGAACAATGTTCTTGATGAAACTTAGAAATTGGCTTGAAACCTTAGCTTTCTCCTCTCGGATCCTTGCTCTAAGCCTTGGAAGCATTAATGAGAGTAATAAGATCGATTAATATTGTTTAGAACCTTATTTAGGTGTAAAAACGCAGGAGTTTAAGCTTAGAAGGGATGAGAAAAGACTAAACTATCCCTATTAAAAGCTGTTGAAACCTTCCATGAGGCCATCTACGGTTCGTGGTTTGATCTACAGACCGTAGATGCCATATGTGGAATTCATATAGAAATTTAATGGCTGAAAAGTTCATTCTATGGACCCAAACTATGATTCATAGAAGTTTCTATGACCTGTAGATGGGTTCGTAAGAATTGGACCCAAAATTTGACTTTCAAAACTTTTTCTACGAGTTAATAGTACGAGTTGTAGCTCTTTCTACGACTCGTAGAACTGATTTGTAGGTCACTGACTCAGAAAATTATGTTGTGGTAGTCTCTAGTAAAATGATCATAACGTTTTACTCCAAACTTGAAATGAGTCAAACTTGGTGGCATTTGAAATAGGACTCGTAGACCTTTAATTTGATAGGTCATGGTCCACCTTATTCATTATATGTTGAGAGATATGATCGTTTGAAATTGACCTAAGTAGAATCTTATATCAAAACTTAATTGGTAAGGAAACTTTCAACTCAACTTTGTGCTAGGGGATTCTAGTGATTTTAATTCATATCCAAATCCATTTCCACGCTAAATAATTGACCTTAACACCTAAGAATCATTTATGAATCACCCGATACGACCTTATACGCAAATGAAGAATGGTTTGAGCTTTAGCTTAGAAATTTTCGGGGTGTTACATAGGGGTTGTGTCCCAACCACATCTATGTCAGTAGAAGACTTTGTCCGACAGTTTAGATTTTCCACATTGTTTCAGCCTTGTACCTACAAATTTCTTCTATGATTGAGACTTAACCTTGAGACTTATATCTTGTTTTATGTTTTATTCTCAAATCTTGTATGTCATCAGGTCATGCTTATGTCAAGTGGCTTATTTAGGACCTCTCGAGGTTCTATTTCCCATGCCACATCTAAGGTCTAGTTTCGGTCGAGACACATCCACACTAATCTCCAATGGGTGAACCATGTATTGCCAACTAAAACGTGTTATAACTAATTCTTTTATCAAAATAAATAAGCATTAAGGCATGAAATAAGAGTTCTAAAAGTTTTAAATAAAAATAATGAGTGAAATCTAACTATTATACTCCCCAAAAATTGAATTCAACGTACAAGGACCCTAACCAATAAATATCTAAGAGCAACAAAACTAATAAAATAAACTAAATGAAGATTGAAAGGATTAGATATCTGCCATCAGAAGGACCTGTTGCAGCTTGGAGAGGAGTAGCTCTCCCTCTTATCTAAAATACTGTTGTATTAGATTTGTGTATACATGGAAGACTCTGAATCATAGTCTGCACTCAAAGAAAAGTGCAGGATTTGTATTAGTACAAAACTATATAGTGGAAAGGATCATAGATCAACTAAGATTAGTAACGAGAATATAAAGATAAGCCAACAAAACAGGTAGACATGTATACCAACACATAAGCAACAACTCGACAAAATTATAATCATACTAGACAGATAAGTAATCTCATTCCCGACATATCAATGTCAAACAATCATTTGACTTATAAGTGTAACGACCCCTTCCAATCATTATGTATAAACCATTGGTGAAAGAAATTAAGTAAGAAAACTTTGGAAATAGAAAGTTGAAAATTCTAGGTTAGGCCAGTTTCAGATTAAATTTGAGCAAGGTGAGGTCTAGAACAATCTAGGAATGGATTGGGTAAAATATCTAAGTTGGGTGGGTTTTTCTATTACCTAAGACAATAAGGAATCCGAAGGGCATTTCAGAAGTGAATTTGGATAATTAGAACTCCTGATATCGGACTTGGCGTGAAGGAGTTAGTTTAGAATGTCAAGGTTTGAAGGTGTATTGTGAAATAGGTACTTTTGGGGAGAATTCCAAGTTTCTGTTTCATGCAAGCTGCTATAGAGGATGTCACACTAATATAGTGGGGGGATCAATTCCTGCTTAGTGGGTGGTCCCGCTATGACGGAACAACTATAGTGGGTTGAGCTGCTATAATGGGGCTAGTCGCGAGTTTATGTAGAAATTTCTCCTAAACCGCTCATAATTCTACAAACACATTTTGGAAAGAGAGAAGGGCCACCGAGTGTAATTTTCAACTAATTTTCAACAATTTCTTTGGTAAAGGTAAGGTAATTACTCCCCTACCTTGGTATTGTGATTCTTAGGCCTTAGAACCCTTGTTGGGTGACTTTAGGGGAGAGTTTGACTTGAATTTATGGTGGGAAAACCCTTGTTTGAGTATGGATGATCATGGGAATGGCCTGGGTTTAGGATTTGATTATAATTCGGTTATTTTTAAGCCATTATTCATTGATTATGTTATTTGTTATTGTTTTAGACCAAGAACAAGCCAGAATTCATAACAAGGGGAAGTCTCAGGTTCAATAGAGCTTTCGAAGCTTGATTCAAGGTAGGTGGTGGTTATTTATTTTCTCATTTATGTTATATGTGCTTGTCAACTACTTTGTTAGTATTACATGCATGATATATGATTAAAAAAAGGAAAGAACATGATTTGAAATGATAAATGTTGTCAATCGCATGTAATGAATGTATTTACTTGGGTGTACAAGTGTGTTTGTTATTCATTATGGTTGTGATTGTGATGTGTCATTGATGGTTGGCACGGGTACCTCTCCTGGTACAGGATATCCTCACAGTTGACTTGGATACTACATTTCGTATATACTAATGGTTGGTATGGGTATCACGCTTGGTTCAGGGATATCCATATATGGTTGGCTCGGGTATCATATCGGTACATAATAATGGTTAGCTTGGATACCACACCTATTTTACTAACTGTTTGTGTGTGGGTTCCATAAGAGAATCGAATTGGCTTGTTGTGTTATGGTTGTTCATGTTTATTGTACATAACAACTCAGGGTGAGGACTGGAGTATGGGATGTGTTATAATTGTGATTATGATTGTATGTTATCTAATATACTAAGTTGTGGTTTCCTGTTCATATTTTGTATAACTGAAACTAGCCGATGATCCTACCAGTATAATGTGGTTGTGTACTGATGCTACACTTGCTCTGTATTTTTTTAGTACATGGCATTTTCAGGCGGCTACTTTGAGACCTCAACTATGAGACACATGATATCTTAAACCAAGGGTGAGCTACTTTTTTCGAGCTGCCATGGATTCCTCTTATCTTCTTAGTCCATCTCTTTGGACTTAGATCTTTTTAGACTTATGTTTCTTGGGTTTTGGGGTTGCATCTCCTTATTCTAGACAATTAGTGTTTTGGTACTCTAACTTTCAGGTTCCAGGGAGAATATTTTCGCAATTGTTTATGACTTGGTTTTTGTTTGTGAAAGACTGTTTTAGATCTTTGAAACTATTTATTTCTGATTGTTTATTAGACTAGGTGATAGTAATAGCTGGTTCTTCCATCGGGGGTTAGTGTGGTTGCCACTCATAGCGGGTCGGGATCGTGATAATAAGTCACCAACACATATATCATAATCATCACAAAACTCTGCAATAATAATAAGTGGTCACACATAATCATGGAATCATATCCCCACTAATTAACAACTGTATAACCTATATGTCTCATCAAACTTACATAGTGCCATGTATCACACTTACATATGTCACTCTTTTTTACACACGTGGTAAGGAACTTTAATCTTGCTTAACTAGTCATGGCTTGCAAAGAATCCTAGGTGTCCATGTACCGTTGCATTGTGGATCCACACACAACCGTTCGTCCGTGAGCTCCCACTTGACTCGAATCACTCATCATCAAAATAGTATATAAAATCTAAGAATCTCAACCATATCTTAGTATGTTTTCTACTTATTTATCTCGCTGGATATAGATAATAGGAACAAATGAATATTACCAGTACACATCACAATCACAAGTCATTTAGGGATAAATTTCAAGAATTCACAACTTATTCATACAAGCATTATCAAACCAACGAATATCAACAACACATTATGTGCAAAGACCATTAATCATACTTTATGACTCACAATATATACAAGTTGCTAATGAAAGTCAAAATCTAGGTAAATCATAACCTACCTCCAATGAAGAACTTTAATAAGCAAGCTAACTTGCATGAGCCTTACCTTTCCTCAAGGCTTCAAAATGCTCAAATCCTAAAACAAACAAATATAAGAGTATTTAATTATCTACTTTTCAAACAATAGCTTTGGGGATTCCAACTCACTTCATTCTACCCTTTCTCAAGGTCTTATTCATTACCCAAAGGTTATTTCATTGTACAATAGTTTCCCCATGATCACAGTAGCCTAATTCATGGAGCTTGTACTTCATTAACCGCTTTACATAAGTTTTTAGGCCAAGGGAGATAATTTTTATGGGACTCCCCAACATCATAAATAAGATTTAGAACATCAATTCCATCCTAAGAAGTGTAAATTAACAACTTAGAATCAACATAAATGCTAATTACAATCAACCCATATGTTTCCCCATAATATTCTTGAGTTTTAGAGTTTTACCGATAATATCTACCATTAAGATCATCCCATTCTAGGATGTTAGCAAATGGACATTTTGGTTGTGAACATAGACTTTTAGTAAATATTAGCAATTGTCATTTTGAATTGTTACTCCTTATTGATGTCATTGATGACATCAATAGGTAGAAATTATTCCTATAAATAGAGCACTTTTGCTCATTTATTAAACACGCCAAGATAGAGAGAAAAATCATTTTGAGTGCAAAGTGAGGTATATCATAGACTATACAAGAAAATAGTTTGTGAAGAAAAATAGAGTGTGAACGATATTTTTAGTAAAATGATAAATCAAAAGAGTGTTATTCCTTTAGAGACTGTGGTAGTAACTTTGAGTATTGTACTCATGACTACACAGTGTAAAAATTCCTTGTTATAGTAATATCAGTTGCTACTCTTGGCACGTGGTTTTTTCCTTATTTAGAAAGGTTTCCGTGTAAAATTCTTGGTGTCATTATTTTCTCATTTTATTTCCATTATTTTTATCATATATATTTTTGTGTCAGTTCGTGTTTTCCCAACAAACTGGTATCAGAGCCAATGTTTTATCTGAGTATGCTCTATGGTTGCAGTAAAGTTTGAACTTCCACATCAGAAAAGATTTACTTTAGTTTGCAATAGCTATATTTTTTGGGAAAACGATAAAAGCCAACACAAGTAGAACGGTTACTTTGAATGTCGTTAATTATGCCATTTGAAAGGGAAAAATGGAAGACCCGCTTTATGTCAAGAATTTTTATAAATTAGTCTTTACCACTGTAAAGCCTGATAATAAAACAGACGAAGAGTGAAATCTATTGCACAGGCATGTTTGTGGATTCATTAGGCAATGGGTTAACAATAATGTATTGAACATATTTCGAGGGAGACACATAATCGAACCCTATGAGAGCATCTTGAAAGTTTGTATGCTCGGAAGACTGGAAACAACAAAATATTCTTAATAAAGCAGATGTTAAGTTTAAAGTATCATGATGGTTCTCCGATGACAGATCACTTGATTAATTTTTAGGGGATCATGAACCAGTTATCTGCTATGGGCATCAAATTTGATGAAGAAATTCAAGGCTTGCTTCTACTTGGTTCCCTACCAGACTCTTTGAAAACATTTAGAACTTCATTGTCAAATTTTGCACCGAATGGTGTGATCTCTATGGATTCCACCAAGAGTAGTATCTTGAACGAAGAGATGAGAAGAAAATCTCAAGGTTCTTCTTCATCGGATGTCCTGATAAGTGGCTCCTGGGGGAGAAACAAGAATAGTGGTTGTCAAAATAGAGAACATAACAGGAGTAAATCCAGAGGCAGACTTAAGGATATTGAGTGCTATCATTGTGGCATGAGAGGGCACACAAAGAAATTTTATCGGAAGTTTAAGAGAGAGAACAAAGACAAAAAAGAAACTAAAGATGATGGTAATGAAAATTACCTAGCCACCATCACCACCGAAGATCTTGTTACCGTCCTTGATGTGGAACTGATAAATATTACTTGTGATAAGTCAAGCTGGGTTGTGGATACTGGTGCCGCATCTCACGTGACATCAAGGAAGGGTTTTTTCTTTTCCTATACTCCTGATGATTTTGGAACCTTGAGTATGGGTAATGAGACTATATCTAGGGTGGTTAGTATTGGTACAATTTGTTTGAAAACTAGTGTTGGAACTAAACTAATTTTGAGCAATACAACATGGCCTCACAATCATCAAGCTTAAACAAGCGATATAAGTTTTAAACCCTCCCCTTCTTCAAGTTCTTTTTAGCTCATTTCACTATGGGCACTCTTACAATTATAATCCTAACCACCCATAACACCTGGATGGGTTGTTACATTAATAAGTAGCAAAAAACTTTAGACAATCAAACAACTTACTATGACTTGAGTTGTACAGATATTAATCGCTGATAAGCTTTTTCAAACAACAAAACAACTTACTATAGTTTTGAACCATAAAATTTGGGGTGTCTATTTATGATTTGGACTTTTAGAGAAGCAATGTAAAGAATATCAAATATTTTGGCAAATTTTTTTGAAATATTAATAAAATTGATAAATTGGTTGTTGATAAAATATCACTAACATTATTAAAAAGGTGTCAAAAGTAATCGAAACTTATTGACGTCAAAATTCCGGACAAAATTTGTTGTTGGCATTATATAAAAAAAATCATCACTATGTTTTCCCACAGGTATTGTCATGATCCAAAACTTGAATGCCAATTGTCACACTATCTATAAATATCCCATCAAGAGAGCTCAAATTTGCCAATTGATTCCCTTAAACTTATTTTCAAATTACTGTCGAAAAATCATTAAAAATAGATAGTTAGATCAAAGGTGAATAATATTGTTCAAACACATCTAATTACAAAGTAAAATATCTATAATAATGTTCTCTACCCAACCATAGAGTCTACTGGAGCACTAAGGGGTAGTTTGGTGGAGAGTATTAGAAGAAATAGTTCATGTATTATGTATGATATTATTTAGTACTATGTTTGGTAAGAATTTGGGCTTATGTATAACTATTAGTTATACACCCTACATGGTATTATAGAATGTATTACTAATACCTTCCCTTTGGAATATTAGTAATACATAGGATTTAATACCATTAGAGTTGTCAAAATGGGCTGGCCCAACCCAACCCAACCCAACCCTAACGGGCTAGAGAGTTAAATGGGTTAGGACGGGCTGACCCTTTTAATTAAAGGGCCAATATAATAGCAGCCCAACCCAGCCCTAAGCGGGCCACGGGTTGGGATGGGTTGGCCTTTCAAGCAAAAAATGGACAATATTGACCTCTTAGAACGAGTATCGAACGTTGATGTCTGATGAACATGATATCAATACATATAGAAATTCATTCATGAATTACACACACTTCAGTGAATACTTACAAAACAAAATAATAGCCAAGATACAACATTCATAAGATTCATTCGAGCAAAAAATATTACATGATCACTCTTTTCATAAACAAGACAACAAAGGAGAAATGAAAAATGAGGCATAAAAATAAAAGTAGAAGAGGTCAAAAATTCATAGTTATAATAACTTTAATAATATATATATATTGAATATTTTAAAAATTCACAGCCCATGGGCTGACCTCTGAGGCTCGCGGGTTGGGCCTACGAGGCTAGCGAGCCAAATGAGGCTGGGCCAAAAAGCCTCGTTCCTAAATGAGCTAAAAAAATTAAGCCCAACCCTACTTAATTCAAGGGTTGGGTTGGGCCGGCCTAACGGGCCAAACCCATTTTGACAGCTCTAAATACCATGGGATAAGTCTATGTAAAGACAGAAAATTCTCTCAAATCATTTTAATTATTTTGTTTATTTTCTTGATTTTATGTTTTATATTTGTACTAGTAAATTTATTTAAATAAATTAGCTTACAAATTATTTGGAGAGAGTTGTTTTGTTACTAAATAAATTCAATATAAATCGAGTTGGGGGTCGTGCTCGTGGGGCAGCATGTGGTAGAGGCCATGCCCGAGGAGCGGCACCTGCTAGAGGCAACCTTAGGCTTCTTTTGTAGGGTTACTTCTTCTTCTTCAAGTGCAAGAGCAAGGGACAAAGATTCATCTTAGTTTCAATCTTCTACTATGTCTATAGTCTTGAATTATAAGAAAACAATTTTGTTTATGTATTTGATTAGCTGGAGTGGCTAAAAGCCTTTGTTCTGGGGCTGTAGGTATGAATGAATGTTGACCATCATATAAATTATTCTTGTATTCTTGAATTTGGTATTTTGATGCTTGATCACCATTAAGATAAACATATTGTCTACTTTTGAATTCGAGAGACGAATAGAGAGATAGAACGGAGAATACAAGGAGCACGATCTTTCTTATATATCACTTGTTTAGGTTTGTGTTTAGGATTGATACCCAAAAAACACAGTGCTTGGTTACGAGACAGAACGAGTTAGCTCTGTCTACCCCCACTCAATGATGTAGTTAGACAGTTAGTTGGGGTAAGTGATTAGAGGTCGAGAGATCAATGATCATAATATCATCCTTGTAAATTAGTAATTTGACAACCTTATGAAATCAATGAAAGAGATGTGATGCATGATTTCTTAGTATGCTGCAGCCCTAAAATTGTCTTAATTATTATTTAAACACCAAAAATTGAAGTCGTTCATTGTTAGTTACTTTTAAGTCTTAAATATTTGCAATCGTAGTTATTAATACCAAAAATCAAATCTTGGAAATACACTCGCTTTAACTTGTGGATTTAGTTGAAATAAATATATATTAATCATAAGTCCTTTGGGTTCGACAACCCGGTTCTGAAAGAGCCACTATATTACTTATGTGACCGCATGCACTTGCGTATGCATTTGGGAGTAACAAGTTTTTGGCACTGCTGCCAGGGACTTTAGAATTAATTTATATTTAATTCTTAAAATTCTATATTTTTATTGTTCAAGTGTTGATAACTTGATCTTAGCTGTGCTTGATTACAGGTAACTCAAAGCATTACGCTGGAGCAAAGAAGGGAACTTGTGGAACCATTGCTAGAACCTGAATGATTTCTACATCAACAGAAGGTTAGTGGCTTTACAATACCCTGTTCAATAGGTTGAACCAGTCACAGAGGAGAAATCCAAAGAAGAGTTGGAAGAAGAACAGGAAGAGGCACATGCGGTGATGGTAGCAAGACCAATTCACGGTGTGGCAGTCCCACTTACCACTAATATTACTTCCAGCATTTGAAAACCACCACCGGGAGGTAGATTTGAGTTGAAGAAATATATGGTGCAATTAATTCACCACTAGGCAATTTACTGACCTCCCTCATAAGGATCCCCAAGTGCATATTAGGAACTTTTTGGAGATAAGCGACACTTATGTTCTGACGGGGGTATCATTTTATTATGTGAGATTGACTCTGTTTCCATTCTCACTATTGGGAGAAGCGAGATGGTGGTTTTCATCGGAACCAACAAACTTCATCATTTCATTGGACAATCTGGCAAGAAAATTCTTAATTAGATTCTTTTCTTCGGGCAAAACTATAAAATTGATGAGTGAGATCTTGAGCTTCAAGCAGAGAGGAGGAGAGATCATTTATCAAGCATGGGACCGATTCAAAAAATTGTTGATTGCTTGCCTGCATCACTATCAAGCTAATAAGGTGTTAGTTTACACTTTTATGGAGGGTCTTAAACCTAATGTAAAGTTCTTCTCAACTCTGCAGTAGGTGGACAAGCCATAGAAAAGACATATGATGAGTTATTTGAGCTTTTAAACAAACTTTCAGAAGGCAACCCAAAATAGAATGGAGATATTACAAGGACCATGGTGCAAAGGACTGCTAGAGTGCTTGAGGTTGACAATTACACTGCAATAGCTGCACAGCTTTCTGCCATGCAAAATATGCCGACATCACAATTCAACAAGATGGCACTATGATAGTAACAAGCTCAAGTTAATGTGGTATAAAAACCCTAAGGGTGGTGTGAAGTTTATGGTAGTGGAGAGCATATGACTAATTATTATGGGTCTAATCCAGATTATGTGAACTATGTTGGAAATACACAGAGAAGTGGAGGAGCTCAGAATTATGGCAACACCTATAATCCAAGTTGGAGGAATCACCCAACTTCTCATAGGGAGGTAATCAGAACCAAAATCAAAACCAATATCATCCTCCAAATAATAGGCAACATTAACAATAACAGGGTCAAGGAAATAAACAAAATGCCTTACCAAGGAACATGACCATTGAAGATATTTACAAGAAAATGACTGACAAGATAGAAGAAAGTTGTCACAATAACTTTATGGTTAATCAAGCGACAGACAAGCGTGTTGGGCAGTTGGCTAGTGCAATAAGCTTATGTCCACAAGGAGGCCTTTCGAGTGACACTGATCCGAACCCGAAACAAGTAAATGCCGTGGATACAAAAAGTGGGCTACAATTAGAAGAGTTGGCCCAAAATAAGAGAGTTCCAGATATAATAAGAGAAGAAGAGACCAGTGCAGAGATAGGGAAAAGTCTAAAAAAGATAGCGTAGTGAATCCAGTCAAATCATTTCCCCCTTTCCCATAAAAGTTAAAGAAGAAAAAAAAGGACGAATGTTTCAGTAAGTTTCTCGCTTTACTTAAGAAAGTTCACATTAATTTGCCGCTTGTTGATGTGTTGCAGGGAATTCTAAATTAAGCCAAATTTGTGTAAAGAGATTGTGGAGAACAAAAGGAGGTTGATAGAATATGAGACCATGACATTCATTGAAGAGTGCAGTTCCAGAATCCAAAATAGACTGCCCACCAATTTAAAGATCTGATTAGCTTCATGGTGCAAATTACAATACAAAAAGTGTTCATGCCCAAGGGTTGTGTGATCTTAGTGCTAGCATCAACCTCTTGCTTGCATCATTATATAAAAAGTTGGGCCTGGGCAGTCCAAAATCAACCGCCATCATCTTACAGTTTGTAGATTGATCTGTTGCTAGACCAGAAGGGGTGGTAGAAGATATGTTGGTGCAAGTTGGTTCGTCAATCTTTCTTGTAGATTTTGTGGTTCTAAACTTTGAACCTGATCCAGAAATGGCATTCATCTTGGGGTGACCCTTCTTGGCCACGGGGCGAGCATTGATTGATGTAGAGGCAGGGTAGTTGACCATGAGGGCCCATGATAAGGTAGAAGTCTTTGATGTGCATCACTCCTTGAAATTGTTTGAAGTATATGGGGAGATGCCTTCCATCACTGTGATTGATCTAGCTGCCAAAACTCATTATTACATTGCTTCTAGAGATCCATTCGAGTAGGTGTTGATGAGTCATCACATTTTTGGGGATGCAGAAGCACAAGAGTTGGTGCAGATTCTTGATGTGGCACAAGTTGGGGTCTAGAGAGGTGGGTTGGAACTGTTAAATAGAATTTTACGACCTTCACCCAAACCTTCAATCGAGGAAGCACCCAAGTTGGAGTTGAAATCTCTTTCTACGCACTCAAGGTATGAATTTTTAGGAAACAATGAATCTTTCCTAGTAAGTACATGTTGATGCGACATAAAAGATTCTGAAAATAAGGAAGAAAGCTATTGGGTGGAAAATGTCTGACATTCAGAGGATTAGTCCAGCATTGTGGATGTATAAAATCTATATGGAGGAGGGCTAAAAGCCAAGTGCACAACACAAACATCGACTGAATCCTTTGATGAACGAGGTTGTGAAGAAAGAAGTAATCAAGTGGTTAGATGCTGGAATCGTATATCCAATCTCCAATAGTAAATGGGTGAGTCCTGTTCAGTGTGTACCAAAGAAGAGAGGTCTGACAGTCTTGAAGAATAAGAAAATTGAGTTGATCCCACAAGAACAGTTAGTGGTTGGCAGATTTGCATGGATTACCAAAAGTTCAATGAGACCCACAAGGAAAGATCACTACCCAGTCCCCTTCATTGATCAAATGCTTGATAGGTTAGCAGGGCATGAGTACTATTGCTTCCTAGATAGGTATTCCGGACACAATCAAGTTGATATTAAGCCAGAAGATCAAGAAAATACCACTTTCATCTGACCTTATGGCACTTATATTTTCAAGCATATGCTGTTTGGACTTTGCAATGCGCCTACCACATTTCAAAGATGCACATTGGCTATTTTTCATGACATGGTGGAGGAATTTGTAGAGGTGTTCAAGGATGATTTCTCAAAAAGGTCTCTTAGGGGTACCACAAATAAAAGAAAAAAATAGCTAAAAAAGGTCTGCTTCCTTTATGATCTCTTTCTTAGAAAAGAAATTGAGTAAATTCTTTAAGTATTTTGAGGTATGTCTACAAAACCTTGATTGGTACTTGCTCGCTGGGAGGAGATGAATCTGGTGCTTAATTGGGAAAAGTGTAATTTCTTGGTTCGAGAAGGTATAATTCTTGGCCACAAAGTGTCAAAGCATGGTTTGGAAGTTGAAAAGGCAAAAATTGAAGTGATAGAAAAGCTACCACCTCTGGTTTTTGTGAAAGGGGAAAGAAGCTTCCTTGGATATGCAGGTTTCTACTGAATATTCATCAATGATTTCTCCAAGACTGCCAGACCTATGTGTAGTCTTATAGAGAAGGAGGTAAGATTTGAATTTGATGAAAATTATGTTAAAGAGTTCGAGGTGCTGAAAAGGAACTTAATTAAAGCTTTAATCTTGATTGCTCCTAATTGGGATCTACCATTTGTACTCATATGTGATGCAAGTGATGAAGCAGTGAATAGAGTGTTGGGACAAAAGAAAGAGAAGGTGTTAGATTCAATCTACTATGCTAGCAAGACCCTTGATTTTGTACAAGCTAATTACACAGTGACTGAGAAGGAGATTCTCGCCCTAGTGTTCGCCTTCGACAAGTTCAGATCGTATTTGGATTTTGAAAGGTACCAAAGTTATTGTTTTCACTGACCATGTAGCTATTAGGTACCCATTCAACAATAGGGATGCTAAGCCAAGGCTCATTCGGTGGATCTTACAGCTACAAGAATTTGACCTTGAGATCAAGGATAGAAAAGACATGGAGAGTCAAATTACTGATCATCTTACGAGGTTGGAAGGCTTTTCTCATGTGCACAAAGGAGGAAAAATCCGTGAAGAGTTTGCAGACGATTGGTTGATGGCACTGAATATCACCCAAGTGCCATGGTATGTTGATATAGCGAATTTGTTGGTGAGTGAAGTGTTCCCACTGGGTGCAACCACTCAACAAAAGAAGAAGCTAAGGCAAGATGCAAGGCTTTACATTTGGGATGAACCATTCTTGTTCAAGAAAGGGGTAGATAGAGTGGTGAGAAGGTGCATTCCAAAGAATGAGGTCAAGTAGGTGCTAGAGAGTTTTCATGCATCACCATATGGAGGTCATCATAGAAGAGAGCACACAACCCACAAGGTATTGCGATTCAGATTCTTTTGGCCCACATTGTTCAAAGATGTTGAGTTCTATGTGAAAGAGTGTGACCAGTTCCAGAGGCCATGTACTATCTCTAGAAGACATGAGATGCCACTTAACAACATTCTTGAGGTAGAAATATTTGATGTATGGGGTATTGACTTAATGGGTCCATTCCCACCATCCGATGGAAACCAATACATTCTAGTGGCAGTGGATTATGTATCCAAGTTGGTAAAGGCTGTAGCTCTTCCCACTAATGGTTCAAAGGTGGTCATAAAGTTTATGAATAAGCACATTTTCACTAGATTTGGTACTCCAAGAGCAATTATTAGTGATGGAGGAAAGCACTTCATTAACCATTTGGTGAAGAATCTTTTGGTTAAGTATGGAATTTGTCATAAGGTGGCTACTGCATACCACCCATAGGCTAGTGGCCATAGGAGAGGTGTCCAACTGAGAGGTGAAGTAGATATTACAGAAAATGATGAATGCACAAAGAAAGGATTGGGCCTTAAAGCTTGATGATGCATTATGGGCATACATAATAGCATACAAAATCCTGATAGGGACTTCTCTCTATCACATGGTGTTCGGTAAAGCTTGTCATTTTTGAGCAAAACTAGAGCATCAAGCATATTGGGCAATCAAAAGGCTAAATCTTGACCCAGAGCTAGTCAGCAAGAAAAGAGTAGGGCAACTTCAAAAACTAAAGGAGTTTAGGCTCTATACTTATGAAAATGCCAAGCTCTACAAAGAGAAGACCAAGAGGTAGCATGAAAAGCACATAGTCATTCTCACTTTTGAACCAAGTCAACAGGTATTGCTCTTAAACTCTAGACTTAGATTATTCCCTAGAAAGCTAGGGTCTAATGGAGTGGGCCTTTCAAAGTGGTGATGATGACACAACATGGTGCGGTGGAGTTTAAAAATAAAGACTCATCAACCTTCTTGGTAAATGGGCAGCGTGTTAAGCACTATTTTGGTAAGGATGAAGATCGAGATAGATAAGCCTTTGGGCTAAATGATGAATGATCCACAAGACGAGTTGAGCCGCGATGTTAAACCAGACACTCCACGGGAGGCAACCTATGATTTTTTATTTTTTTGGTAATAGTTAGGTGCTTTTATTTTTTCAGGATTTATTTAATTTTAAGTCGATTGTAATAGTTAGGAAATATATAAAAATGAAAAATACAAATATAAGAGTCGTGCCACAACCAAAAGTAAGGCGCTGGGTGGGAGGTAACCCACCATTGCACTAACATAGTATGGTTCGTGTGTATGAAATGTGGGAGGTGGTATAGGCCACGGAGATAGGGAAATGCGATAACAAAATAAAATTTAGTTGAAAATGATCGAGTGTTGGCATTGGCGCCCTAGAGATGCATCGCGTCAAAACTAATTTACTGAGCTACTTGAGTAGGCGCAATGTAGCATGCTTTGCTAGGTAAAACCCAGGCAGGCACCTCGCAGGCGCACCACGCCAGGGCCCAGATTACTGGCGCCACTAAGCAGGCGCACTGCAGGTGCGCTGCCCCACCAAAGTGTCTGGTCCAAATTGTAGACGGGTTAGGCCGACAACTAACTAAATATTAATTTTTTTACCCCTCTTTAAAATATTAAACCCTACCCCATTCTCCCCCCATATTCCCACAAACAGCCGCACTATCTCCCCCATTCTCTCTCAAAAGGCTCTTTCTCTTCTTCCCACTTTTCTTCCAAGAACTTTAAATTCCTCGATAGCTTCTTCCCCCAAAAGCTTTCTTCAACCATAAACCAATATCTATTCACCCCCATCGACCGACTACCACCATTGCCGACCCACCGCCCTCTCTCTTCCATTTTTTTCTCACAATCTTTCTTGTGTCTTTTCTAATTGCACCCAAAGGTAAGAATGTGGAAGTGGGAGAGAGGAGCAGGCGCTCTCAAAAGGGTACTGCCACCGGAACCTCTGACCAATTAAGCACCCGACAACCACCTCAGAAATTTGGCAAGCAAGTGGTGGAAAATTATGGGGAGGATTGGTATGAATGTCAACAAGAAGAAAAATATATAGGGGATAAATATGTGAATTAAGGGAAGCTGCTAGCAGAGCTCATGTGAATCCATGAAATGGTATATAAGTTGGGGTTGCAATACATTTTTGTCGATCAAGGTGAGTGCAATCTTAGTCTTGTTCTTAAATTTTATGCTAACTAGGATATGCAGCAAATGTGGAGCAACAAAGTGGAAATTAGGGGTAAAACTCTTCGGTTCACCACCCGGGTGCTGAATGACTTTTTGAGCACCCCACATTGTGAGTATGCCGAATATCAGCAGATGAAAGACGAACTTTCGTATAGAGATATCCACCACACCCTCTGTGGCATATATTCAAATGCAAGATGGGAGTGGACCAATGATACAGGGAAGTATGCTACTCTCCATTATGCACACCTTAATCAAAAGGCTAGGGTATGACTTAAAATTGTTTGTAGCACTCTTTTTCCATGTAAACACACTTCTAAGGTTACTAGAGATAACTCAGAGATCAATTTACAAGGATGGAGCAAGGGTCCATGACCAAGTCTGAGTATGAATCTAGATTCCACAAGCTCTCCAGTCCTACAACAATAATTCTACCTACTAAGCAGGAGAGGGTTCATTGCTTCAAACATGGTCTGAGGTTATAGCTGTGGATTGAGACCCAGTCTATCGCTAAAACTGATAGGTATTTCCTAGATGTTATTGATCACACCCATGATGTCGAGGAGCTCCATCACGAGGCCCAAGGGGGAAGCGATAAGATGGCTCACCACTAGGGCAGCTATAATGGTTCCATATCTATGGGCAAGAACTGTTATGATAGACGTCGCCAGCGCTAGCAGCACCAGGGTTAGTCTAGTCGTCCTATTCAAGTGATTCTCCAGACTTCAAAGGGTAAGCAATATAGTTAGATGGTTCTTTTATAGGTCATAGTTTGAAAGGCTCACATTTGGGTTGTTCAAGCTATGGTGGTCGATCTTCTCAGGATCATTCATCTCAGGGTTGTTCAGATTGTGGCAAGCTTGAACACTTGTCTAGAGAGTGTCCCCACCAAGGAAGGATTGAGCCTACTTTTTAGACAACTCATCCTATTTCAACAGTAGCACCTTCGGCTAGGGGCAGTTATCAGGGTGAGGGGCGCATAGGTAGTCACTTAGAGAGTCAAGAAGGATCTTAGGGAGGTATGATAGGAGATAGATTAAGTACCCAGTTCAGAGGCACACATGGCTATCTTTATATAGCTTTTGCGAGGGTGGAGGGTGAGGCATCCGAGGTTTTCATCATAAGTATGATTCTTATATGCCATTAGCCCACCTCCACTTTATTTGATCCAAGTTCTACATATTTTTATGTCTTTGTTTATTATGTTTCCTGGTTGGTTTTGTCTTCTGAGGCTCTATCAGCATCATTGTATGTTTCGAACCTCATTGGTGAGGCTTTAGTAGTGGATCAGGTGTATAAATCATGCTTTGTGACTATTCAATGGTGTGATACCCGAGCTTACTCTATTGTTTTGTATATGCTTGACTTTGATGCTATTTTGGGCTTAGACTAGTTAGCCCCCTACTATGTGGTCTTGCATTACTTTTCTAAGATTGTTACCTTAGCCATGCCTGGTATCCCTCTGGTGGTGTGGTATGTCTCGTTTAGTCACACGCTAATTGGGGTTATCTCTTATGTTTAGGCTCAAAGATTAGTTTCCAACATGTGCCTAACCTATTTGGATTATGTACATGATGTTAGTAGGGAGTGCCCTATAGTTTTTTCAGTTCCTGTTATTTGTGAATTGTGAATGTATTTCCTACCGAGCTATCTGGCCTTCTTCATTAGCGTGATTTGATTTTTCTATTGACATTGAGTCAAGCACTCATCGTATCACTAGTTTTCCCTATCGTATGGCCTCTGCAGAGCTTAAAAATATCTTAGGTAAGGGACTCAGTAGACAAAATGTCTTGCCTTGGGGTGCTTCTGTTCTGTTTGTGAAGAAGAAAGATGGGCCTCTACGTATGTGCATCTGTTATAGGTAGTTGGACAAGGTGAAATTTAAGAATAAGTACTTTATTCTTCTTATAGATGACTTGTTTGATCAACTTCAAGGTGTGCTGGTGTTTTACAAGATTGATCTTGGATCCTGTTACCATCAGTTGTGGATTAGGGCGGCAGACATCCCTAAGACAACTATTAGGACTCATTACGGCCATTATGAGTTTCTAGTGATGTCTATTAGGTTGACCAATGCCCCAGCAACTTTCATGGACTTGATGGTGTGTGTTTTCCGATTGTATATAGACTCATTTATTATGTTCCTTAATTACATTCTTATATACTTGCATAGTAGGGAGGAACATGAGCAACCTCTAAGGACTGCGCTCCATACTTTGAGAGATCAACGACTTTATGCCAAATTCTCAAAGTTCTAGTTATGGCTTGAGTAAGTAGAATTATTAGAGCATGTGGTTTCCAAGGATGACATTATGATTGACCCGAAAAAGATTGAGGTTATTAGTGATTGGTCTAGGACCACCTCGATTATAGAGTTTCCAAGTTTCATTGGGTTAGCCAACTACTATAAACGGTTTGTTGATGGTTTCTCTTTGATTGGAGCACTTTTGACTTGGTTGACTCGTCTTGATGTCCCTTTTGAGTGGTAATATCAGAGTGAGTTGAGTTTTTGAAAGCTCAAGGAGTAGCTGACCACCGCTCCTATTCTGACTCTTATTGTAAAGGGCGAGAGCTTCACTATATATTGTGATGCATTCGATGTTGATTTGGGTTGTGTATTGATGCATTTGGACCATATGATTTCTTATGTATCGAGGCAGCTTAAGTTGCATGAGCACAACTACCCCACCCATAACTTGGAGTTAGTGGTGGAAGTTTTCTTTTTTACGATTTAGAGGCATTACCTATATGGGGTCCGATGTGAGATCTATGTCGATCACATTAGTTTGTAGTACATTATGAGCTAGAATGACCTCAATTCAAGGAAGCATAGGGGGATTGAAATATTGAAGATCTATGACCTCTCTATTCTATATCATCGGGGTGAGGTGAATATGGTAGCAAATGCATTGAGTCGGAAGGTGGTGTGTATGGGTAGTCTATCCTTCCTTTCAGTTTTAGAGAAAGATTTAGCTTTGGACATTCACTATTTATCCAATAGGATGATTCACCTTGATATTTCAGATTCTAGGTGGATTCTAGCAATTGTTGGGATTCGGCCATCATTATTAAAGTGGATTCATAATCGGCAGTTTGAGGATGGTGCTTTAGTAGCTACTCGAGATTGGGTGTTGTGAGGTGACGTTGGGTAGGCCAACTTTGATGCAAATGGTGTTATGAGGTTTGATGGTCGTATTTGCATTCCTAGAGTCTGGGACTTGATACTATTGATTCTTTGCAAGACCCATGACTCCAGATATTCTATTCATTCGGGCATAACAAAGATCTATCATGATTTGAGACAACAATATTGGTGGAGTGGTATAAGGAGAGATATTGAGAACTGTGTGTTCAGTTGCTTGTGTTTCCAGCAGGTGAAGGCCAATCATTTGAGACATGGTGGTGAGTTTCAGAGGTTACCGCATCACCATAGATTTCATTATGGATTTGCCTCGGACTTCTAGGGATGTAGTTAGTATTTAGGTCATCATAAATCGATTGAAGTTAGCACATTTCATTCCCATTCATGTCACGACCCAAGCTACCCCCTAGACATAACATGGCGTACAATACCCCGAAAGGCCTCAAATAAGCCACTTAGCATATATACATACAAGATCATAGAGGATTAAGAGTTCAAAAGACAATGTCACATCAAAGCTTTTAAGAAAGTAGCGGAAGTCTACATCTCATGTCTCAAAGCCAATCTAACATAAGAAAGAGAAATAAAGTTTGGGACATAACCCAATACAATGCCAAAATGAACAAAATATGAAAGTAATAACAACTAGGCTATGTCCTCGAATGGATGAGGACTCACCGAGTCTTCAACAATCTTCTACTAAGCTCTAGCCACGAATAGATGGAGAATCGCTGGACCCTACATTAACAAGTCAATGTAGGCAAGAGTATGCGTTAGTACAATCAAGTACCAAGTATGATAGCAATGCACATAAATCATTTAAAACATGCTAAAAACAAGACATTTTCATGACATGCAAAGACCAAGCTAAAACATGATAAAGGTTAGAAACACAAGTCATAAACCATGGTCAAAGCAAGCTAAACATCTTTACTTTACATGAGAAACATCATAAAAGCACTTTAGTTCATTGTTTGTGGGAAATAGCCTTAACCGACATGTAAGACCATGTGAGCTATCAACATGGAATTCGGTGTCTAACCCCACACCGATAGGGCCATCCTATTTGCAAATGTAGGACCCTTTACTTAACATATAGCTTACATGGATTCACTAGCTAGTGTCTATCGTAGACCGTCATCCTATGGTGGCACAAAGTTTATGGGACATGGGTAATCGCCACTTGTCCACTCTGTGCTAAGAATAATTACCATGAATTAGACATAATTCAATTATCAAAAGTACACATGTGTGATCGCCTCTTGTTTACATTAGGGAACATGGGTGATCGCCTCTTGTCCCTTCATCAGAATAGCTCCTTAATCATCAATTCAGTTTTAGTTGAGCAAACCTTTCAACAAGTTATAAATCATTACATGTGAGAAAACCTTTCACATTCATGGGTTGACTAATATAAGAGAATTTCTTTTACAACTCAACAACAACATCAAAATATCATAAACTTTGGTACTTCAATCTCAAAGCACCCTTAATTCATCATTAGCTTCATAAGAGACATGCATGATTTCATAAACTTCATCTTTACATAGTTCATCATGCTCATAACTTTCAATTCATAGAACTTACATGGGTTCATAGGTATTCATCTCAAATCATGCAGTTTAATGCAAACTCTTGCTTAGAAAGCCATAAACAAGGCAATTTGACCTTAATTGAAGGAACTCACATAATAGAGGAAAATCATAGTTTTTGATATAACATGCATACTTCATAAAAATCATCCTTAGGTCATTCATAATCTCATCATGAAAAGTCTTAGCTTAAGAATCATAATTCATACATGGATTCATTGAGACTTCATATAATTCATCACTTTATAATTCAACCCACTAACAAAAGCATAATTTCGAAATTGGGGGAATTGGCATGGGTTCATGGGGATTCATTTAAATTCATGAAATTCAACTCAATTCATGCTTCATAATTCATAAAACAATCAATTAAATCAACATTGAAAAGAACCCATGACGTGGAAGAAAACCCTTACTTCAATTGGGAATTATCTTGAAAATTGGAGATTTTAGGGATTCCATGGATGAAAGGGCTCCATGGATGAAGACTATCATACCTTGGGTTCAAAATCCCTTGAGCAATTGGGTGAATTCAAAGCTTGATCTTAAACCCTAGCTTAACACCTTCTTCTTCTTCTAACTTCTAGAGAGAGAAATATTTGAGAGAGGTTGAGAGGATTTAGGGAAACTTGTTAAGTGATTGGATAGGGTAGTTGTTAGGATTAAAAGGGTTTATATAGTGGTAGGAGATGAAGGAAACCGACATTAGTGAGTAAATAGGCCATTAGGTGAAAAGTACAAATGACCCCTTTAAAATATAACTGCCAGACCCTATCGACGGATTGACCTACGGTCCGTAGGTCCAACCACGGACCGTCCTGGTCAACCGTCATTGAGTTCAGAGATTGTCAACTTGGACCCTGCAACGACGGGTCCTATGTATGGCTCGTGTGTCAATAGACGGACCGTACATGGCAACCGTAGGTCTGAACTTAGGGCTTAAGAATTTTACTAAGTTTGGAGGAGACCTATGAGACCCATCTACGACTCGTACACTGGACGATGGGCCTTCCTGGAAAGCCGTCGTTGGGGTTCTGCGACTTGACACTTTGAAAACATTTGCCCTGCCACCTACGGTTCATACCTACGGCTCGTAGGTCTACCTACGGTCCGTACATGGCTTCCGTAGGTGCTGGCACCAGATGAAAACCTAAAATTTTCCACCCTTCTGAATCCAGGGTATTATATTATCCCCCCCTTGGGAACATTCGTCCTCGAATGAGAATAAAGACATCATAAGGATGGTAAGAAGCACAAGCTAACAACCCAACCTAGAATGCAATCACATAAATGCACATATCCGATGAGAAAAACATCAACTCCAAGCTAAAGCATGTTCAACACATCAGTTCATGAGAACTTTATGCAAATCATACTCAATGCACATAATCATGGATAAATCAATCAAGTCAACTCATTTTCTCAAAATTTAGATTCTTCATGAACATGCATAAATGAGGAATCATGGGAATATCTAAGACACATGAGACCAAAAGAATGAACCATGAGGAACTAGATACCTCAAGCTAGAGTAGGATCGGAGGGAAAGAGATGAGGATATCGGGACATCATATCGGCCTCGGCCTCCCAAGTAGCACCCTCAACTAATTGATTCCTCCAAAGAACCTTCACGGAAGCAACCTCTTTATTTCTTAACTTTCGGATTTGCCGGTCTAAAATCTCAATCGGAACTTCTTCATAGGAAAGATTATCCTTTATGCCAATATTTTCTAATGGCACAATAGATGTCGGATCACCAACACATTTCTTCAACAATGAGACATGGAAAACCGGATGCACCGATGCCAAATCATTAGGCAAATCAAGTTCATAAGCAACACTACCAACACGTCTTAAAATTTGATATGGACCTACATAACGGAGACTAAGCTTCCCTTTCTTTCCAAACCTCATTACACCTTTCATGGGTGAAATTTTCAAGTAAACCCAATCATCAACATCAAATTCTAAATCTTTCCTTCTAACATCGGCATAGGACTTTTGTCGACTTTGAGCCGTTTTCAACCTTTCCCTAATGAGTCTAACTTTCTCCATAGCTTCATGTACCAATTCGGGACCTATCAAAGCAACTTCACCAACTTCAAACCAACCTATAGGAGATCTACACCTCTTACCATAGAGAGTTTCAAATTGAGCCATACCAATACTAGAATGGTAGCTATTATTATAAGCAAATTCAATCAAAGGCAAATGATCATCCCAATTACCCTTGAAATCAATTGCACAAGCTCTCAACATATCTTCTAAAGTTTGGATAGTACGTTCCGCTTGCTCATCGGTTTGAGGATGAAAGGTCGTACTAAGCTTGACACGAGTACCAAGACCCCTTTGGAAAGATTTCAAAAATTGAGAAGTGAATTGTGCACCACAATAGGAGATAATGGATAAAGGCACTCCATGCAACCTAACCATTTCCCTCAAGTACAACTTAGCATAATCCTCCGCCGAATAAGAAACCTTGACGGGAATGAAATGGGCTGATTTCATCATTCGATCTACATTAACCCAAATCGAATCATATTGTCGCTGGGTGCGTGGTAAACCAACAAGAGTCCACATTCACATCTTCCCACTTCCAAGTAGGAATACTAATTTTTGGGTCAAACCTCTCAGCTTTTGGTGCTCAACTTTCACTTGTTGACAATTAGGACATTAAGCCACAAACTCCGCAATATCTTTCTTCATCCCATTCCACCAATAGACCTCCCACAAATTACAGTACATCTTGGTAGCTCCCAGGTGAATGGAATATCGAGAACTATGGGCTTTTGATAAAATTTGTCCTCTTAAGTCATCTACATCGGGAACAGACAGAGAACCTTGATATCGAAGCACACCATCTCCCCCTCGGGAGAAAGCCTCAACGGATTTTTTGAGCACCACTTCCTTCAACTCAACAAAATTAGGATCAAGATCTTGTTTAGCCTTCACATCATGCGCAAAAGATGATTCGGAACCATTATGAACCATAACACCACCTTTAGTCGAATCAACCAACCGAACACCGCCAATATATGAACATCACGAACCAACTCTTTCTTACCATCCTCAACATGAGCAACACTACCCATAGATAACCGACTAAGAGCATCCGCCACTACATTAGCCTTACCGGGGTGATAGAGGACACTCATGTCATAGTCCTTTAACAACTCAAGCCACCTTCTTTGGCAAAAATTTAGATCTTTTTGTTTCAACACATATTGCAAGCTCTTATGGTCGGTAAAAATGTCAACATGCGCACCATACAAGTAATGCCTTCAAATTTTTAAAGCAAACACAACCGCCGATAATTCTAGGTCATGAGTAGGATAGTTCTTTTCATGAATCTTAAGTTGCCTTGAAGCATAAGCAATGACTCTCCCATTTTGCATAAGAACACATCCTAGCCCAATTCTCAAGGTATCACAATAAACCACAAAACCATCAGACCCTTATAGTAAGGTCAACACCGGAGCCGAGGTGAGTCTATCTTTCAATTCTTGGAAACTCTTCTCACATGCTTCGGACCATGTGAGCTTAACCTTCTTTTGAGTCAAAGACGTCAATGGAGAAGCAATCGAAGAAAACCTTTCAATAAATCTCCTATAATAGCCGGCTAAACCCAAGAAACTATGAATATCCGAAGGTGATAGAGGTCTAGGCCAATTCCTAACCGCATCCATCTTCTTAGGATCTACCTCATACCCTTATCGGAGACAATGTGACCAAGAAAAGCCACAGACCTTAGCCAAAACTCACATTTACTAAACTTCGCAAAGAGTTGTTGGTCCTTGAGGAATTGCAATACAATCCTCAAATGATCGGCATGCTCACCTTCACTCCTTGAGTAAATCAAAATATCATCTATGAACGCAATCACAAAAATGTTAAGATATTGTCTAAACACCCTATTCATCAAATTCATAAATGCGGCCAGAGCATATGTCAACCGAAACGACATCACTAGGAATTCGTAATGGCCATACCTAGTCCGGAAAGCCGTTTTTGGGATATAATCTTCTTTCACCCTCAATTGGTGATAATCTAAACGAAGGTCTATCTTAGAGAAGTAACTATCCCCTTGAAGTTGATCAAACAAGTCATCTATTCTTGGAAGATGATACTTTTTCTTAATGGTAACCTTGTTCAATTGGTGGTAATCAATGCACATACGAAGTGAACCATCTTTCTTCCTCACAAACAAGACTGGAGCACCCCATGGAGAAATACTTGGTCGGATGAAACCCTTATCCAACAAATCCTTCAATTGTTCTTTTAGTTCCTTAAGTTTTGCCGGAGCCATTCGATAAGGAGGAATAGAGATAGGTTGCATATCTAGGAGAAGGTCAACACCGAAGTCTATTTCCCTTTCGGGAGGAATACCGAGAAAATCAACGTAAATCACTTACGGAAACTCATTGACAACAGGGACCGACTCAAGAGTAGGGGTTTCGGAATCCACATCCCTCACCCTAATAAGATGGTATATGCACCCCTTTGAAATCATCTTTCTAGCTTTAAGACATGACACAAATTGACCTCTAAACATAGAATTTCCCCCTTCCACTCAAGGTTAGTGAAACAACCCCAAAAAATGCCCGAAAATGTGCTTCGGAAACACCTATAATTGTAATTTCCATATATCTCAAAATCCGTGCATGATTTCGGAAATTCGACTTCATATTCTTATTTGTGGGGTCAAATTGAGTGGGAAATGGGTCTAACCCGAATTTTAGAGCAACCGTATCAAAATTCGAAAATCGCAAAAATTGCTATTTGGAGGGTCAACTTTAAAGGGGCATATCTCTTAGCACACAAGGAACTGGAAGGGCTGCAACCTATCAAATTAAAGCTCTTTGAGTTAGCTTTCCAACGCACTTGGTTTCACCTTATTCCGCGTTAGGATGAGGGAGTTATGACCATTTTCGTAAAACCTGTCAGTGCAGAATTTCCAATTCCAGTGAGCGAATTTTCTAGGCGGGTTGGAGTCATTTTTTATAAAAAGGGGATATGTCCCATATTTAGTCATTTTCTAAACTCCAAAAACACTCTCTAAGCCCTCTCCAAAAATTCCACCAAGATCTTCAACCAAATTCAAACATCTCAAGCTCTAATTCCGGATTCAAGACTCAATCTCAAGCTTCGATTCTCCATTCCAATCTTCATCAAGGATTCTCCAAAGTTGAGGTATGTGGGTTTGATTGTGGAAACCTTCCTTTCCACAAGTCCAACCATTTATCCTCTATTTCTACTTCAAGTTTATGGGTCCTCATGATCAATTATGAATTCTTGAATTACGGAATTACTACTACACACCCTATTATGGTCCTTTTTGCATATTATCATGAAATGGAATTTTTATGTGATGTTTATGGTTTACATGCTTCCATGATAAAATTATGAAGGTTGATATATATATGTATGTTGTTGGTGGGCTGATTTATATGGATTTTGGAATTGGTTGGAATTAGTATTCTTGAAATACATGATTTCATTTACATGAACAATTGCCCACCATGTGTTTGATAAAATGCCCATTTATAGAATTCTTAGGAAAGGGAAGGTCCAAGGTACGTCCTATGAGACGGATGGTTATGTAATTACTGAAATGATGATGAAATGGACACATGTATATGATTTTCTCTAAATAAGTGTTGTGAGTCGACCATGCCTAGTACGGGGGGTAGTAGGCCCGTATAACCATATCGAGGGGTTGGTACCTTGGTCCCTAGCACGGGGGGTGGTAGGCCCGTGTAACCATATCGAGGGGTTGGTACCTTGGTCCCTAGCACGGGGGGTGGTAGGCCCGTGTAACCATATCGAGGGGTTTGTACCTTGGTCCCTAGCACGGGGGGTGGTAGGCCCGTGTAACCATATCGAGGGGTTTGTACCTTGGTCCCTAGCACGGGGGGTGGTAGGCCCGTGTAACCATATCGAGGGGTTTGTACCTTGGTCCCTAGCCGGGGGGTGGTAGGCCCGTGTAACCATATTGAGGGGTTTGTACCTCTTTCGCCTCTCCAAGGGGGTGGTAGGCCTTGGAAATACTATATTGATGGTCACTCGCCACACATGTACTACGTCCCATTAAATATGATTTTTATGTAAGCATCATTATACATACTATTTTATTAATATGCTATCTATTGGGTATGATTACGCATTTTTCCTATGATGTCCATCTAATGTAGCCTTGCATTGCATCCCATATACTTAGTACATTCAAATGTACTAACGCATACTCTATGCCTACATGATGTCACCATGTAGGGACCGGAGCACCGCTTGACCATCCTCCTCCGCGTGGCTAGTACGATTTTCTATAGTGGTTATTGGTGAGTCCTCCATTTCGGGGACGTTGCTCATGATCTTTTGCTATGTATAAAACTTTTCCTTTCTAGTTATGTTTTGACTATGAGGGTGAGCCCGGTAGTTTGTCTTGGCCCCGCTAAGTACTCATGTTTAGAGGTGGTGTTGGACAAGTTGTGTTTTATGCTTGAGCTTGACTCATCTATGGTATTTATGTATCATTTCTTTTTTTCTTCTTGCTCCCTTAGTCCCGATTTCCCCTTGACTATGCTTATCGCTTATGGTCATTTAATTGCTTCCGCGACCAAGGATGTGTAATGATACGCTATGAGGCTTGTTTGGGGTTCCTTCGGGTTCCCCATTCGCCGGTCACATCTAGGCCCTAGGCTTGGGTCGTGACAAACTTGGTATCAGAGCACTAGGTTGAATGATCCTCGGAGTCCAACACACCGCGTTGATTAGAGTCCGATTCATGGTTGTGTTGGCACCACAACTATGAGTAGGAGGCTATGAGACGTTTTAGGAAATGTTTCCCTTCTCTATGTTCTAAGTCGTGCTGTAGAGTTGAATTAAGTTCTTCCCTAACGGTTGTTTCTTTGCTATGCTAGATCATGTCTAATACAAGAGGAAGACGAGCCCGACTTGTTGCGTGAGTCATATAAGGTGTCTACTCCTATTTGGTGTATATATTGTTGCTAGGAAGGTCTATAGAAATTGTCCTATTTGCATCTTGCATAAAATATTGCCTTGTGATCTTGTTGAATTGAACATGGTCGATTTTGATGTTGTTCTTGGGATGGATTGGTTGCATGCATACTATGCTTCTATTGATTGTAGAACCCGAAGGGTCAAGTTCCAATTCCCAAGTGAACCCATTCTTGAGTGGGAAAGCCAAAATGTGGTAGTCAAGGGTAGATTCATCTCTTGCATTAAAGCCCGTAAGTTGATCTCTAAGGGGTGTCTCTATCACCTCGTGAGGGTTAGGGATGTGGAGTCCAAAACCCTTCTTATAGAGTCGGTTCCGGTCGTAAATGAATTCCTTGATGTCTTTCCTAATGACCTTCCCGGTGTTCCTCCCGAAAGGGAAATAGATTTTGGCATAGACCTCCTCCCCGATACTCAACCCATTTCTATTCCCCCTTACCGTATGGCCCCGGCGGAGTTAAAGGAGTTGAAAGAAAAACAAATTGAGGGACTTTGTTGGAGAAAGGGTTTTTATTAGGCCTAGCCAATCACCAATGGGGTGCACCGGTGTTGTTTGTGAAGAAGAAAGATGGGTCCCTTTAGGAATGTGTATTGCATTATCGGCAAACTCAATAGGGTCACCGTCAAGAATAAATATCCTCTTCCTAAGGATTGATGACTTGTTCGCAATTGCAAGGGCTAGCCACTTCTCTAAGATTGATCCTTCGGTCTGGGTATCATCAAGTGAAGGTGAGGGAGGGTGACATTCCAAGACAGCCTTCCGGACTAGGTATGGACATTATGAATTTTGTGGTCATGTCCCTTGGGTTGACCAATGCCACCGGCTACCCTTCATGGACCTAATGAATAGGGTCTTTAAACCCTACTTGATTCTTTGTTGTGGTTTCATTGATGATATTTTTAATCTATTCGGCAATAGTGAGGAGAACATATGGGTCACTTGAAAGGGTTGTGTTGCAAAGATTAAGAGAGGAGAAGTTGTACTGCCAAGTATGAAGTGTGAATTTTGGTTGAGGAGGTTGCCTTCCTAGGTCATGTGGTGTCGGGGGATGGTATTAAGGTGCCCTAAGAAGACGCGATGTGAATTAAAGAAAATTGCCTAGGCCATTGACCCCGTCGGTAATTAGGAGCTTCTTCTTGGGCTTAGCGGGTTACACGCGGGATTTGTGAAATGGGTTTTTCTCTAATTGGCTTCTCCCATGGAACTAAGTTGGACACAAAAGAAGGCTAAGTTTTGAGTGGACCCGCGAGTTGCAAAGGAGTTTTCAAACTCTTGAAAAGATAACTTGTGTCCGCTCCTATATTGTCAACTACCGGATGGGCCTTGAGGGATTTGTTGTGTATTGTGATGCTTCTAGAGTTGGCTTGGGTTGTGTCATAATGCAAAATGGTAAGGTGATAGCCTATGCTTCTAGACAACTCAAAGTGCATGAAAAGAACTATCCTACGCATGATCTTGAATTAGCCGCGGTGGTGTTTGCTTTAAAGATTTGGCGTCATTATTTGTATGGGGTACATGTTAATGTGTTCACCGATCATAAGAGTCTCCAATATGTCTTCAACCAAAAAGATCTCAACTTGAGACAAAGAAGGTGGCTAGAATTTCTTAAAGATTATGATATGAGTGTGCATTATCATCCCGGTAAAGCTGATGTGGTGGCGGATGCTTTGAGTAGGGTGTCTATGGGTAGCCTAGCTCATGTTGATACTGGTGATAGGGAAATGGCTAGGGAGGTACATCGGTTGGCTAGGTTTGGGGTTAGGTTGGAAGAGGTTGGTAATGGTGGTGTGGTCGTTGTTGATGGTGCTAGGTCTTCCTTGGTTGATGAGGTGATAGCAAAACAAGATCTTGATTCTTCCTTGTTTGAATTGAAGGCCTTGGTGAAAGAGGGCAAGGTGGAAGTCTTCTCCCAAGGGGGAGATGGTGCCCTTAGGTACCAAGGTAGGTTGTGTGTGCCTTGTGTTGATGGTTTGAGGGAGAAAATTCTTGAGGAGGCTCATAATTCTTCCTACTCCATCCACACCGGTTCCACCAAAATGTATAGAGATTTGAGGGATGTGTATTGGTGGAGAGGCATGAAGAAGGACATTGCCAAATTCGTCTCCGGTTGTCATAGTTGTCAACAAGTCAAGGCCGAACATTAAAGGCCGGGTGGTCTAACCCAAGACATAGAGATTCCTACTTGGAAGTGGGAAGAAATTAATATGGATTTTGTAGTTGGTTTACCCAAGACTAGAAAAGGTTTTGATTCTATTTGGGTGGCTGGTTGATAAGGAATGGAACAAAATCCGGCTCATTTTCTACCGGTAAAGACAACATATGGGGCGGAGGATTATGCAAGGTTATATATTCATGACTTGGTAAGGTTGCATGGGATTCCTCTATCCATCATATCGGACCGTGGTACTCAATTTACTTCACACTTTTGGAAGTCTTTTCAAAGGGGTCTAGGTACGAGAGTTAAGCTTACTACGGCCTTTCACCGCAAACGGATGGACAAGCCGAAAGGACTATCCAAACACTTGAGGATATGCTTAGGGCTTGTGTATTGGAACTTAAGGGTAGTTGGGATGATCATCTTCCATTGATTGCGTTTGCCTATAACAATAGCTATCATTCTAGCATCGGTATGGCTTCTTTTTTGAGGCTCTCTATGGGAGGCGTTGTAGATCACCGGTTGGGTGGTTTGAGGTTGGTGAGGTGGCCTTGTTAGGACCAGACCTAGTTATGGAGGCTCTTGAGAAGGTTAGGATGATTAGAGATAGGTTGAAGATGGCCAAAGTCGCCAAAAGTCCTATGCCGATGCGAGGAGAAGAGCTCTTGAATTCCGAGTTGGTGATTGGGTTTATTTGAAGGTGACACCCATGAAGGGTGTGGTTCATTTTGGTAAGAAGGGCAAGTTGAGCCCAAGATACGTGGGTCCTTATAAGGTGATGAGGAGAATTGGCAAGGTAGCTTATGAGTTGGATTGCCTAGCGAGATGGATTTGGTTCATCCGGTATTTCATGTGTCTATGTTGAGGAAGTGTGTGGGTGATCCGAATGCCATGTTTGTGTCTCTCATGTACGTTTCTTTAACATTCGGGGACGAATGTTCCCAAGGGGGAGATATTGAAACGACCCAAATGCCCAAAAATGTGCTTCGGAAACACCTATAATTGTAATTTCCATATATCTCAAATTCCGTGCATGATTTCGGAAATTCGACTTCATATTCTTATTCGGGGGTCAAATTGAAGTGGGAAATGGGTCTAACCCGAATCTTTAGAGCAACGTATCAAAATTCGAAAATCGCAAAAATGCGATTTGGAGGTCAATCTTAAAGGGGCATATCTTTTAGCACACAAGGAACTGGAAGGGCTGCAACCTATCAAATTAAAGCTCTTTGATTTAGCTTTCCAACGCACTTGGTTTCACCTTATTCCGCGTTAGGATGAGGGAGTTATGACCATTTTCGTAAAACCTGTCTGTGCAGAATTTCCAATTCCAGTGAGCCTTTTTTTTTCTAGGCGGGTTGGAGACTTTTTTTATAAAAAGGGGATATGTCCCATACTTGGTCATTTTCTTAACTCCAAAAACACTCTCTAAGCCCTCTCCAAAGATTCCACCAAGATCTTCAACCAAATTCAAACATCTCAAGCTCTAATTCCGGATTCAAGACTCAATCTCAAGTTTCGATTCTCCATTCCAATCTTCATCAAAGATTCTCCAAAGTTGAGGTATGTGGGTTTGATTGTGGAAACCTTCCTTTCCACAAGTCCAACCATTTATCCTCTATTTCTACTTCAAGTTTATGGGTCCTCATGATCAATTATGAACTCTTGAATTACGGAATTACTACTACACACCCTATTATGTTCCTTTTTGCATATTATCATGAAATGGAATTTTTATGTGATGTTTATGGTTTACATGCTTCCATGATCAAATTATGAAGGTTGATATATATTTGTATGTTGTTGGTGGGCTGATTTATATGGATTTTGGAATTGGTTGGACTTAGTATTCTTGAAATACATGATTTCATTTACATGAACAATTGCCCACCTTGTGGTTGATAAAATGCCCATTATAGAATTCTTAGGAAAGGGAAGGTCCAAGGTACGTCCTATGAGACGGATGGTTATGTAATTACTGAAATGATGATGAAATGGACACATGTATATTATTTTCTCTAAATAAGTGTTGTGAGTCGACCATGCCTAGTACGGGGGGTAGTAGGCCCGTATAACCATATCGAGGGGTTTGTACCTTGGTTGCCTAGTACGGGGGGTAGTAGGCCCGTATAACATATGAGGGGTTTTTGTACTTGGTCCTAGCCGGGGGGTGGTAGCCCGTGTACCATATCGAGGGGTTTGTACACTTGGTCTAGCACGGGGGGTGGTAGGCCCCCGTGGTAACATTGCGGGTTTTACTTTGTCCTGACGGGGGGTGGTAGGCCCGTGTAACCATATTGAGGGGTTGTACCTCTTTCGCCTCTCCAAGGGGGTGGTAGGCCTTGGAAATACTATATTGATGGTCACTCGCCACACATGTACTACGTCCCACTAAATATGATTTTTATGTAAGCATCATTATACATATTATTTTTATTAATATGCTATCTATTGGGTATGATTACGCATTTTTCCTATGATGTCCATCTAATGTAGCATTGCATTGCATCCCATATACTTAGTACATTCAAATGTACTAACGCATACTCTATGCCTACATGATGTCACCATGTAGGGACCGGAGCACCGCTTGACCATCCTCCTCCGCGTGGCTAGTACGATTTTCTATAGTGGTTATTGGTGAGTCCTCCATTTCGGGGACGTTGCTCATGATCTTTTGTTATGTATAAAACTTTTCCTTTTTAGTTATGTTTTGACTATGAGGGTGAGCCCGGTAGTTTGTCTTGGCCCCCGCTAAGTACTCATGTTTAGAGGTGGTGTTGGACAAGTTGTGTATTATGCTTGAGCTTGACTCATCTATGGTATTTATGTATCATTTTTTTTTTCTTGCTTATGGTCATTTAATTGCTTCCGCGACCAAGAATGTGTAATGATACACTAGGAGGCTTGTTTGGGGTTCCTTCGGGTTCCCCATTCGCCGGTCACACCTAGGCCCTAGGCTTGGGTCGTGACAGAAATAAAGTCTCTTCATCCCCGAAGCATGAGGACTCACATAGACTGATAGCTCGAACTCTGAGAACAACTAACCACGAGAGTGCGAAGGATGACTGTCTGGCCCTACATTATAAGAGAATGTAGGCACAAGTATGCATTAGTATGTGGAATGTACTAAGTATGAAACAAATACATATAATCACATAAATCACGCCAACGAGATGTTTTCATATAGGAAATCATGATAGTGAGATATCGTCATGAACATGTAATGACCAAACTAAATCATGTGACAAAAGGGTTAGAAACTTAATGCATAAACATGGCCAATGCAAGCTACTCATATCATAAGTCTTGTGTCGTGAGATACTTCTAGTACCCTAGTTCATTATGATGGGATTTTTACGTTTAACTGACATAGACCATGTGAGCTATAACATGGAATCCAGTGTCTGCCCCACACAGAAAAGGGGAGTGATGTCTACCCCACACCACTAAAAGGGGTGTCCTACTTGCCAAGGTAAGGAGCATAAATCTGTAGCTTACGTGGATCCACTAGCTATATGTCTATCTGAGACAAAACGTATGAGGCACATAGTAGGGGACTTAGGGATTGCTACTAAAGGTCCACGGACTCTAAACGAAAACCTTCATCCCAAAAGCCCGCTCGGTGCTAAGTAAAATCCCAAGTTCATATTTTAACCAAGGAAGAGGTACATCTAGGGTTACCAAATCCAAGCTAATATCATATCAAGACGTTTCAACTACCATGGGCTTTCCCAAGCTTACGCCATTAGAATAGCTCCTAATCGATTCATAGGTGAGAAAGCCTTTCAACCATATGGACCCTAATTTATGTGAGAAAACCTTTCACATTCATATTCTTTGCTTATTGTGAAGAAAAGCTTTTCACAACTCATGGATGCCATCATCTATATGCAACTTAGCAATTATAAGCAAAATTCTCATGAAAGATGCATCTCTTATGCAAGCTATCCATATACATGAATCTCTTATTCAAGCTACTCACATGTCCATAAATCATGATCTAGTATGGGTACATGTCAATTCATCTTAGAATCATGCAGTAAACTAGAATCATGCATATTTTCATCAATTTCTTAAGTTCATAAATGCATGGATCATACTTCGTCATGAATTCGTAACTATGAATCATGGCTCAGCATGGGTTCATACCATTTCTGCTCAAATCATATAAATCACGCTAGATCGTGCACTAAATTACTTTATCACGCTAGATCGTGCACTAGGAATCATAAAATCAACAATTGGAATTATAATTGAAAAACCCATAAGAATTGATTAAAACCCTAATCAATTTGGGGAATTTAAACCTTGAAAATTGAAGAAAACTAGGGAACCATTGGAGGAAAGGGCTCCAATGGTGAATGCTAACATACCTTAACAAAGCTCACAAGAAATTGCTAGAAATCAATAACCTTCAATGGAGGATCCTAGCCCTTCTTCTTCCTTGAGAATATAAAGAACCTTCTAAAGAGATAATTATTTGGAAAGAAAGACTTATATCGTGGGTCAATTTAGGGGAAAAGTCGTAATTAAAAAGACTTAAAAGAATTGGGAAAAGACATAAAGACCCCTGGAAAATAACTGACGAATGAAGTCTACGGTCCCAACCTATGCTTTGTAAGAATTCCTACGGACCGTCCTGTTGGACTGTAGAAAACTTCAGAAAACCCAAAACTCAGGACACTTTCTACAACTTCGATCTACGGCCCGTAGACCATTCTACGGTCCGTAGGTCCAACCCATAGAATCCAACTTGACCCTCAGAAACTTGACCAAGTCTGGAACACTTGACGGGATCTTTCTATGATCCATGGAAAGACCTACGGTCCATCCTGCTATCCCGTAGACTCGACCTCATAGACTTGATTTTCAAAATATTTTACCCTCTTTCTATGGAAGCATTCTACGGTTCGTCAATTGGTCTATGACCCGTAGGTTGCGTCCGTAGAAAGTGACTCTTGGCCAAAAACTAAAAAATTTTCTCTTTTAAAAACTGAGGTGTTACAATATCTCCCCCTTGGGAACATTCGTCCCCGAATAGAACTCAGCTAGCAACAACACGAGTAGGGAAAACAACAATTTTACGATTCCAATCATGAATGCAACTACAAAATGCACATATCCGAGGAGGAAACCATCAACTCCAAGCTAAAGCATGTTCAATACATCATTTCATGAAAGCCATATGCAACTCATACTCAAATGCACATAATCATAGAGAAATCACTCAAGTCAACTCATTTTCTCAAAGTTTAAACTTTTCATGAACATGCATAAACGAGGAATCTTGGGAATATCTAAGACACATGAGACCAAAAGAATAAACCATGAGGAACTAGATACCTCAAGCTAGAGAAGACTCGGAGGGAAAGAGATGAGGATAATGGGACATCATATCGGCCTCGGCCTCCCACGTAGCACCCTCAACTAATTGATTCCTCCACAATACCTTAATGGAAGAAACTTCTTTGTTTCTCAACTTCCGGACTTGTCGATCTAGAATCTCCACCGGAACCTCTTCATAAGATAAAATCTCTTTGATGCCAAGACTTTCTAAAGGCACTATGGATGTCGGATCTCCAACAGACTTCTTCAAAAGGGACACATGAAAAATCGGATGAATCGATGCTAACTCATTAGGCAACTCAAGCTCGTAAGCAACCTTGACAATGTGTCTCAAAATCTTATATGGGCCTACATACCGGGGACTAAGCTTCCCTTTATTTCCAAATCTCATGACACCCTTCATGGGCGAAATTTTCAAATAGACCCAATCCTCAACCTCAAACTCAAGATCCCTTCTTCTAACATCGACATAGGAATTTTGTCAACTTTTAGCTGTTTTCAACCTTTCTCTAATAAGTCAAACTTTCTCCATAGCCTCATGCACTAATTCAGGACCCATCAAAGCATCTTCACCTACCTTAAACCATCCTATAGGAGACTTGCATCTCCTACCGTAAAGAGCCTCGAATGGAGCCATACCAATACTTGCATGGTAACTATTATTGTAGGCAAGCTCAATCAAAGGCAAATGATCATCCCAATTATCCTTGAAATCAATCACACAAGCTCTTAGCATATCCTCTAAGGTTTTGATAGTATGCTCTGCTTACCCATCGGTTTGGGGATGAAAAGCCGTGCTAAGCTTAACCTTGGTACCTAGACCCTTTTGGAAAGACTTCCAAAATAGAGAAGTGAATTGGGTACCTCTATAGGAAATAATGGATAGGGGCACTCCATGCAACCTAACCATCTCCCTAATGTACAACTTAGCATAATCTTCCACAGAAAAGGACTCCTTGCCGAGAATGAAGTGAGCCGACTTCGTCATACGGTGTACTATAACCCATATAGAATCATGTTGCCAGCGAGTACGGGGTAAACCCACTATGAAGTCCATATTAACATCTTCCCACTTCCAAGTGGGAATGACTATATCTTGGGATAAGCCTCCCGGCCTTTGATGTTCAACCTTAACTTGTTGACAATTTGGGCATTTTGCCACAAATTTCGCAATATCTTTCTTCATTCCATTCCACGAATAGACTTTTCGCAAATCACGGTACATCTTGGTGGCTCCCGAATGAATAGAGTATCGGGAACTATGAGCTCTTCTAGATTTTCTCTCTTAGGCCATTAACATTAGGTACACACAACCGGCCTTGATATCTAAGGACACCATCTCCCCCTTGGGAGAAAGCCTCATTGCCCTTCTTTAGAACTGCTTCTTTCAACTCAACTAGTATTGGATCAAGTGCTTTCTTAGCCTTAAGATCCACCACAAAGGACGATTTCGACCCATTTTGGACAATCACACCTCCCTCACCGGAGTCAACCAACCGAACACCTAGCCGAGCCAGTCTATGAACATCCCAAACCAACTCCTTCTTATCATCTTCTATATGTGCAAAACTATTCATCGACAACTGACTCAAGGCATCGACCACTACATTAGCTTTGCCCGGGTGATAGAGGATACTCATGTCATAGTCCATTAAGAGCTCTAGTCATCTACGTTGTCGAAGATTTAGATCCTTCTGCTTGAACACGTATTGCAAACTTTTGTGGTCGGTAAATACATCAACATGGACACCATACAAATAGTGCCTCCAAATCTTTAGAGCAAAGACAACCGCCGCAAGTTCTAAATCATGGGTAGGGTAATTATTTTCATGAACCTTAAGTTGCCTTGAAGCATAAGCAATCACCTTCCCATTTTGCATAAGAACACACCCTAACCAAACCCTTGAAGCATCACAATAAACCACGAAGCCATCGGAACCTTTCGACAATGTCAATATCGGAGCGGAAGTAAGTCTATCCTTCAATTTTTGAAAGTTCCTTTCACAAGCCTCCGACCATACAAACTTAGTCTTTTTTTGAGTCAACGAGGTCAATAGAGAGGAAATAGAAGAAAACCCTTCCACAAACCTCCTATAATATCCGGCCAAGCCCAAGAAACTATGAATATCCGAACGAGATAGAGGTCTAGGCCAATTTCTAACCACATCCGTCTTCTTAGGATCTACCTCAATACCCTTACTGGACACAATGTGACCAAGGAAAGCCACGGATCTCAACCAAAACTCACATTTATTGAACTTAGCTTATAACTCACAATTCCTAAGAATATGCAATACAATCCTCAAATGATCAGCATGCTCTTCCTCACTTCGGGAGTAAATCAAAATATCATCAATGAATATAATCACGAACATATCAAGGTATTGTCTAAACACCCTATTCATCAAATCCATAAAAGCCGCTGGAGCATTAGTCAATCCAAACGACATAACCACAAACTCATAATGGCCATATCTAGTCCGAAAAGCCATCTTTGGAATATCACAATCTCTCACCCTCAATTGGTGATAACCTGACCGGAGATCAATCTTAGAGAAGAAACTAGCACCCCTTGAAGTTGGTCAAACAAATCATCTATCCTCGGAATCGAGTACTTATTCTTAATGGTAACCTTATTCAACTACCGGTAATCACACATACGGAGAGAGCCATCTTTCTTATGAACAAACAACACCGGAGCACCCCATGGAGAAATATTTGGTCGGATGAAACCCTTATCCAACAAATCCCTCAATTGTTCTTTCAATTCCTTAAGTTCCACCAGAGCCATACGGTAAGGAGGAATAAAGATAGGTTGCGTATCAGAAAGAATGTCAATACCAAAGTCTATTTCCCTTTAGAGAGGAACACCGAGTAGATCATCGGGAAACCCATCCGAAAACTCATTTACCACGGGAACCGACTCAAGACTAGGGGTTTCAGAATCTATATCCCTATCCCGAATAAGATGATAAATGCAACCCTTGGAGATCATCTTTCTAGCTTTAAGACAAAAAACAAACCGACCTCTAGGCATAGAATTTCTCCATTTCCACTCTAGGACGGGCTTATTTTGTAAATTAAAACTTAACCACTCAGGTTCTACAATCAATCGAGGCATAACAAGAATGAAGCTAATCCATCCCAATAATGACATCGAAGTCTATCATATCTAACTCTACAAGATCAACATAGGTGACTATATGGAACAAGGAAACGGGACACTTCCTATAAACTCTTTTAGCCACAATAGAATCACCAATAGGAGTAGAGACACAAAAGGGGTCTATCAACACATCTGGGGCAATATCAAATCTCATAGCTACATATGGCGTCACAAAATATAAGGTAGCACCGGGATAAAGTAAAGCATATACATCAAGATGGAGGACTTTCAACACACCGGTAACCACATCGAGAGAACCTTCTTGCTCTTCGCGAGTTGAGTTTGGAGTGCATAAAATCAGTTTTGCTTGGGAGCACTAGAACCCGAACCACTATGAACACCTTGTTTACCATCCTTCCCCTTTGTAACATTCACTAGAAAATCCCTCATTTTGTGACCACTCTTGCCACAAGTGAAGCAACCACCGGAACCATTTCCCATTGGCATCGCCGGAACCATTTCCCATCGGCATAATCATCAATCGCCGGAACCATTTCCCATCGGCATAATCATTAAAGTGTCTCATCATAGTGTTTCCAGAACCAATGCACACAAGCATGTTCACACAAATAATGAGAAGAATGATAGTGCTCATAGTCACAACACAATTCATATCAATGCAAATCACGTCACACTATCAACAATATATCAACATCATCAAATACAACAACCAAAGCAAGATCAATTGCCTAGTCTCTATATCACTACTTCTTTCATCACAAGTAGGATCAATCGCTAAGCAAGAGCTTTCAAGTCTAGTCCCATAGTTCACAGTGAGCAAAAGACATATTCAACACGTTTATAATCACATCGAGGCTATCATAGCAACTCATCAATTACACAACAATACCAAGTTCATGACCCATCACACTTTGGCCTATCACTTTAGCACACAAAGCCATTTTATTACCCCGCCGGTCAATTTTAGATTGATTCAAACAGGAATTCACCTATACCTCAATCCCATTACTCCCCAACGCAATCAAGAAAGGAAGTCGAAATTCTAAAAGAATCACAAGGTTTTAAGAGTTCACTTGCCTTAATCGAATTCGCAATCAATCAACAACCGGAGCATTTCCTTTCCGAAAGCAATCCAAAGCAACACAATCTATATAAATTATGAAACCCAATCAAAATTTGGGTCTAACAATGGCAACAACACAAAATTCAGAAAGAGAAGGTAAAACAACCCAAAAATCTGATTTCGAAAACGGGGCTTGAATCCAGAAATTCTTACATGAAAGTGAACCTCGAAGCTTTAGAAAATCATTAGTGAAAACCATTTTGAAAACAGAATCCAAACCAGCCCACAATCACAAAGTTATCACAAATTCGGAGTTCCATCAAAACCCCCAAAAAAATCTCACTTTAAAAACCCAATTTCCAAGTAAATATCATGTTTAAAACAATGGGTAATCAAAGCCAAGGATTAAAATCACGTACCCACACTGATTCCCAAGAAAATCCTCTTCAAAAATCGCCCAAGAGAGCTCCAAAATGTTAAAAATGGATGAAATGGGCAAAATCCCGACTTAACACTGTTCAGGCATATTTTGTTCTCCGCGAACGCGACTCACTTAGCCCGCGAATGGGGAGATCAAAAACTTAACCCTCCGCGAACGCAGGACCCGGCCATTCCATGAACGCGGAAGCCACCAGTCTTACCCTCCGTGAATGTGCGCATCAACCCTCCGCGAACGCGGAGGCCAAAATGACTGTCTCCAGATACATCAAAAATAGCAATTTCAATAAGTCTCTAAATGGACCCTTTGGAATCCCGAGCACACAAATCACATATGCAACCCTACTAAATTCGACGTTCTGGATTCAATAGAACCGTTGGAATTCAGATTCGAGGTCTCCTTGACCCGGAACCCGATAAAGCACAACGAAACTAACTTAAGCTTCAAAAACTCAAAACAAGCTCGGGACCTCTAAAAATTCAACCAAGGCCACCCCTAGGCCTTAAATCATCTGTCGAATCCAACGGAGTTGTCGAAATCAAATTCTGAGCATCCGATCTCCGAATGTTGACCAAAGTCAATTCTATGATCAAAATTTTATAATTTTCCAGCTTAAGACCTCAAATCCACAATACTTCCCCAAAACTGATTCCGTCAACTTTCCTAGACCAATTTCCACATTTTGAAATAGATGGAATTGACGGAATTCCCATTTGAGTCCCGAAACGAATGATCTCAAAATTCACATTTTGACAACTTAAGCCTTTAGAATTCAAAACTTTCCAAAACCATATCTTAACAAGAATTTTCACAAAACTAAGATCGGATATCAACCAAACATGACTCGGGGCAACTCTTGGGAGGTGTAAAATGGTCATTTTACAATAATAACCAAAAATGACTTTCAGGGTTATTACATCATCCATCACTAAATACCATGTTGTCCCCGAACATAAAGTAAAAAAAAGTACTTGAAGCCTTGAAGAGCTGAGGATATCTGGCACGCATGTCAGATTCGGATTTCCAGGTAGCCTCTCCAACTGAACGGTGACTCCACTGCACCTTCACTGATGCAATCTCCTTGGTCTTAAGCTTACGTACCTGTCTATTAAGAATAGCTGCAGGCTCCTCCTCATAAGTCAAATCAGGACCCAACTCCATAGAATTGAGTGTAATCACATGAGACTCATCCGAGATGTACTTCAGAAGCATAGAAACATGAAACACATGATGCACTGCTGACAAGCTAGGTGGTAAGGCCAACTTATATGCCACCTCTCATACTCGGTCCAAAATCTCAAAAGGATCAATGAATCTAGGGCTAAGCTTGCCCTTCTTTCCGAACCGCATAACACCCTTCATGGGTGATACTCGAAGCCAAACATGATCTCCCTCCATGAACACTAAGTATCGGACCCTCCGATCAACATAACTCTTCTGCCGGCTCTGAGTAGTCAACAGCCTACCCTGAATCAAACGAACCTGATCCATGGCATCTCTAAGCTGTCTAAGGAATCCATCTCTGCCGAATCAAACCATCTAATCGGTGATCTACACCGTCTGCCATACAACGCTTCAAAAGGGGCCATCTGAATGCTAGAATGATAGTTGTTATTGTAGGCAAACTCTGCTAGGGGCAAATGCTGATCCCACCTAGCACCAAAGTCAATCACACAAGCACAAAGAATATACTCGAGTACCTAAATCGTCCGCTCGGACTGACCATCTATCTGAGGGTGAAAGGTTGTGCTCATATCAAGATGAATACCTAAACCATGCTGTAAAGCTCTCTAGAAATGCGAGGTGAACAAAGAACCCCGATTCGAGACTATAGATATCGGCACCCCATGAATTCTAACAATCTGACTGATATAGAGTTGGGCTAACTTCTCCACTGTATACTTCACCCGAACTGGGATGAAATGAGTGGACTTAATCAGCCTATCAACTACCACCCAAATAGAATCATAACCACCCACGGTGGTAGTTAAACCCACAAAAAAGTCCATAGTGATTTGCTCCCACTTCCAAGTAGGAATGAGCATTCTCTGAGACACACCTCCGGGCCGCTGGTGCTCACACTTGAGATGTTGACAGGTCAAACATCTAGATACGAAGTCCGTAATATCTCTTTTCATACCACCCCACCAGTAATGCTGACTCAGATCATGATACATCTTCGCTGTCCACAGATGGATAGAATATCTAGAACAATGGGCCTCCTCTAGAATCGGTCTAATAAGCTCACTCACCTTGGACACACAAATCCGACCTCCAATCCTCAAAACTCCATCAGAGTCAAGTGCAACCTCCCTTGGCTTCACCTCTCATCACCTTGTCTCGAATGAGACACAACTTCTCATCCTCGAACTGTCGCTCACGAATCTGCTTAACTAAAGAAGAATGGGCCTCAAGGAACGCAATCAAACCACCGCTCTTCTTAGAAACCTGCAATCTAAAAAAGCTGTTGGCTAATCTCTGAACATCCTAGCCAAGGGCCTCATTTCAACATTGATCGCGGTGAGACTCCCCATACTAGAAGCCTTTCTACTCAAAGCATCAGCCACCACATTAGCCTTCCCAGGATGATACAAGATAGTCATATCATAGTCCTTCAGTAACTAAGCCATCTACCCTGTCTCAAATTCAGATCCCTCTAACTAAAAATGTACTAAAGAATCTGATGATTGGTGAAGACCTCACAATGAACCCTATACAAATAATGCCGCCATAGCTTAAGCACAAACACCACCGCTGCAAGTTCTAGATCATGAGTAGGATAATTTTTCTCATGAGTCTTCAACTGTCTAGAAGCATAGGCAATAACCTTTCCCTTCTGCATCAACACACCTCCCAAACCAACTTTGGAGGCATCACAATACACAGAAAAACCCATACCCTCCTCAGGCAAGGTCAACACAGGAGTTGAAGTCAACAAAGTCTTGAGCTTTTGAAAGCTCACCTCACACTCATCGGACCAATGAAAATCTACAGTCTTCTGAGTCAATCTAGTCAATGGCGCTTCAATGGTGGAGAAACCCTGCACAAACTGCCGATAGTAGCCTGCTAACCCCATGAAACTTTGAATCTCGATAAGAGAAGTAGGCCTCGTCCAGCCCTTGACTGCCTCAATCTTCATCGGATTAACCCTAATACCCTCCTTGGACACCACATGTCCCAAGAATGCCACAGAATCAAGCCAAAACTCCCACTTGGAGAACCTGGCATACAATTTGGTCTCCCTCAAAGTCTGAAGTATCAACCTCAAGTGACGGACATGATCCTCCTCAGTCTGGGAATATATCAAAATATCATCAATGAACACGATCACGAAGAAATCCAAGTACGGATGAAACACTCCGTTCATCAACTCCATAAACGCCACAGGGGCGTTAGTCATCCCAAAAGACATCACTAAGAACTTGTAGTGACCATAACGAGTCTGAAAAGCTGTCTTAGGAATATCCGATGGCCTAATCATCAAATGGTGAAAACCAAAACTCAAGTCAATCTTAGAAAACAACGCAACACCCTGAAGCTGATCAAACAAATCATCAATACGAGGAGGAGGATACTTGTTCTTAATAGTTACCTTGTTCAACTGCCTATAATCAATGCACATCCTCATAGAGCCATCTTTCTTCTTAACAAAGAGAACCGGTGCTCCCCAAGGTGACACACAAGGGTGGATAAACCCTTTGCTTAACAAGTTCTGTAACTGATCCTTCAACTCAGCTGGAGCCATACGATACGGGGCAATAGAGATGGGCTTAGTGCCCGGCTCCAAGTCAATAGAAAAATCGATGTCCCTATCCGAAGGAACACCAGGAAAGTCAGTAGGGAACACATCAGCAAATTCCTGAAACACAGGAATGGTCTCCATGGGTGGTAACTCAACACTAGTATCCCGAATAAAAGCCAAATAGGACAAACACCCTCTATCAATCAACCTCTGGGCTCGAATGTAGGAGATAACCTTACTAGGGTAAGAACCACTAGTACCTTTCCACTCTACCCTCGGAACACCAGGCATCGCTAAGGTGACAGTCTTAGCATGATAATCCAGAATCGCATAATAGGGAGAAAGCCAATCCATATCCAAAATCACATCAAAATCTACCATCCCCAGAATAATCAAGTCTACCCAAGTGTTGTACCCAGCCAAAGAAATAGGACATGATCGATACGCTCGATCCACCACTAAGGGCTCACCCACGGGTGTAGAAATATGCACAGGCACAGGCATACGATCACATACCAAATCAAACTCAGATGCAAAATAGGTAGACTCATAGGAGAAAGTAGACCCTGGATCAAACAACACAGACGCAGATCAATGGCAGACTGGGACGATACCTATGATGACTGCATCAGAAGACTCAGCCTCGGGTCTCCCCGAAAAGCATAACACTGGGCTCCTCTACCACCTCCTGTTTGAGACTCACCTCTACCTCCATGCTAAGCCACAACACCACCATCCGAAGCTCTACCGCCTCTACCACCTCTACCGCCTCTACCGCCTCTACCTGCGATCTGACCCCTACCTCGACCTCTAGCCAGAGGTACTGGATCTCTCTCTGGAGCTGCTGAGTAAGTATGATGGGGCCCTGAATGAGTCTGTAGAGGACACTATCACATCAAATGACCCAGATCCCTAGAGGTATAACACGATCTCAGAAAGGTGATCTGCTGTGATGAACCAGACGAAGTACCACGGCCACCCTGCCAAAACTGTGAGACCCACGGGACACCTGTCCACCCTCGGTCGCTTGCATGGAAGCATGTACCGGCCTGTGACACTGAAATGAAGTACCACCTCTCTAAGAACCCTTGCCTCCAGATGAGGCACCAGAAAACTGGCCACTAGAACGGGCCCTCTTGGAATCCCCAAACTCTTCTCGAACCAACAACTCCGCCTCTCTGGCGATACTCACAGTGGACTGGAAGGAAGCACCCTCACGGGATTACCTGAACACATAGGATTTGATAGAGAAAGTCAAACCTCTCACAAATCTGTGGACCCTCTCCGCCTCATCTGGAACCACAAATGTGGCATGATGAGACAACAGATAGAAACTTGCCTCGTACTCCGCAATAGACATATTACCCTGAGTCAAACCCTCAAACCTCAGCATGCTCCCCTCACGCATACTCCAAGGAATGAAGCGATCACGAAAAGCACTAGAGAAAGCGTCCCACTCAACAGGAGGAGATCCCACTAGAATGAGCTCTTGTTTCACACTCTTGACAAGTCATTCAAAGCTAAAGTTAGGATGGGAGATGGTGAAATAGTCGATGCACATGGAAAGGGTTCAGTTCCCTTTCAGACTATACAAGGTACAAACTTTATACATGATATGTTGTATGTTTCTTGTTTAGCATGTAACTTGTTAAGTGTGGCTCAAATGATGTCTAAAGGTTATTCTTTATTTTTTAAGAGCTAACATTGTTTGATCTTTGACTATGAAGATAGTTTGATTGTTAAAGTAGAAATGGTGGATAAAACTTTTCCTTTAGATGGGAAGTTTGATAGTGCAAATTTTGCAAGTACAGATGAGTCATGGTTGTGGCACAAAAGATATGGTCATTTTAACTATGCTACTTTAAAGTCTATGTATGAAAAAGGCTTGACTAAGGATTTACCTGAGATTTCATTGTTTAAAGAAGTTTGTGAGTCCTGTCAAATGGGTAAGGTACATAGGAAAGCATTTCCTAAAAAGGCTACCTGGAGGGCAACTGAAAAACTCGAACTAGTTCACACTGATGTGTGTGGACCTATGCAGACATCATCTTTGGGGCACAATAAATATTATGTGCTCTTTATTGATGACTTAACAAGGATGACTTGGGTGTATTTTCTGAGTAACAAGTCACATGTATTTTCAATTTTAAAGAAATTTAGAGCTTTTGTGGAAAGACAAAGTGGTTGTAAGCTAAAGGCTTTGAGGTCAGACTATGGTGGTGAATACACTTCAAATGAGTTCAATAAGTATTGTGAAGATATGGGGATTCATCACAAGTTGACAGTAAGCTATTCACCCGAACAAAATGGAGTCTCGGAGAGGAAGAACAGGATTGTTGTTGAAATGGCTAGATGTTTGATGCTGGAAAAGAAACTGCCACAAAGCTTTTGGGCAGCAGCTATTCATACTTCAGTGTATTTTTTAAATAGGCTGCCAACAAAAGCTGTGGATGAAAAGACTCCTATTGAGGACTAGAGTGGAATACATTCATCTGTAAAGCATCTAAAAGTTTTTTGTTCGATATGCTATTCTCATGTTCCTTCTGTCAAACGAAACAAACTTGAACTGAAAGGTGAATTGGGGATCTTTATTGGTTATTCATCACAAGCCAAGGGTTATAGAGTTTTCAACTTTCAAACAAAAAGTATTTCAATCAAAAGAGATGTAGTCGTGGATGAGTATGCTTATTGGAGCTAGGATAGGGAGAAAATTGAGAAAGATAATGCATGTTTTTAGAACTTGAGTCCGCTGCCTGAAATCCAATCATTTGGCTCTGAAAATCTGGAAGATGATGAAGAATCAGATGGGGAATCCTCGCTTGATTCACCAATTTTGAAGACAAGGTCCCTTTCTGAGATATATGAAAGATGTAATGTTGTAATCTCGGAACCAAATAACTATCAAGAAGCATCAAGACATGAAGTTTGGATTGAAGCTATGAAGGAGGATATAGGTATGATAGAGAAGAGTGATACTTGGAAGCTGGTTGAGAAACCCAAAAACTGAAATATAATCGAGGTGAAGTGGGTTTATAGAACCAAACTTAATCCAAATAGCTCAGTTTATAAATACAAACCAAGGCCTATTGTGAAAGGTTACACGCAAGTTGTAGGTCTGGATTATGGAGACACGTTTGCCCCTGTCGCACGACATGATACAATAAGGTTTCTATTTACTTTGGCTGCTCAGTCAAATTGGAAGTTGTATCATTTGGATGTGAAATCGGCATTCTTAAATGGACTATTGCGGGAGGAGATTTATATTGGTCAACCAAAAGGCTTTCAAGTTGTAGGAATGGAGGATAAAGTCTACAGACTTCATAAGGCATTATATGGATTAAAGCAGGCTCCTCGAGCATGGTACAAGAGAAGTGAAAACGAATTGATAATCATCTTATTCGTTGTGGCTCCAAGAGAAGTGAAAATGAAGCCACTTTATATGTGAAGAAGGCTAAAGGAGGAGATGTGCTTGTGGTGTCACTCTATGTTGATGATATTCTGGTAATTGGAAGCAATGAAGCTATGGTGAATCAGTTCAAGCAAGAAATGTAGACCAAGTTTGAAATGTCAGATTTGGGTGAAATGAGTTACTTTCTTGGAATGGAGATTCATCAAGCTACTGATGGAATCTTCATTTCTCAGAGAAAGTATGCATGGGATATTCTTAAAAGGTTCAAGATGGAGAGGTGCAAGCATATACCGACCCCACTGGTTCACAATGAAAAGATTTCAAAGTTTGAAGGAGGTGACAGGGCTGATCCAACAATTTATAGAAGTCTAATTGGTAGTTTGCTGTATTTGACATCAACAAGACCTGATCTCATGTTCGCGGCAAGTCTTCTGTCGAGGTTTATGCAAGCTCCAAGTCAAGTTCATCTTGGTGTTGCTAAACGAACGTTGAGATATATCAAAGGAACTGCTGATTATGGTATTTGGTTTAAAAGGGAAGAGCAAGGGCAACTGATGGGTTATTCAGATAGTGATTAGGCAGGAAGCGTTGATGATATGAAAAGCACTTTTGGATATTGAAACGACCCCAAAAATGCCCGAAAATGTGCTTCGGAAACACCTATAATTCTAATTTCCATATATCTCAAAATCCGTGCATGATTTCGGAAATTCAACTTCATATTCTTATTTGTGGGGTCAAATTGAGTGGGAAATGGGTCTAACCCAAATTTTAGAGCAACTGTATCAAAATTCAAAAATCGCAAAAATTGCGATTTGGAGGGTCAACTTTAAAGGGGCATATCTCTTAGCACACAAGGAAATGGAAGGGCTGCAACCTATCAAATTAAAGCTCTTTGAGTTAGCTTTCCAACGCACTCGGTTTCACCTCATTCCAAGTTAGGATGAGGGAGTTATGACCATTTTCGTAAAACCTGTCTGTGCAGATTTGCAATTTCCGGTGAGCAGTTTTTTTGAGGCGGGTTGGAGTCATTTTTTATAAAAAGGGGATATGTCCCATACTTAGTCATTTTCTAAACTCCAAAAACACTCTCTAAGCCCTCTCCAAAAATTCCCAAGATCTTCAACCAAATTCAAACATCTCAAGCTCTAATTCCGGATTCAAGACTCAATCTCAAGCTTCGATTCTCCATTCCAATCTTCATCAAGGATTCTCCAAAGTTGAGGTATGTGGGTTGGATTGTGGAAACCTTCCTTTCCACAAGTCCAATCATTTATCCTCTATTTCTACTTCAAGTTTATGGGTCCTTATGATTATTTATGAACTCTTGAATTATGGAATTACTACTACACACCCTATAATGGTCCATTTTGCATATTATCATGAAATGGAATTATTATGTGATGTTTATGGTTTACATGCTTCCATGATAAAATTATGAAGGTTGATATATATATGTATGTTGTTGGTGGGCTGATTTATATGGATTTTGGAATTGGTTGGACTTAGTATTCTTGAAATACATGGTTTCATTTACATGAACAATTGCCCACCTTGTGTTTGATAAAATGCCCATTTATAGAATTCTTAGGAAAGGGAAGTTCCAAGGTACGTCCTATGAGTCGGATGGTTATGTAATTACTGAAATGATGATGAAATGGACACATGTATACGATTTTCTCTATATAAGTGTTGTGAGTCGACCAAGCTAGTACGGGGGGTAGTAGGCCCGTATAACCGTATCGAGGGGTTGGTACCTTGGTTGCCTAGTACGGGGGGTAGTAGGCCCGTATAACCGTATCGAGGGGTTGGTACCTTGGTTGCCTAGTACGGGGGGTAGTAGGCCCGTATAACCGTATCGAGGGGTTGGTACCTTGGTTGCCTAGTACGGGGGGTAGTAGGCCCGTATAACCGTATCGAGGGGTTTGTACCTTGGTCCCTAGCTCGGGGGGTGGTAGGCCCGTGTAACCATATTGAGGGGTTTGTACCTCTTTCGCCTCTCCAAGGGGGTGGTAGGCCTTGGAAATACTATATTGATGGTCACTCGCCACACATGTACTACGTCCCACTAAATATGATTTTTTATGTAAGCATCATTATACATATCATTTCATTAATATGCTATCTATTGGGTATGATTACGCATTTTTCCTATGATGTCCATCTAATGTAGCATTGCATTGCATCCCATATACTTAGTACATTCAAATGTACTAACGCATACTCTATGCCTACATGATGTCACCATGTAGGGACCGGAGCACCGCTTGACCATCCTCCTCCGCGTGGCTAGTACGATTTTCTATAGTGGTTATTGGTGAGTCCTCCATTTCGGGGACGTTGCTCATGATCTTTTGCTATGTATAAAACTTTTCCTTTCTAGTTATGTTTTGACTATGAGGGTGAGCCCGGTAGTTTGTCTTGGCCCCCGCTAAGTACTCATGTTTAGAGGTGGTGTTGGACAAGTTGTGTATTATGCTTGAGCTTGACTCATCTATGGTATTTATGTATCATTTCTTTTTTTTTGCTCCCTTAGTCCCGATTTCCCCCTTGATTATGCTTATCGTTTATGGTCATTTAATTGCTTCCGCGACCAAGGATGTGTAATGATACGCTATGAGGCTTGTTTGGGGTTCCTTCGGGTTCCCCATTCGCCGGTCACATCTAGGCCCTAGGCTTGGGTCGTGACAAACTTGGTATCAGAGCCCTAGGTTGAATGATCCTTGGAGTCCAACACACCGCGTTGATTAGAGTCCGATTCATGGTTGTGTTGTGCACCACAACTATGAGTAGGAGGCTATGAGACGTTTTAGGAAATGTTTCCCTTCTCCATTTCTAAGTCGTGCTGTAGAAGTTGAATTAAGTTCTTCCCTAACGGTTGTTCTTTGTTATGTTAGATCATGCCTAATACAAGAGGAAGACGAGCCCGACTTGTTGCGTGAGTCATATAAGGTGTCTACTCCTATTGGTGCATATATTGTTGCTAGGAAGGTCTATAGAAATTGTCCTATTTGCATCTTGCATAAATATTGCCTTGTGATCTTGTTGAATTGAACATGGTCGATTTTGATGTTGTTCTTGGGATGGATTGGTTGCATGCATACTATGCTTCTATTGATTGTAGAACCCGTAGGGTCAAGTTCCAATTCCCAAGTGAACCCATTCTTGAGTGGGGAAAGCCAAAATGTGGTAGTCAAGGGTAGATTCATCTCTTGCATTAAAGCCCGTAAGTTGATCTCTAAGGGTGTCTCTATCACCTTGTGAGGGTTAGGGATGTGGAGTCCAAAACCCTTCTTATAGAGTCGGTTCCGGTCGTAAATGAATTCCTTGATGTCTTTCCTAATGACCTTCCCGATGTTCCTCCCGAAAGGGAAATAGATTTTGGCATAGACCTCCTCCCCGATACTCAACCCATTTCTATTCCCCCTTACCGTATGGCCCCGGCGGAGTTAAATGAGTTGAAAGAACAATTGAGGGACTTGTTGGAGAAGGGTTTTATTAGGCCTAGCCAATCACCATGGGGTGCACCGGTGTTGTTTGTGAAGAAGAAAGATGGGCCCCTTAGGATGTGTATGGATTACCGGCAACTCAATAGGGTCACCGTCAAGAATAAATATCCTCTTCCTAGGATTGATGACTTGTTCGACCAATTGCAAGGGGCTAGCCACTTCTCTAAGATTGATCTTCGATCCGGGTATCATCAAGTGAAGGTGAGGGAGGGTGACATTCCCAAGACAGCCTTCCGGACTAGGTATGGACATTATGAATTTGTGGTCATATCCTTTGGGTTGACCAATGCACCGGCTACCTTCATGGACCTAATGAATAGGGTCTTTAAACCCTACCTTGATTCCTTTGTTGTGGTCTTCATTGATGATATTTTAATCTATTCGCATAGCGAGGAAGAACATATGGGTCACTTGAGGGTTGTGTTGCAAAGATTAAGAGAGGATAAGTTGTATGCCAAGTATGAAAAGTGTGAATTTTGGTTGAGGGAGGTTGCCTTCCTAGGTAATGTGGTGTCGGGGGATGGTATTAAGGTAGACCCTAAGAAGACCGATGTGATTAGAAATTGGCCTAGGCCATTGACCCCGTCGGATATTAGGAGCTTCTTGGGCTTAGCGGGTTACTACCGGAGATTTGTGATGGCGTTTTCTTCTATTGCTTCTCCCATGACTTAAGTTGACACAAAGAAGGCTAAGTTTGAGCTGGACCGACGATGCGAAAGGCAGTTTTCAAAACCTTGAAAGATTAACTTTGTGCCGCTCCTATTATTGTCACTAACGAATGGGCTGAGGGATTTGTTGTGTATTGTGATGCTTGTAGAAGTTGGCTGGGTTGTGTGCTAATGCAAATGGTTAAGATGATAGCCTATTGCTTCTAGACAAGCTCAAAGTGCATGAAAAGAACTATCCTACGCATGCATTCTTGAATTAGCCGCGCGGTGATGTTTGCTGTTAAAGATTTGGCGTTCATTATTTGTATGGGGTACATGTCGATGTGTTCACCGATCATAAGAGCTCCCAATATGCTTCACCCAAAAAGATCTCAACTTGAGACAAAAGAAAGTGGTAAATTCTTAAAGATTATGATATGAGTGTGCATTATCACCCTCGGTTAAAGCTAATGTGGTGGCGGATGCTTGAGTAGCGTGTCTATGGGTAGCCTAGCCTCATTATATTGGTGATTAGGAAATGGCTAGGGAGTACATCGGGTTGGCTAGGTGGGAGGTTAGGTTGGAAGAGGTTTGGTATATGGTGGTGTGGTCGTTGTTGATGGTGCTAGGTCTTCCTTGTTTGATGAGGTGATAGCAAAACAAGATCTTGATTCTTCCTTGTTTGAACTTGAGAGGGCCTTGGTGAAAGAGGGCAAGGTGGAAGTTTTCTCCCAAGGGGGAGATTGTGCCCTTAGGTACCAAGGTAGGTTGTGTGTGCCTTGTGTTGATGGTTTGAGGGAGAAAATTCTTGAGGAGGCTCATAATTCTTCCTACTCCATCCACCCCGGTTCCACAAAAATGTATAGAGATTTGAGGGATGTGTATTGGTGGGGAGGCATGAAGAAGGACATTGCCAAATTCGTCTCCGGTTGTCATAGTGGTCAACAAGTCAAGGCCGAACATCAAAGGCCGGGTGGTCTAACCCAAGACATAGAGATTCCTACTTGGAAGTGGGAAGAAATTAATATGGATTTTGTAGTTGGTTTACCCAAGACTAGAAAAGGTTTTGATTCTATTTGGGTGGTGGTTGATAGGATGACAAAAATCGGCTCATTTTCTACCGGTAAAGACAACATATGGGGCGGAAGATTATGCAAGGTTATATATTCATGACTTGGTAAGGCTGCATGGGATTCCTCTATCCATCATATCGGACCGTGGTACTCAATTTACT
>JAGDQO010000318.1:600000-885323 GCA_018342035.1 Solanum appendiculatum
ACCCGAGCCTACACCCTGAACGTGGCCGGCACTCGAGAATCATTGCTGGTCCCCAAGCAAACCTTCATCCTGACTGACTACAAGCAGAGAACTAACTCAAGCAATAATAGGCTTAAAATTTCATTAAATCTGATAAACTCAAATACTCAACTCATAAAGTCTGGACAATATTCAATAGAAATACTTACAATTTGAAAAACAACTCAAAAGATGTAAATATTGAAAGACTCATCAACTCTATCTATCTATGAAGCCTCTACTATTAAGGAAGGATATTGGGACAACACCCACGACACCTCAAAGAGCTACTACTGACAACTTATATAATTGGAGTCCTCCGGAACCAAGGAGGCCTTACTCAAAACCTGACAAGCGGATGAAGTGATCTGAACAGAACTCCTGTTGATAATCCTAAGTACCTGTGTCAACATCATTAAAAGATGCAAGTCGAATGACATCAATACATTGAATGTACGAGTATGTAATATGGCTGAAATGGAATAAATAACTGAACTGAATGACTATAACATATATAGCATGAACTCAACTGAAGTATAACATAAATCATGCTGGGAAAATCATTTAAACTCTTACCAATAGAATGTAATAAAAGCATATACTGAGCTGACCAGGCTGAAAGAAGTCTCAACTCAACTCAATTCAACCCAATGTAAAGCATTAATGGAATGAAATCATTTAACTTCACAAAAATACTTACTCATCTCTGAACTCAACATAAGAAGTGCTATATGAAAATATACTCTAACTTTATTCGGAGATTCTCTAACCGACAACCATCACTGTGAGCTAAGTGATGATACATCGTCTTGTTCACGCTGCCAGAATTGTCCTATATCGTGCTGGGATATAGAACCTCTCAATTAAGTAGATCCACTAAGCTATAAGGATTTATCTAAAAAGAATGATCCTGAACCCATGTTGTCAAGACATGGTTTATGTGGGCTGTGAGTTGTCTGAACTCTCCCCCATATCGGTGCTCAATACTACTCCCAATGATATATATTTATATTGCTGCTCAAATGTATAAAAACATTACTTTTTCTCTGGTTTAAGGTAATTGCTCAAACTATCCTCTTAAAAGAGGTAACTGCTCTGAAGCATCTCAGTACTCATAACTCAATTAGAAAGCAAAGTTTCTCTTTTCTCAATTTAAAATTGTTATCTTAGGGAATTACTTAGTTCCCTATACTTTTCTTGAAACTCATCTTTTACTCTTTCTAAGAATCAATTTTAAAGACAAAACATTTGTTCTAAAAAGATTCTTAAACTTCTCTTTACTTTCTCAATAATAGCTCTTGATTCTTCTCTTAAACTCACTTTAGTTTTGAAAATGCATTAAGACATATGAGTAGGATAATGCATGAATTTTCAATGATAAATGGAGTCTATAGGAGTCAATATAGAGTGGGAATATAGTCACAACTCAAAGGAACACGTTCGGAATGAAACAGAAAGAAAAAAGGCATGGGTACCCTGGCGTACTGCTAGCGTGAGGCCCCAGGCCCCAAACTATTGACCAGAGTTTGGGGCGTACTGTTGACGTGGCACGGCAGGCCCCAAACTCATGATTAGTAGTGCTGGCGCAATGCTGGCGCGCCATGCCAGCCCCCTACCCAGAAACCCGACGAATTTTCTTGCTCAATTTTGGGTCCTCACTCATCTAGAATCGATTGGTTTCTTCTAAACTACCTTTGATTCACAAAACATCATGAAATTATCAAAATTCCACTCAAATTCTATCAAGAAACTCCACTCATTCGCATAACCCTCACCTCAAGAACTCAAACTTAAAACTTAAGAACTCTTCAAGAATATTTACTTAAACGATTATATATATGGGTGAATTAACGAAATAATTACATGCTTGGCGTGAGGATGAAAAAATACATCACTATGGGAAGCCTTACATACCTGGAAAGAACAAGAGTTCTTCGCGAAATCGATGAATCTTGTAGAACTCTTGAAAACCCTCTTTTCCTCTTCTTGTAACTTCGCCCTGTTTTCTCTTAGTGTATAGGAACATGAATAGATGATTTTAGAATATGATTATACCCTTAATTAGGTCAGGAAAAACGTGCTAAGCCTAGTGGGAAAAAGGAAAAGACAAAAATAACCTTTTCACGAATGAAGTGCCTTAAATAGAGAGGCTTCACTCAAATAGGCATAACTTTTTACTACGTGCTTCAAATGGAGAAAACTTGGTGGCGTTTTAAAGATGAATCAAAGACCTTTGGTTTGATGTTGATGGGCCACCTAATTCTTTATGTGCTGAAATATATGATCGTTTGAAGTTGATCTAAGTCGAATCTTAGGTCAAAACTCACTCGGTAGGGAAGATCTCAACTCAAGTTTGTGCTAGGGGATTCTAGTGATCTTAATTGATATCCAAAATCATTCCCACACTAATGAATTGACTTAGAATCTAAGAAAAAAAATTTTAATCACTCGGTATGACCTTATACGTAATTCAAGAATATTTCGATCTTAACTTATAAATTTTCAAGGTGTTACAATATCTCCCCCTTGGGATCATTCGTCCTCGATTGAAGGTTGGATTGATAATGGAAAGGAAATGAGTCACTCTTACTATCTTTCTGACTATTGAACTTCCCTACTAACATAGGCGGAACTGATTCATACTAAGTTTTGAAACTAGACTCGAGCACACTTGGCACGAAGCTCACATAAGGTTTCAAGATCGTAGGCCATGACATGAAATAAGAGTATCCGGGTATGAAGTAAGATTAGGAATACTATGCCTTGAGTGACATGACTGGCAACTTTTAAGCTTAGCAACCTTTTCAACTACGTTCTCCTTTCTGATTACTACACTTCATTAGTTGCAACTCATAGCTCCCACTAGAGTATATGACCACTCTTACAAACGTCTAAGTTAAACCACTTGCTCTTACTGTGATCAAGACTCATATCTAATTCAAAAGGAGCTAAACATGATATGGTTATACTTATCTAAACCACAAAATTCAGATTCTATACTTCTATAGAGAATCTCATCCCAAGAATACTTCTCCTTATAACCGCATTCAACAAACCTTGAGCCCACATCAAGAAATACCTAATGCATCATGCATTTGTCCACATGTTAATAACACCACATTCAAGCCTAGTACTATAACAACTCCATGGACCCTTACTAACCAACCTTCTAAGAATTTCTCATTCTCTCATCATCTCTACCAACTGAACTTTCATGCATTACTATCAGGAACCACTACTTTCTCTCATTTAACTATTACTCTTGGTAAAACTCCATCCTATTCCTCCTCAACATTATAACCTTAAATGGAAATAAGAACACCACCACTACCATAATAAGAAACATCAACCCTCTCTCTCTATCATTACTCAACTACTATTATTAACATCACCCTCTTAACTAAAAAGGATCACTGAAAGAGCTTTAGGGTGAAAGATCATAAGCACGATTCATTCGAGAACTCTTATATAAGAATATGCATGACATAACATTATGTTGCTACCCATTGAGATCAAATCATGAATTTGCGAGACTGAGCATACTATGAGACATGAGTGCTTATCTGAATAGGTTCATATCGTGAGGCTGATATTCAAAACTTTATGAAGTAAGATTGAGATCAATGGGATAAAGTCTTTGCCCCTCATTCTGGAAACTGAGCATAGATGTGAATCTGTCTGAAGTGTATGAGCATAAGTCATGTACACAATTATGACACAAAAGACATCATGATGTTGTAACGACTGAACTTTGAGGAATATGCTAGAGTATGAATGGATTGATATATCACCATTACTCTCTCTAACATCTCACTGTCTGATTTTCAACACTTGACTTAGTTTCTCATCTTATCATCTCTCCCTTGGGTTTGAAGCCGACACTTTAAATCTATGGATCTATTCCATCATCTCTAAATTGGTCTACATTCAATTTACTCTAATACTCAGGAAAGGCTTATCTCATGGATACTGAACTCTCTAAGTGCAAGTACTAGGGTTCCTTCTAAGATCTCTTTCTCAGATGCTTCACTTAACCTCTTCTCAATGGTTTATAAAGACGCTTAGTCTAACTATTAATAATCTGACTTCTCCATCTCAGCCCACTAATACCGTCCTTCTAAGTTCATATCTAGATAACTGGAGGAAACTTGAGCTATATTAGAAAAGCTCATCATTTATTATATATGATCTCTCTAACCAAACTCTTAAGGGTAATAAATAATGCTTACATTAGCCTATTCCACATTGACAACTCAAATATACTATCTGGGCACACATGAAAAATCATTAACTAAATTGGAACCTCGTCTGACTACCTACGATCTCAGGTTTACATCTTGATGCTCTTGCTAATCTAATGACTTAGACACACTCCCTTGCTCTCATCTAAGAGTCATAATACCACACTTGTACCACTCACACTTATCAAAAGTAACAACTTATTTCCTCACCTACTCTATGTCAAACTACCAGATCAATTCTCAAAACTAACATCATCACCCTTATGTTGTCATCCTTTTTATTAGGACACTCCTCTCAAATTCAAGCTTAGTGTCTAGTACTACACACGGATATCAATATACTTGCTCGCATACTATACTAACTTATAAATACTAGATAAAATTACAAAACACTCACTCACTAAGACCTCATAACAAGTAGTCAATCTTTATCTCTCAATCTACCTTTTTATGGATTACTACCACACTTTCATTTCACTACTTAATTACTACCTATTCCTTCACTATACATCATTGCCTAATTAGTTCTATAATCCTTTGAATATCATGGGGCTCTTCCTTAAAAAATCATAGGCCTAGCTCAAATCTATCACATCACGAATACTCGGCTCTTCTATTCAACACTTATACTTGGTCAATACTAATGGATTAACAACTCATCATAAACTCCTCTTTTGTTAAAGTTTACTCTAACTCATCCATACTAGTAACTCTTACTCTACCTTCTATCTTGAAATCTACACCAACTCATCACTTCTTAGTCTACCAATAAGGAAAACCTCTTCATTAATAACTTCCTAGGTACATGGCTACAACTTACATACTCTACTCAATCACTCTCTTCATCCCTTAGGTTACTACACTTCTAAATATATATACTTCTAACTCTGGCACTTCTAGAAATACTGGCTAATAACATCGTAACTCATACTATCTTTCCAGGTGAAAATACTACCAAAGCTATAAAATGCACTTTCTTGTAAAGGTCTCAATTGAAACAAGGTTTAGAGCAGAGAGCCTGGAAGTACATCTTGCTTTTAGCTTGAATGCATGATTCATATAAATAAGAGTGCTTTCTTTCAAATTCAACACTTAAGCTCACTCACAGGCTTCTCTCAGGCCCTTCTATAGTCTCATGACTTTCTGAATACTTTTGCTTAGAGTAACTCATCGAAAAGGAACTGGGCTTTGCTTTTCAACCACCTTGAGTATGAGGGGTAGTCGAATGAATTTTGAGAAACACGCGAGTTTGAATAAGTTTCTTATGACACAGTTCAATTGCACGACTTAGAGTATGAAAGAAGGTAAACTTTTCTTAAATGTCTGTAGTTCCTCATTTATAGAAGAGGGGCCCTCACAACCATAAATAAGATCCTACTAACACGGCTTCATAGACACCCTAAGACACTAGAACTCTGTGCTCTGATACCAAGTTTGTGATGACTCGAGCCTACACCCTGGACGTGGTCGGCACTCGAGAACCATTGCTGGTCCCCAAGAAAACCCTCATCTTGGCCTACTACAAGCGGAGAACCAACTCAAGCAATAATAGGCTTAAAATTTCATTAAATCTGATAAACTCAAATACTCAACTCATAAAGTCTGGACAATATTAAATAGAAATACTTATAGCTTGTAAAAAACCTCAAAAGATGTAAATATTGAAAGACTCATCAACTTTATCTATCTATGAAGCCTCTACTATTAAGGAAGGATATCGGCACAAGACCCACGACACCTCAAAGAGCTACTACTTACAACTTATATAACTGGAGTCCTCCGGAACCAAGGAGGCCTTACTCAAAAGCTGACAAGCGGATGAAGTGATCTGAACGGAACTCCTGTTGATGATCCTAAGTACCTGTATCTGCATCATTAAAAGATGCAGGTCGAATGTCATTAGTACATTGAATGTACGAGTATGTAATATGGCTGAAGTGGATTAAATATCTGAACTGAATGACTATAACAGATATAGCATGAACTCAACTGAAATATAATATAAATCATGATGGGAAAATCATTTAAACTCTTACCAACAGAATGTAATAAAAGCATATACTGAATTGACCAGGCTGAAAGAAGTACTCAACTTAACTCAACTCAACTCAATCTAAAGAATTAAAGGAATGAAATCATTTACCTTTACAAAAATACTTACTTATCTCTGAACTCAAAATAAGAAGTGTTATATGGAAATATACTTTAACTTTATTGGGAGATTCTCTAACCGACAACCATCACTGTGAGCTAAGTGATAATACAGTATGTTGTCCACGCTGCCAGAATTGTCCTATATCGTGCTGGGATATAGAACCTCTCAACTAAGTGGATCAACTAAGCTATAAGGATTCATCAAAAAAGTATGATCCTGAACCCATGTTGGCAAGACATGGCTTATGGGTGCTGTTAGTTGTATGAACTCTCCCCCATATCGGTGCTCAATACTACTCCTAATGATATATATATATATATATATATATATATATATATATATATATATATATATATACTGTTGCTCAAATTTATAAAAACATTTATTTTTCTTTGGTTTGAGGTCATTGCTCAAACTATCCTCTTAAAAGAGGTAACTGCTCTGAAGTATCTCAGTACTCATAACTGAATTAGAAAGCAAAGTTTCTCTTTTCTCAATTTAAAACTGTTATCTTAGGGAATTCCTTAGTTCCCTATACTTTTCTTGAAACTCATCTTTTACTCTTTCTCAGAATAAATTTTAAAGACAAAACATTTATTCTAAAAAGATTCTTAAACTTCTCTTTACTTTCTCAATAATAGCTCTTGACTCTTCTCTTAAACTCACTTTAGTTTTGAAAATGCATTAAAACATATAAGTAGGATAATGCATGAATTTTTAATGATAAATGGAGCCTATAGGAGTCCATATAGAGCGGGAATATAGTCACAACTCAAAGGAACACGTTCGGAATGAAACAGAAAGAAAAAAGGCATGGGTACCCTGGCGTACTGCTGGTGTGAGGCGCCTGGCCCCAAACTATTGACCAGAGTTTGGGGCGTACTTTTGATGTGGCACTCCAAGCCCCAAACTCATGATTAGTACTCATGATTAGTAGTGCTGGCGCAATGGTGTCGCGCCACGCCAGTTCCCTACCTAGAAACCCGACGAATTTTCTTGCTTAATTTTGGGTCCTCACTCATCTAGAATTGATTAGTTTCTTCTAAAATACCTTTGATTCACAAACCCAACATGAAATTATCAAAATTCCACTCAAATTCTATCAAGAAACTCCACTCATTCGCAAAAACCTCACCTCAAGAACTGAAACCTCCATTGTTAAAGAATGAAGCTTAAAACTTAAGAACTCTTCAAGAATATTTACTTAAACGATTATATGGGTAAATTAACGAAAGAATTACATGCTTGGAGTGAGGATGAACAAATCCATTTCTATGGGAGGCCTTACATACCGTGAAAGAACAAGAGTTCTTGGCGAAATCGATGAATCTTGAAGAACGCTTGAAAACCCTCTTTTCCTTTTCTTGAAACTTCGCCCTATTTTCTCTAAGTGTTTAGCAACGTGAATAGTTGATTTCGAGTCTGATTATACCCTTAATTAGGTCAGGAAAAATGTGCTAAGCCTAGTCGGAAAAAGAAAAAGACCAAAATACCCTATTCTAAAACGAATGATGTGCCTTAAATAGAGAGGCTTCACTCAAATGGGCATAACTCTTTACTCCGAGATTCAAATGGAGCAAACTTTGTGGCATTGGAAAGATGACTCAAATACCTTTGATTTGGAATCTATGGGCCACCTAATTATTTATGTGCTGAAAGATATGATTTTTTGAAGTTGATCTAAGTAGAATCTTAGTTCGAAACTCACTCGGTAGGGAAGCTTTCAACTCAACTTTGTGCTAGGGGATTGTAGTGACCTTAATTGATATCCAAAATCATTTCCACACTAATGAATTGACTTAGAATCTAAGAGAAAAATTTAGAATCACTCAGTACGACCTTATACGCAATTCAAGAATGGTTCGGTCTTAACTTAGAAATTTTCAAGGTGTTACAACACCAATCATACTAACACGTATTACGTTCTCAATCACTTTATCATACACGGACACCTCCAATGGTCCATGCCTATCCCATATCTTTCATTTCAAAGTTGATAGAGAGCAACAATCTTTGTATCATACATCATACCAAGATCATTAGTAGCAAAAAAATGTCATCAACATACAAGACTAAAATAATAAACTTACTCTCACTGATATTTAAATATACACACCGATCAATAGCATTTTCCTTAAGTTCAAAGAATACAATAACTTCATTAAACTTTAAGTGCCATTTGGAGATGCCCGTGTATGATAAAATGACTGAGAAATGTGATACGTGCTAGCATGATTAGTCAGTGTGCCACATGTCACGTTATATGACATGTGTCACACATGTAGAGATGGGTGTTGCGTGATTTCCATTTGTCAAATAATGCATAAGAGGTGTCACTTGACACATTGCAAAGTGCATGAATGACACTTGTCACGCATGGATAAAGGTAGTTTGCATGTGTAACACATGTCATGCTTATGTAGAGCTTGCACAATGATCCTCCTCGTATAAATAGTTCATTATGACTCCGTTGTTATACATCAAGAAAAGAGTAGTTTCATTTTAGCTATATAAATATACTTTATGTGTAGTTGAAATATAAAGTCTTATGAAACTCGTACTCTCGCAACTGCATTTCACGATTATTTTCATCAAATAGCGTGAGAAAGAGTGCAATACAAAAAAATAGTTTTTTCTAAAATTGAATCATTCCGCTATGGATAATTCAAGAAAACATCATAGATCCAGGTATGTTTTCTTGATTAATGTAATATGATTTTCATTGTGATCATTAAGTTCCATGATCCTATAATTATGTCAGATTTCAATTAGATTGTTTAAGTTTCACAACCTATTACTGAGTAAGTCCTAGCACTTCAGTTATATATGTAATTAGAGACAAATCTAGTATTTCTAGAATATTAAGTAAGAATTGTTCTCTATTCCTCTAGGTAAATAACTCAACATTGAACTAAGTGCACTATTCAATCTTTTTGAAACATGAGAGACAACACATAATATTATATCAATTATAGGAACATGCACATAAATACCTCATTTTGTGGAAAGATCATGGATACATGTGCACCTTAATTAGTTGAACAAATCTATCCCTATATAAAACCTATACATTCATTCCTCGACCAGATACAGAAAACCAATCGAGAAGGAAACTTAGAAACTGAATATGTCCATTTGAGACATTTGACACATTATCATTAATTTGAGAGTAAAACCAAGTTGCGAAATTAAGTTTTATATTTTTATATTAATGCCACAAAAGAAATGAATAACAAAAATTTGGTTATTGTTCTTGAGTATTTAGTTTGTGACTGAAACCTTTTTATCCTACTTCAGTATTCTTGTTTCAATTGAAAATAACTATGGAAAGTTGGTACAAACCTAATGTTACTAGAGGTGCTAATGATCAAGTTTTTTTGACTCACTTGCATCAACTTATGCATTAAGACTTCATGACAGATTGTTATCTATAGGAGCAATAGCTATTCATTCAATACTACACCGTAAAGGTGAGAATAACAATATGTTCCTTGTAATTTTGCATTAATATAAAATTATACAGGATTAAACATAATCACATTCGATATAGATGCAAGTAATAGGCATAAAGGGTGAAACGACAAAAGGTCACTTGAGATTACTTAGAGTCTATTTGGATTGACTTTTGGCTTGTTTTTATAATTTTAGGTTAAAATTAAGTGCTTATTAGATCTTTTTAAAATTAGTCAAACACTCCAAAAATGCTTTAAAGCTAAATTGTTTTCTAAAAAATACTTAAAATAAGTAAATCCAAACAGGCTCTTAGTCTTGAGTCCATGTATAATGGTAGGAAAAGATTTATGTAAGGGTACTGTTAGTTAAGATTAAGGTTTTAGGAATCTTTTATCTGGTCATATATTTATATGCTGGTAGAGCATTGACCCCAATTTGCCCTGAATTGACGCATAAGTGTTGTTTATTTTTATCTTTTTTTACACATATACCTTTATCAGAACTTACACATTATGTCAAATTGTATAAACCCTTTATATTAGTATGATCAATATACTGATAGCTTCAATAGCCAATTGAAATTTTTGCTTAACTTGATATTGGATTACTTAGCATGCGTGCCTAGCATCACAATTCAGGGTGTGGAGGAGATATTATAGTCCAAAATTCCTCATGCACAATGCCACTTGGCTAGGACCGCAGGGATTCAAAGCTTATGTAAAATACAACACATAAAAGAAAACTTATTCTTTTGTTAATAATCTTTCTATATGAAAGCATTTGCCTATGTAACCGTTTAAATGTTGAGACGTTTAAGAATATAATTTTTTCAATTGTGTATACTGACATTATTAATACTAAAACCTATTAAAATCCACCCTAAGCTGCAAACCATTTTGAGCTCTCTGATCTTAACTTTACAAATTTCAATTTTTGTTTTTCCATGCAATGTATGACACTTATCTTGAGGAAGTACAAGTTCTGTTTAAGAGTTATTTTTTTCCTTCATAGTGATTAAACAATAAGTTTAGATGTATATTCAAGATTGAGAATATTTTCAAATCATAATGTCATTGTATCATATTTTTCGTTGTTGAAAGGAACATTCTTTTTCTTGTAATTTCTACTTGCCCTTTTAATAAATTTTTATAACATATACTATTTGGATTGCCAAGATACTTGCACTTCAAACATAGACTAATTTGAATGTCACTGCCCCATTGAAATTTAAGAATCTGCTTAAAATTTCATTGTACTTTTGTTATCAAAGTGTTGAGTTTGTAGTTGTAATCTGAATGTCACTGTCCCATTGTCGATGTGTTTCCCAATTTTGATAAGATCCAATTTCAATATGTTTCTGCATTGTTCTTTCAAGAAAGAGTTTACCGAAATTATTTATAAACTTGAAAATTTCTAGTTCCTCCATGTCACTTAATGAGTTTGTAGTTGTAAAAGGTTCGGACTTCACCTGTTGCAAGTATGGTAAAATTTTATATTTTTTTTAATCTATGTTACTCGAATTCTTCCTCAAAAATAAATGTTGGATGTGTGTTAGATTCTCCAACATTAGTGCATCTTGGAAGATATGGCATGGGTACGATAACATTTTGGAAAGCTAACATACAAATTATCCTATTCTTATTAATATTTTCTACATGATATGTTGAATTGGTGGCTTGCTTTATTTTATGGATCTAAACATAGATTTTTATCACACTGTCCCCTTCATGGTGTCTAAACGAGAATGGAAAGTTTTGTTGTGCCTGCGTTGTGAGGGAACTCAACGACATGGATGCCTGACTATGAGATGTGGAATTTGTTTCGTTGATATAATATTTGTTTAGCTTGAGCGAAATTTATCATCTTCTTAGTGACCTTCTTTGTTAGTAAGTTTGTTCCTTCTTATAGAAAAAAGTAGAGTACCAAATTTTTTGTCATTCGTGTGCCCCGATTTACATTGGTGGGTAGCTACCAAAAGTATCTTCTTCTTGTTGGAAAAATTAGTGTAATCTCAAAAGATAGTTAATGTCTATCATTGGTTTGGGAAAAATTATTATTGGAATATATTTTTTATATCTATTTATTCTTTAGTAAAATATTGTATTACATTTAATGGAGTCAAACTAACCATTAGCTAGCCATTATAGAAATACTTACATATACACCACTTTGGTGAGTACAAAATAAACAAATTTATCTATCTACTTTCTTCTTTTCCCTATCTGGGCTTTCTTTCTTGATGTTTATCATTTCTGCTTCCCGTTAATCACTGAAAAAGCTTGTTGAATCGTTGGGGATACACCTAATTTTTCCCTTAAGGATAGTTCCCGTAACATGCCCCAAGGTAACTTCTATTATCCATGAAGTACTATTTTTCTATCACTTGTAGCTACAATTTCTAATGGTGTATTATTCTGTCTAATTGTTGATCCTTTTAATTTACCTCTATCATGAATCTCCTCTTTTGGCCAAAACCTTCTCGAATACTTTGTCCCCCAAGTCCAAAAGGAGCTACTGCATAACTAAATCGGACTATCAATGAAGAGAGGATGCTTGACAAGATTCTAAGCAGAGGTACTTTGGAACCTACCTATTTCTCTTATTTGTAACTCATCACTGCACTTGTGGCTTAATTATTTTGTCAATTAACTCTTGTATTCTGATATTTGCATTTTCCCCCTTAAATGTACATGTTCAACTTGACATCTAGATATGTTTTATGTGCTCGTTCTGTTTTGGGCTGAGACTTACCCATTCCTCTTATCTGTAGCTCATTACTACACCTGATCTATAATTGTTACAAAACTTAGAAGTCTGGTTGCTGAAAATATAAGTGCTATTATGTTTGGAAATGATCCTATGCCTCAAAATATATGAACATTTTCATACTCAATAGCATTTACATGTTTAGCTAATTCTTTATAATGATGTATAATCACTTTATATATCCAAACTCGATATTGTTTTACATTTTCAACTAGTTCATTATAGTGATTATAATGAACTATAATGTACATTATCGAACTTCTGAGCTGAAGGTTACTAGTGTTATCATTGGTGATCATATAATGTTGCTAAGGCTTCAAATTGATTGTAAATAAATGAATTAATAAATGTGACACACTTAAAACAATATATATATATATATACTAATCTCTGGGAACGTGCTTTGCACGTGTATCTCATATTCATTATTACATAATATTGTTAAAAAAAATATTTAAAATATTATATAATGAAATTAACAAAGTAGAAATAAACTAATTAGATAACATACAATAAAACATCTCAATCTAGCCCATATACGTATAAACACCTAGATGATTGCAATTGAATAAAAATAAGCTTTTCTAATAGGCAAAAAATAAATTTACCTTGACATTTTTTGGAGCTAAGCAAAATAAAAGAAACAAAAAGAGTAGATTGTTGTCGAGGAAAAGGAAAATAACCAAACTTACTTATACAATTAATTAAGGTGGAAACTAAAAGCTATGGATAAATGTTATTGTAACAGTAGAAACTCAAAGAACAAGCAAATAAATATTGGAATGTGAAAAATGAAAGTTATGAATAATTATTACCTTTATTTGATCAATTTAAAATTTACTATTCAACTTACTTGCACTAAATTAGACATTACATTAATTTGGTCTAGACACAAAAATATCATATATTATATTATGTACTCTATAAAGATATTAATATTTGGTAGTGATAAGGGATTAGGATTCAACTTCAAAAATTGGCATAGAGAACGAATCAGCCGGGGAAACATTAGCAATTACAATAACTAAGAGTATATGTCCAAAAAATGAATGTGTTTGTATTTATTATTTATGATAATGTATCTACATTTTATACAAAAAAAATATAAAAGGAATAATTTTTAAATTAAAGGGTAAAATCGTAATCCAACTTTGAGATTAGGAGCTTTTATATATATATATATATATATATATATATTGTTTTAAGTGTCTCACACATTTATTAATTCCCTTATTTATACAAGTTTATAAAGAGATGGCATGGAGTCTCCCACATCCCATAAATGGAAAATAAAAAACTTTAATTTTAGAGCAAAAATAACTACAAATGTCTTTTTATATAAAAATTATTACTATCTTAATTTACATTCTACTTAAACTTTGCAGTGAATCTGATTGTTCAAATGAGATATACATGAAATTTGATTAACTCTGTGAAAATAATTTAAATTTATTTGGTTAAAGTCTAGGAACGGTTAACTTATTGACTTAGATAGTGGGTTTGATTGTTCAAATACAGATTTGATTAATTCTTTTGGGACTATTTGAATTCATTTCGACATAGTCTAGAAATTATAGACACTTGTGAACTAGAATAAGAATGTTACTAAATTCATTCATTGTAAGTATTAAGAGATCGAATAGCACACTGACCAAGAAGAGACATATAAATATAATTGAGATATTATCGATTTGCTTCTTTATTTTATTCAATCCATTATCGTTTGTTAATACTCTAACAATAAAGGACTTAAATTATGTAATAGTGAGTTTGATTCTATCCAAATATCATTCTGGCATTTAATAATTTTTCCCTTGTTTGCTCTTGTGCTCACCTATATATTGATGGTTCGATTATCAAATTGTCATTGCTTTATTAGTTATGGTAACTCAGATCTGCAATTCATTTTTGGTTTCTTTGTCCTTGTCTTTTGTTCTAGTTCTAATAAATTTTGGATGACTAGTAACAAAATTGACAAAAGCTTTGTTTTTTTTTGTTATTTATTTTCTTTTATTTCATTATTTATCTTTCAATTATATTCATCTAAATACAGTAAATTATTGCAAGTACTCACATCTCACACAAACACACACAAAAGGGTACACAAATGTATATTTGATTTCTCTTGACACAAAAAATGCTTGCTCTCACTTTTTGCCTTCTTGACTTTGTGGTAAAATTGATTCTTTCTTATGTTCATATCTAGATCTTGATTTGTTGGCCACATTATCAATGTTTTTAGTGTCCGTGTTTCATTGTTGTGTATGAATATATGCTCAAACTAATTAAATTTGATTTAAGCAAAACATAACGATGATTGGACAAAAGAATTCCTCTTTTAATTGATTGGTATTAATTCGTTGATGAATTATGACTTGTGAATCAAAAAAGGGGAAATCTTTTTTTCAATCATTGTTATGCTTTGCTTAAATCAAACTTAATTAGATTGAGTATATATTCATACAAAATTATGAAAATACGGACACCAAAATTGATATATGTTGCCAACAATTCAAAATCTAGAATTGAACATAAGAAAAAAAAATTAATTTTACCACAAAGTCAAGGAGGCAAAAAGTTAGAACAAACATTTTATGCCAAGAGGAAACAAATATATGTTTTTGTGCCCTTTTGTTTGTGTTTGTGTAAGATGTGAGGACTTGCAATAATATATTGTATTTAGACTAATATAATTGAGAGATAAATAAAGAAATAAAAGAAAATGGAAATAGAAAAACCTAAGCTTTTGTCAATCTTTTTACTAGTTGTCCAAAATCTATTAGAACTGGGAAAGAGAAAAGGAAAAGGAAGCCAACAAAATATGGCTGATATGAGTTAACATCTTCAATAAAGTAGCGACAATATAATAATTGAACCATCAATATATAGGTGAACACAAGGACAAAGAAGAAAAAAAGTCATTAAATGCCAAAATGAGTTTTGGATGTAATCATAGTCACCATCACATAATTTAAGTCATTCACTATAAGAGAATTAATGAACAATAATGAATTGAATAAAATAAAGAAATAAATAGGTATTGTCTTAGTCGCATTTATATATCTCCTATTGACTGCTGAGCTATTTCCTTAATACTTAAATTGAATGTAGAAGAAAAATAGTGTCACCCCCACTGGTTAAAAGGCCTCCTCTTGGCCTATAAGATATTCTACCAAAAGTTTGAATTAAAAAAAATGAATGAGTCAGTGTCTCGTGTTTTATATGTATAATCTTGGACGTTGAGTTGTTCCCTTGTAAACTACATTTGTTAAAATTTATTGCTTATATATATAACTTTAAAGCATGAAGGTCCATGGCAATCTCGTAGCAGCTATTCAATCATGTGTTAGGTATGAGGCAACTTAGAGACAAACAGAGGGACATATATCATAGAAGCAAAGCTTGTTAGAGTTCAGAAAATGCTTGAACAGGTCCAATCTAAGCTTTCTGGAGCACCAAAATGTCTGCTTTATCTGCTTCTTGAGCGAAGAAACTGTGGCGTATACGCAGAGGCGTATCCGGGATTTTTGAAATGAGGGGTGCACTATTGTAAAAAGGTGGATCTAAGATGTAAATTTGATCGGATATATCTATACATATATAAGATTCAGATTTCTAACCTCACTTGGAGAGGTGCACCCAATCATCGTCACATAATAAGATACTCCGAGTATGGGTTCATACATCTATATTTCAATATTTTAAAAAATATATAACACTATTATATATGATCTCGGGAAGGAAGCATGGGTTCACGTGAACCCGGTGACCCCCTCTTAGATACGCCCCTGTATACGGTCAGTATAATGTACTTGTTCTCTTGATTAGTAGCTAACCTCCAACAAGTGTATCTCATAAGGTTTAGATGACTGATGTAAAATATGTTATTTTATCTTGCAGGACCATGGAAGCAAAAGAATCGTACTGAGTATGGCATTGTTACCCAGTGTGTAGCTCCAACAAGAGTCAATGATCAATATATTATCAATGTTCTCCTATAGATAAATGCAAAGGTGAGAGTTCCGAGCATTGTGAAAATATTTAAGCAGTCATTAATTATGCACTTGATGTATGAAAGCCAAATTAGTTAAGCTCTAGAATAAGACCACCGTGCTTGTTTCTTTCAAGATCTATAAGAAAGGGCTCTAATTAAATGGATGCATTTTTCATATACAACAACTGCTACTAGTATATAGGCATCCAATATCATGTTCTCTATAATGCTGAGTTTTGTAACCATCAACAATTCAACAATAAGTAGCCAGACTCCTAATCTTCGTAATCAGTGGAGGGGATTCAGATGTAGTAACGAAGGACAGATAAGGGGAATGAGAAGATGAAAGACATAAATTTTCTAGATGTTAAGTTGAATGTAAACATCGACCAAGAAACCAAACTTCAGAATAAGAGTTAAGTAAAGAATTAATTAAGCTACAGGTGGCTGAGTTGTTCTTGAACTAATTCACTCTAAAGTATTTACTATGTAGGTTTTAGATCATCTAAAGTAGAAGAGGTGAAATAATAAACACCAAAATAAGAAAATTTCTCTGTTAGGTAAAGATGAGCACAAAAAAGGATATTCATGGTAGGGGTAAATTATGAGGAGCAAGAATTCGACTGGATAATTCACCATGGTTAGAAATGGTAGCTACAAGTGATAGACAAAATATTGTGTCAGACATTGTGCTTGGTAGTACATCTTTGTTGTATTTACAAATAATGTTATGGCTATTATGCATCACTATGCTTTCCATATTGAGTAGCTGTTGTCTGCTTTCAAGGATGATAGCTTAGTTCTTTGGCCTCCATCATCTAACAGGTATCATGTTTCTCTGTTTTCTTGGTGGGTCATTATGCAGCATGCATGTGGGTTGTTCAGTTTCTTTCAATTCATAGCAAATAGACCATACTCTTCCACGATATATATATATATATATATATATTCCAGAGGACTATTTGGAAACTTTGGGCATAAAATTTCCTGCTCTGGACACTATTTGGAACTCTAGCCGAGTTTGCACTTTCTTGTATCATTTGTATTAATGCCTTACTCTACCCTTTTCTCTGTGTATGAATTTTTCTACCTCTTTGCTATTGTCACTTAACATACTTTGGGCATAGATAGTCAATCCAAGAAGGACCTATGACTTCTACCAAACAACGGTGTGATATCCTATATGGAGTTATTAATAGTCAAGCAAGCAAAAAACTTTCGCTTGACTACCTTTTACTTTCCATCCCTTGCTTGTCTCGATACCACCCAATTTAAAACTGTTGATGCAGAAGTAAACCAAAATACAGTATATCTCCTTATTTAAATAAAACCAATGGTCAGCCTTGATAAAAATACAATGTCTTAGAAAAACACCCAAACCCTCCCTAGGAACTATACTAAACAGGTACAAGAGCTTCTAAGAGAATACATGTTTTAAAAATAAGACACAACTCCCATCATAAAGGAAGGATGAGTAGAAGTTGTCGGAGATTATCATCATTTTTACCTATGAAACATCACTAAACCTGTAACTAGACAATGCCAAATAGCATAGCAAGAGTAGTATCAGTACAAACAATACGTACTGGTAAGCATCATCAGTCGACCCCAATCCCCCACATAATATCATAGAAATAATCAGAAGAAAACATAAGATTTGAACTATACACGCCTGATCCTTTATCCATCGCCCTTACTACTGGATACAACCATCTTTGGATTAATACACTCTATTCCCAAGTCAACCACCTCATTCCGCTGCCAACTCCCCTATTAAGATACATTTCACCTTCCCAACTGATCATCATCTAACCCTCCTATCACATAATGACCTTCCGAACCATCCACTCTGCCAACACCAGAGTCTTTCCTACAGAATCCGTTCGTTACCTAAAATCTACCAACTAGCTCCATTAACCGGTAAAACTCTTACTTAATTATCTTGACTCAACCCACACCTGATTCAACACATACAGTAAGGGGAAAATCTAGTTACCTGCTTGAAATTAGGTGCAAGACCTAAATGATACAGAAAAAGCATGGCCTCCAGTAGCTCCTCTCTTGTTTTAGTGTTGCTGAAGAAACATTGTTTTCTCTGGAAACATATCTGATTTGCTGCATAGGATGGAAGCCAAACGCTCATTCAGATGGATTGGTTTCCACGAAAATCACATTCACCTTATAAGAATTTTTTGCAACCCAAGTTCACTAACTATATCTACTTCATCATTAATAGTATCTAAAGCTAATTGTTTTCCTCTTGAATTTCCTGATACAACTTCCTCATTCTCTTTAGTTTGAACACCTAAGGCATTGAGATTTTTTTCCTGATTTGTCAACTGTCAATGTGTCATTATCACGTGTAAGCTGCCTCTTTATATCTTTAAGGAGAGTGTCCAAGTTGTGATACTGAAGTTTTGATGATATGATAAAGTGAAGATGAAACATGTCGTTCTACATGGCCAGAGGAACACATGAACTGAGCTGGAGATATCTAAGAACAGACGCACAAAATAAGTAAAGAAAAGAGTGCTGCAATCAAGGGATGAATAATATTTATAAGAGGTCAGAGTAGAAGAACTAGATTCTGACAACAACACTGATAAAGAAAGGAGAGTGACGGCTGGAGGAGTCCAACTCAAAATAGAATTCAAAAAACAAAAGAGTTTGCGTCCTAGAAGAATTAATATTCAAAGAAACCCAAGTGAAGTAAAAAACTGCAAGCTGTAATTTATAAATAGATGGGAAGATTCTCTGAAGATGCAAGCACTCATAGAGCAAAAGGCAATTGGTATATTGACTTTTCGGAGGGGCTGCTGAATGTTGAAGTTGCACTTTTGTCCTACTACAGATTTTATGTTCTAGGAAGTTTTTCTTTATGTTTTGAGTTTTGATGTATTGGTAGATCAGTGTGTTAATCATCATCAGTTAAATCTCTACCTACCATATATAGTTGATTACATAATATTAATAAAGTATCTTCTTTAATTGTCTTTAACATATATAATACTTACCAAGTTTATATTTTACTATTTATAGTTTTCTTGTAACTTTATAAGGACATAATCTCCTTCATTCTAGAGAATAGAAATAAGGGTTTTCCCCTTCTTCATATGGTATTGGAGTCTCTACGATCTTGATAGAGAATCAAAGAGCTTCCGCTGCCAGCGGACGGCTGTTACCCATATATGCCACCCGTCTGGCCAACGATTATGTTAGCAAAAGTTGGGTCACAGCGTATCTTTCTGATAACTAATTTCTCATATTTAATTTGCATAATACCATTTTTTTTATAGCTGATTTGTGTAGCACGGTGCATGCTTTTTGGGGACTACTTTTTCATATCCGATTTGTGTTACACCGTGACCTCTTTTCGGGGACTACTTTTTCATATCTGATTTGTGTAGCACCGCATCCTCTTTTTGGTGATTATTTTTTCATATCTAATTTGTGTAACACTATTCTTTCTATTGTTCGATTTTTATAGCACCGTGCCCTCTTTTTAGTGACTACTTTTTCATATATGATTTGTGTAACACTGTTCTTTCAAATGATTGATTTGTGTAGGACCGTGCCATCTTTTCAGTGACTACTTTCTTATTTGTTTATAGTCGTGCCATCATTCTGACCCTACCCATATAATTTTCCTTTTTAATTAGGATTGTGCCATCAATCCGACTCTATTTTCCAATTGGATCATGCCTTCATTCTCACTCTACTTATATAATTTTAATTCTCATATTGTGACCACTTCCAGCCATCAAATCTAGTAATCTGAAGCATGAGCATGTTTCAACCACTTTAATGGTGACTTTCTTATTTAAGATCTACTCATCCCTTGATTTTGAGATGACCCATATATTTTATATCAGATTTTGAGCACTTTCTGTTTCAAAATGCTTTTGTAATTTAGGAATTTATCACTCTGTATTTTATTGACATTATGCATCATATCCAGTTTTTCATGAATGAACCAAGCACATTGAGATTGATTGTTTGGGAAAAATTAGATGACAATGACATTTCTCTTCCTCATGTTTCTTGTAGAGATGAATTGACAGATTTATTCACCAAGCCTCAAATGAAGAAACGATATGAGTTCTTTATTGGCAAACTGCTAGTTGACCACCATCAATTAAATCTCTACCTACCATATATAGTTGATTACATAATATTAGTATAGGATCTTCTTTAACTGTCTTTACCATATATAGTACTTACCAAGTTTACTATTTTACCAATTATAGTTTTCTTGTAACTTTATAAGGAGATAATATCCTTCATTGTAGAGAACATAAATCGGGTTTTTCCTGTTGTTCATATAGTGATCTATTAACTGAATTAGGAGTATAGCTTTCAAGTTGTAGACAATGCGAAGACTTGGGAACACATACCTTGGAGGTTTGTGCTAGCATAGGGTTTATTTGATTACTCCTTTGGTTACATAAACTTGTAAGCTGTTTGTGGTCACGCTCATTGGTATTTAGTGGAATTGGTAGAACAAGTCGTGGTTTTTAAACCTTTTGAGCCGGGTGTTTCCATGTAAAACATTGTGTGCTTATATTGATATCTTTACTTTTCCGCTGAAACACGCTAGGCTACTTGGTTCATTTAGGAAATGTAAAGTTAAGATACACAATTCTAGGTCATGGAATTCGGCAATTGGTATGAGCGAGTTATCTTATAAAGGCTAACACCTAAGATAAGATCAAGATGAATTTTGCACCACCTATCGGGCATAGCGAAAGACAATCAACCAGCAGACCTCTAATGTTCAACAGATTGCTCTTTGGTTGTGGAAGGGACGCATGGAAGACTTCATCTAGGATGACGATTATGAACTAGGGATAGGATAACTACTGAACCAACCATTCCCATGAAAACTGTGGATCTCTTCAAGTCCTAAAGGTAAGAGCTGACTTCATTACTAACAATCTTACAACTCTTAGAAAGAATGCCAATAATAGTCTAGTATGCAGCTTAGGACCAGATGAGTACCACTCAATCTCAAACTGCACCACTTCTAAACAAATATGGAATTCACTGGTCAATGCCCATAAAGGAACCAGTCAAGTCAGGAAATTCAGAGTTGCTATGTTGTTCACTAAATTTGAAACTTTTAAGATGAAGGAGAATAAACCTCTACTATATATGATTACTAGACTTACCATTCTAATCAATGAGTTGTTATCACTAGGAAAGTTTCTCACTACTGAAGAACAAGTTGATAAAGTTTTGAGGGTTCTTCCAAATGCAAAATGAGATGTAAAAGTCGCTGCCATAAGAGAAGCTAAGGATATTTCCATTATGACACTTGATGAACTAGTAGGAAATCTCAGAGCCTATGAGATAAATATGGAAGATCTGAAGGAGCAAGCATTCAAGGAAAAATCATTAGCTCTAAAAGCTTCTTATGATGAAGAATATGATATAGATGAGGAACATATGGCTTCTTGGCAAGACATTTTAAAAAGTTATTAAGAAAGGGAAAAGGAAACAAAAAAGAAGGAAACAAGTAACAAAAACTAGTCCAATGAAAAATCTCAAACTGGGTGCTACAAGTGTGGGAAGGTTGATCATCATGTCCGAGAATGCCCTAAGTGGGAAGTTGAATAGAGAAAAGAAAGAGTTGAAAAGGAGTTAAAAGAAAAGGCTGCCAAATAGAAGGAAAAGGAGAATGTGCCATGATAGCTGCTTGGGGATCAGGAATAGAAGAATCAAATGCTGATGAGGCAGATGAAACAACTTTCATGGATGTAGGAGATTCTGGTCTCGAAGAAGATGAATCAAAATCTGAATGCGGAGCTACTTCTTCTTACTAGATGCTCGGTGCCCACCAAAGCACAGAATCTACTCACCCACTACTGAACTAGTCTACGGGCTGTTGAGACTATTCCACTACAGATTGATGGACTTACTAATTTGCTGACTGATTCAAGGAGTTAAGACTGACAGTTTGGTGATCAAACGAAGGCTTGGTTCCTCCCTCGTTGTACCGAGGGAAGCCTTTCCTACTTTATCTATTATATATATATAATATTATTATATAATGTAGATGATGATTGATTAAACATTTCCTTTCTATTATAAGCCTACGAGATGAATTTGACCTCAGCCCAAAGAACGATTCCTTGGCACTGGCGGAGAGATTTAAAGAACGGAACTCCAGCGCACTGATTGAGCTAGCTAGAAGCAGGAACTCCTATTTAAGTAAGGACAGCTGTAAACAAAGAAAACAAGAGATTCGTGGTTGTACCGATACTAGTTGACAACAATTGGCTAGTTTCTACGGTTGACCGATTGATCCACAAGAGCGGTAAGAGATGATATTTATAAAGACGGGAAGCGGTATAGAACAAGAAGAGCTGGAAGAGAAGCCCCAGTTAAAAAGCTTCTATCTGGAAGGAGGAAGTACTCAACTAGTGAATGAAAGGAAAGATGACGCCCAGGCGAAGTCAAACTTATTCAAGAGTCCTCATTAATTCAGGTAACTAATTAAGCACATCTATCTACCAGCAAAGATAGGTTAGAATGGTAATCTATGCTAGGAGTTCCCCTTACCTTAAACCTTATGTAGCTCACAGAATGAAGCGTGAAAGCAAGCAAGCAAAGTCTCAACCCAAAATCAATAGCCCGCAAGAAATATAAAGGAGAAAGACCATCTCTTTCCACTAGTATGTAGCTTTACTTCCTTGAATTTCTATTGAGGGCTTAGTTGGCGCTTGTTGAATACCTCTCTATGGCCTATTCTAGGGAATGTTCTTGTCTATTTCTAACTAGTGGCAGGAAGACAATGAGAAAGAGAGTCATGACAGAGAATCGACTTCAAGTAGTAGTGGAAGTAGATTACATAGTAGTGGTAGCTTGTGACCTCTCCTCTGAACCCTATTATTTTCCACTAACATGTAACTCGGTAGTAGTAGCTTCCTCCTCTCGCCGTCCCACCCTTATAACAACTCTGGGACCCAAAGCAGTCTTGCAGGAGTGGTAACCCTGTAGTAAGATTCTTTGGCCTCGTAGTCAATCTACTGATGAGCCTTATCGCCAAAGAAGGAGGAGCCTATGAGCTTCATGCTTTTAAAATAATATATATATATATATATATATATATAAGCAATAAAGTTTAACAAATATAGTTTACAAGGGAACAACTCAACGTCCAAGATTATACATATAAAAAACGAGACACTAACACATTCATTTTTTTAAGTTCATACTTTTGGTAGAATATCTTATTGGCCAAGATGAGGCCTTTTAATCAGTAGGGGTGACACTATTTTGCTTCTTCATTCAATTTAAGTATTATGGAAATAGCTCAACAGTCAAGAGGAGATATATAAATGCAACTAAAACAATACTGATTTGTTTCTTTACTTTATTCAATTTCTTATTGTTCATTAATTCTTTTACAATGAATGACTTAAATTATGTGATGGTGACTTTGATTCCATTCAAATCTCATTTTGTCCTTTAATGATTTTTTCTTCTTCTTTGTTCACCTATATAGTGATGTTTCTATTATATCCCAATTTAACTCGTGTCAAATAGTGTACAACATATTGGTGACTCCTAAATAATTAACTTAAGGAGTCGCCACCTAATTATTTTTAAGGTATTTGGGCACCTAAATATTTAACTAATGTAATGCTAAAATTAACTCCAACTAATGGTCTACTTAACTTATGTAATTCTAGGTAAGGGTTCTAGTTATCCTAAAGGGAAGGGATTAAGCATCCTTAATGATTCATTAAAAATGTTTACCGGCCAAACTTAGGTTAATTAAAGAGAATTATGAAATATTCTATTGAAAGTTTAAGAAAATATTAATATCTATTATAAGTAAATAAAAGTTAGCCTTAAAAAGAAAAAGTTAAAGTATATAATTTTAAAACATATTATCTTTACGTATAAAGACCCAAAAAAGTAAAATAAACACCCATTATAACTTTAAAGGTATTAAATTAAAACTCGATTTTTGTCTAGTCAAAGAGCTTGAGGAAATGCATATAACTTGTCGAGTCTTGTTTTTGAAATGAATGGCCGAGCCAAATACTTTTGTTTAAGAGAAAATCTTTTCATCAAATTAAATTAACAAAAGAAATCTTAAAGCTAAAGTGATCAAACGTACATTTTTGCCTTAATAGAATATTTTGTCCACTTAAAAGCTATGTTTAATTTTCAAATCAACATGTTCAAAGTTCCCAAATAGAGTTGTGTTTTAAACTTTCATTATATCAACATTTCATGCTAAAAATCTGCATTTTTAAAAGTGTTAAGAAAAGATGTATTTTTGCACTCAAAATTTGTCCTTCAAATACTCAAGATGTTTCTCTTTAAAGCTTAAAATTTTCATTTTTTAAACTTTAAAATTTGCTCTTGAAAGTTTTTTAAAAGAGCTGTGTTTTAAAACTTTTAGTTTATCAAAAACAAAGTTTAAAAGCCGATACATATCTATTAAAAATGTTTTTCTTCTTTGCAAAGTTATGCTTTTATAATCCAAAAAAAAAAGAGTTAAGCAACAAGTAGGCCTTAATTAAAAGGGCATCGTTCTAAGCCAAATTAATATACTAAACCCAATATCTAAAGGATAGGAAGGTGATCGATTATGTCTTACTAACATTCTTAGTTGGTTTGTACAAATCCAAACATAAATAAGAGCGAGCATAAATATAGGTGCAAAATAGTATTTAAAACGTTAGTCAAAAGATAATATGTATGTATGCATATACACAATGTAAAGCTTTGAGATGAGAAGGAAGTGTTGGATTTTCCTTTCAGGATAAATAAATCACTCTAGACACATGCAAAAATTCATATATTGATCGCTTCTCCGATTTCGACATAGATGGAGTCATATCGCAACTCCGAATGCACTCCCGAGTGTACATGTATAAAATGGAAAGGAAAAAGAGATTAGTAAGACGATTTGACTTTATATGATATTGAATAAGAGTATATATAGTCAAGTAAGTCATACCACGAAAATAACGATCTTAAATACCAAAGAAATATGCAAGCTTTGGAGAAGAGACTCATTTTTGCAACTAACGACCCTCAAACCCACTCGAAGAACTATTACATGTCTTTTGAACATAAAATAATACTCCAACCCATCATGTTTAAAATATAAAGAAAATTATGACAGAATGAAATTTAAACAAAACATTTGTACACATAAATCTATGGAGAAAAAGAAACCTAAACTTGTGTTTGTGTATATGAAAATATAGCGTGAAGTTATTGATGGCAGTATGCTATAACCATGACCTCTTTTCTTCTTACATTGCAGAGAGAGAGAAAAATCACACCATGAAGGGTAAATACAAATGATTCCTATTTTTATATGATCATCTGATACAAACAATATTGTAAAGTAAATACTAAATCACAAACAAATTTAAGAACTAGTGTAATGGGCAGAATAAGAAATGGAACAACACTGATACATACATAATCTTAAAAATAAAAGGATATAATCTTCAAATTCGTACAAATCTTGAACAAGGCATAAATACATTCTTCACATCCTATACAATTATAGTTAAATAAATAACATTTACACTCGTCTCTCGACATTTAAGTTTTATAGAGAACGCATAACATTTTATAACCAAGACAAAATAGAGGAGAAAGTAAGAGCGAGTATCACCCGTTGAGGGGCAGTGAACGGAGCTTTGAGATCTCGACTTTACCCTCGAACGTCAGTGACTATGAATTCGATCACCTTTGAATCCACTATCTCGGCAGAAAGATGAAGAAATTTTTTTTGTCGGTTAAGATTAAGATGTGATTGCTAAATAATAATTTGAGACAATAGCTTTAGAATGAGTTTGTATTTAATACTCGATTAAAAGACGTGCCTTTCAAAGGGATGCCAAAGGTTGATATATATATATATATATATATATAGAAAATAAGTTGAGGTTCATGGATTTGTTTTGGGCGGGATTTTTTTTCAAAATTGAGTCACAAGACTCCTTTGAATTTCGGACAACTTAAGCATGGCAGAGAGCTTTACTTTTTTTAAAAATCTGGTTCTAATGACCAAAATGGAGAGTCTCGACTGAAGGGTAAGGAGTTGATACATTTTTTGAAAATAAAAGTAGAAGATCTTCTGCAACACGCCATAAGGAGATGATAATTTCTTTAAAACAGCTGAGGGTGAAGGTCAAAGTTTTGTCAAAATTGGATATACATACAACCAAAACAACTCTCTTGCTAAAGCAAAGGGAGGGAGGAGACGTGGCAGATTATACCAAAAAAAGGAAGAAAATAAATTATTTTAGGAATCCAAGAGTATTTAGGACAATTTAGGTGGATTAAGTGAGGGTAAATAGGTAGTTCAACGTATTTGGGGAACCTAGGGTTTTAATTTGAATTGTCCAACCAATATGGAAGAAACACGTGGCAGGGTGTGTGATTGGTCATGGAAGGCATGTGAGGATGTGTGGGAGGCGTGTGCTAGGCATGTGTTTGGAACGTTGGTACCTTATCGTGGTTTCTTGCATGGAACTTACGCGGAGGAGGGAGTGTAAGGTTCTTTTTTGATTTCTTTGTCCATTTCTTTTTTTTCTAGTTCTGATAAATTTTGGATGACTAGTAACAAAATTGACAAAAGCTTTGTTTTTCTGTTATCTATTTTCTTTTATTCATTATTTATCTCTCAATTATGTTCATCTAAATACAGTAAATTATTTCAAGTACTCACATCTCACCCAAAAAAACACAAAAGGGTACACAAACGCATATTTGATTTCTCTTGGCACAAAAAATGTTTGTTCTCACTTTTTGCCTTCTTGACTTTGTGGTAAAATTGATTCTTTTCTTATGTTTATTTCTATATTTGGATTTGTTGGCCACATGTATCAACGTTTTAGTGTCCGTGTTTCATTGTTGTGTATGGATATATACTCAAACTAATTAAATTTGATTTAAGCAAAACATAACGATGACTGGACAAAAGATTTTCTCTTTTATGATTTGTATTAATTCGTTCATGAATTATGACTTATGAATCAAAAAAGGGGAAATCTTTTTTTCAATCGTTTTTATTCTTTGCTTAAATCAAATTTAATTAGATTGAGTATATATTCATACAAAACTATGAAAATACGGACACCAAAATTGATATATGTGGCCAACAAATCAAAATCTAGAATTGAACATAAGAAAAAAAAATCAATTTACCACAAAGTCAAGGAGGCAAAAAAGTTAGAAAAAACATTTTCTGCCAAGAGGAACCAAATATATGTTTATGTACCCTTTTGTTTGTGTTTGTGTGATATGTGAGCACTCACAATAATATATTGTATTTAGCCTAACATAATTGAGAGATAAATAAAGAAATAAAAGAAAATGGAGAATAGAAAAACCTAAGCTTTTGTCAATTTCTTACTAGTCGTCCAAAATTTATTAGAACTGGAAAGAGAAAAGGAAAAGGAAAAGGAAAAGGAAAAGGAAACCAAAAAACAAAATTGTTGATATGAGTTAACATCTTCAATAAAGTAGTGACAATATAATAATTGAACCATCAATTTATAGTTAACACAAGGACAAAGAAAAAAAAAGTCATTAAATGCCAAAATGAGTTTTGGATGTAATCATAGTCACCATCACATAATTTAAGTCATTCACTGTAAGAGAATTAATGAATAATAATGAATTGAATAAAATAAAGAAACAAATCGGTATTGTCTTAGTCGCATTTATATATCTCCTCTAGACTGCTTATCTATTTCCTTAATACTTAAATTGAATGATGAAGAAAAATAGTGTCACCCCCACTGGTTAAAAGGCCTCCTCTTGGCCTATAAGAGATTCTACCAAAAGTATGAATTAAAGAAAAAACGAATGAGTCAGTGTCTCGTGTTTTATATGTATAATCTTGGACATTAACTTGTTCCCTTGAAAACTACATATGTTAAAATTTATTGCTTATATATATATTACTTTAAAAGCATGAAGATCCTTAGCAATCTTGTAGCAACTATGCAATCATGTGTTAGGTATGAGGCAATTTAGAGACAAATAGAGGGACATATATCACAGAAGCAAAGCTTGTTCATCAAAACTAAAGCATGAAACAATGAACACCCATCTCATTTTTATTACTATCTAAATTTCTAAAAAACAAAGTAAATTACCGCTTTTTCCAACATGTCTTATGTTGTGTCTGATGAAAGCTTTTGGATTTCTACTGTTTCTGAGGAGTCTCCACAAGTCAGAAGGGCTCCGCCACTTGTTAGAGTTCAGAAAATGCATGAACAGGTCCAATCTAAGCTTCCTGGAGCACCAAAATTTCTGCTTTATCTGCTTCCTGAGCGAAAAAACTGTGGCGTATACGGCCAATATAATGTACTTGTTCTCTTGATTAGTAGGTAACCTTCAACAATAGTATCTCATAAGGTTTAGCTGACTGATGTAAAATATTTTATTTTATCTTGCAGGACCATGGAAGTGAAAGAATCCTACTGAGTATGGCATTGTTACCCAGTGTGTAGCTCCAACAAGAGTCAATGATCAATAAATTACCACTGTTCTCCTGAAGATAAATGCAAAGGTGAGAGTTCCGAGCATCGTGAATATCTTTCAGCAGTCATTAATTGTGCACTTGATGTATGAAAGCCAAATTAGTTAAGCTCTAGAATAAGACTACGGTGCTTGTTTCTTTCCAGATCTACAAGAAAGGGCTCTAATTAAATGGATGTATTTTTCATATATAACAACGGCTACTTAGGATATAGGCATCCAATATAATGTTCTCTGTAATGGTGACTTACTTTGGGCATAGATAGTCAATCCAAGAAGGACCTATGACTTCTACCAAACAACGGTGTGATATCCTATATGGAGTTGTTAATAGTCAAGCAAACCAAAAACATTCGCTTGACTACCTTTTAATTTCCATCCCTTGCTTGTCACGATACCACCCAATTTAAAACTATTGATGCAGAAGTAAACCAAAATACAGTATATCGCCTTATTTAAATAAAACCAATGGTCAGCCTTGATAAAAATACAATGTCTTAGAAAAATACCCAAACCCTCCCTAGGAACTATACTAACACGTACAAGAGCTTCTAAGAGAATACATGTTTTAAAAATAAGACACAACTCCCATCATAAAGGAAGAATGAGTAGAAGCTGCCGGAGATTATCATCGGTTTTACCTAAGAAACATCACTAAACCTGTAACTAGACTATGCCAAGTGGCATAGCAAGAGTGGTATCAGTACAAACAATACGTACTGGTAAGCATCATCAGTCGACCCCAATCCACCACATAATATCATAGAAATAATAAGAAGAAAACATAAGACTTGAACTATACACCCTTGATCCTTTAGCCATCGCCCTTACTACTGGATACAACCATCTTTGGAGTAATACACTCTATTCCCAAGTCAACCACCTCTTTCCGCTGCAAACTCCCCTATTAAGAGACATTTCACCTTCCCAACTGATCATCGTCTAACCCTCCTATCACATAATGACCTTCTGAACCATCCAGTCTACCAACACCAGAGTCTTTCCTACAGAATCCGTTTGTTACCTAAAATCCATTAACTAACTCCATTAACCGGTAAAACTCTTACTTAATTATCTTGACTCAAGCCACACCTGATTCAACACATACAGTATGGGGAAAATCTAGTCACCTGCTTGAAATTGGGTGCAAGACCTAAATGATACAGAAAAAACATGGCATCTAGTAGCTCCTCTCTTTTTTTAGTGTTGCTGAAGAAACATTGTTTTCTCTGGAAACATATCTGATTTGCTGCATAGGATGGAAGCCAAACTCTCATTCGGATGGATTGGTTTCCATGACAATCACAATCACCTTATTAGAATTTTTTGCAAGCCAAGTTCACTAGCTTTATCTACTTCATCATTAATAGTATCTAAAGCTTATTGTTTTCCTCTTGAATTTCCTGATACAACTTCCTCATTTTCTTTAGTTTGAACACCTAAGGCATTGAGATTTTTTTCCAGATTTGTCAATTGTCAATGTGTCATTATCACGTGTAATCTGCCTCTTTATATCTTTAAGGAGAGTATCCATGTTGGGATACTGAAGTTTTGATGATATGACAAAGTGAAGATGAAACATGTCGTTCTACATGGTCCAGAGGAACACATGAACTGAGCTGTAGATATCTATGAACAGACGCACAAAATAAGTAAAGAAAATAGTGCTGCAATCAAGGGATGAGTAGTATTTACAAGAGGTCAGAGTAGAAAAACTAGATTCCTACAACAAAACTGATAAAGAAAGGAGAGTGACGGCAGGAGGAGTCCAAACAACAACACTGATAAAGAAAGGAGAGTGACGGCAGGAGGAGTCCAACTCAAAATAGAATTCAAAAAAATTCAAAAAACAAAAGAGTTTGCGTCCTAGAAGAATTAGTATTCAAAGAAGCCCAAGAGAAGTAAAACACTGCAAGCTGTAGTGTATAAATGGATAAGAAGATTCTCTGAAGATACAAGCACTCATAGAGAAAAAGGCAATTGGTATATTGACTTTTCGGAGGTGCTGCTGAACATTGAAGTTGCACTTTGAAGAACTAAGTCCTACTACAGAGTTTATGTTCTAGGAAGTTTTTATTTGTGTTTCAAGTTTTGATATATTGGAAGCTCAATGTGTTAATCACCATCAGTTAAATCTCTACCTACCATATATAGTTGATCACATAATATTAATATAGGATCTTCTTTAATTGTCTATAACATATATAACACTTACCAAATTTAGTATTTTACTATTTATAGTTTTCTTGTAAATTTTTAAGGACATAATCTCCTTCATTCTAGAGAATAGAAATCAGGGTTTTCCCCTTGTTCATATGGTATCGGAGTCTCCTTGGTAGAGAATCAAGGATCTTCCGCTGCCGGAGGACGGCTGTTACCCATATATGCCACCCGTCTGGCCAACGATTATGTTAGCAAAAGTTGAGTCACTGTGCATCTTTCTGGTGACTAATTTCTCATATTTAATTTGCGTAGTACCATTCTTTTTTATATCTGATTTGTGTAGCACGATGCCCGCTTTTCGGGAAATACTTTTTCAAATTCGATTTGTGTTAACCGTGACCTCTTTTCGGGGACTACTTTTTCATATCCAATTTGTGTAGCACCGTTTCCTCTTTTTGGTGACTATTGTTTCATATATGATTTGTGTAACTTCATTCTTTCTAGTGTCCGATTTGTATAGCACCGTGCCCTCTTTTTGGTGACTACTTTTTCATATCTGATTTGTGTTACACCGTTCTTTCCAATGATCTATTTGTGTAGGACCATGCCATCTTTTCGGTGACTACTTTCTTATTTGTTTATAGTCGTGCCATCATTCTGACCCTACCCATATAATTTCCATTTTTCATTAGGATTATGCCATCAATCCGACTCTATTTTCCAGTTGGGTCATGCCTTCCTTCTGTCCCTACCTATATAATGTTATTTCTCATATTGTGACCACTTCTAGCCATCAAATCTAGTAATCTGATGCATGAGCATGTTTCAACCAATTTTATGGTGACTTTCGTATTTAAGATCTACTCATCCCTTGATTTTGAGATGATCCATATATTTTATATCAAATTTTGAGCACTTTCTGTTTCAAAATGCTTTTGTAATTAAGGAGTTTATCACTCTATATTTTATTGACATTATGCATCAAATCCAATTTTTCATGAATGAACCAAGCACATCGAGGTTGATTGTTTGGGAGATCTACACCGACTTCCATACAATGCCTCAAATGGGGCATCTGAATACTGGAGTGATAAATATTTTTGTAGGAAAACTCTGCCAAGGGCAAGTACTGATCCAATCGAGCACCAAAGTCAATCACAAAAGCTCGAAACAGATCCTCCAACACCTAAATCGTCCGCTCGGATTGACCATCTGTCTGAGGGTGGAAGGCTGTACTCATATCTAACCGAGTACCCAAACCATGTTGCAAGGCCTTCCAAAAGTGAAAAGTGAACAAAGCTCCTCGGTCAGAGACAATAGAAATAGGAACTCCATGAAGTCGAAAAATCTGAGTGATATAAAACAAGGCTAACTTCTCCGCCATATAGTTCACCTCAACTGGGATGAAATGGGCAGACTTGGTCAGCCTATCAACAACTACCCAAATAGAATCATAACCACCCACGGTAGTAGGTAGACCCACAACAAAGTCCATAGTGATTCATTCCCACTTCCAAGTAGGAATATGCATCCTTTGAGATACACCTCCAGGCCGCTGGTGCTGACACTTGACCTATTGGCAAGTCAAGCATACAGATACAAAATTTGTAATATCCCTCTTCATGCCACACCACCAGTAATGCTGGCTCAGGTCATAATACATCTTCGCCACTCTCGAATAAATGGAATATCAAGAACAATGGGCCTCCTCAAGAATCAGTCTAATCAACTCATCTACCTTGGGCACACAAATCCGGATCCTCAAGACACCATAAGAATCAAGGACACACCCTCCCTGGCTTCCCCTCTAAACAATTTTTCTTGAATGAGATACTATTTCTCATCATCAAGTTGGTGCTCATGAATCTGCTCAACTAAGGAAGACCAGGACTTTATGAATGCAATCTAATCACTACTCTCCTAAAAATTCTACAATCGGGTAAGACTATTGGCTAAGCTATGAACATCTCTAGCCAAAGGTCTCTCCTCAACACTGCTAGTGGCAATACTCTCCATAGTAGAAGTTTTCCTACTCAAAGAATCGCCACCATATTGGCCTTCCCCGGATGGTACAAGATGGTGATATGGTAGTCTTTCATTAACTCATGCCATTTACACTGCCTCAAGTTTAGATCCCTCTGACTGAAAATTTTACTGAAAACTCTGATCAATGTACCCTATATAGATAATGCTGCCATAGCCTAAACACAAACACTATAGCTGCAACTTCATATCATGAGTAGGGTAGTTCCTCTCATGGGTCTTAAACTGTCTAGAAGCATAGGCGATCACCTTATCAGAACACCACCCAACCCGACTCTAAAAACATCATAATAAACAGTGAAGTCCACATCCTCCTAGGGTAAAGTTAAAACAGGAGCCAAAGTCAACAAAGTCTTGAGCTTTTAAAAGCTCTCCTCACACTCATTAGACTACTAAAATCTCACACTCTGTTGAGTCAATCTAGTCAAGAGAGATGTAATAGTGGAGAAGCCATGAACAAACCACCTATAATAACTTGCTAGTCCTAGAAAACTCTGAATCTCGGTAACTGAGGTAGGCCTAGTCAAACCTCTAACTACCTTAATCTTGACTGGATCAACTCGAATACCCTCCTTCAATACCACTGTCCCAAAAATGCAATAGAATTAAGCTAAAACTCACACTTCGAGAACTTGGCATACAATTTCTCTTCTCTCAATCTCTGGAGAACAATCCTTAAATGTCAATCATGTTCCTCTTTAGTCTTTGAGTACACCAAGATGTCATCAATGAAGACTATCACAAAGAATCCAAATACTGTTGAAACACCATGTTCATTAACTCCATGAATGTTGCAGGCGCATTAGTCAAGTCGAAAGACATCTCAAGAAACTCATAGTTCCCATAATGAGTCCTCAAAGCTATCATAAGGATATCCGATGCCCTAATCTTCAGCTGATGAAAGTCGGACCTCAACTCAATCTTAGAAAAAAAAAGATGGTCCCTGAAGCTGATCAAATAAGTCATCAATGCGAGGAAGAGGGTACTTTTTTTTCATTGTAACTTTATTCAACTGTCAATAATCAATACACATTCTCATGGTTCCATCCTTCTTCCTCATAAACAAAATAGGAGTACCCCATGGAGACACACTATAGCGAATGAACCCCTTACTCAACAAGTCTTATAACTGATCCTTTAATTCCTTCAACTCTGCTGGAGTAATGCATTAAAGAGGAATAGAGATGGGCTTGGTCCCCAGCTCCAAGTCAATAGAAAAATCAGTTTCCCTATCCTGAGGGGCACTTGGAAGAGCAATAGGAAAGAAATCGAAAAACTCTCGAACCATGAGCATATAATCCATGGGAGGTAGTTCAACACTAGTATCCTGAATAAACGCAAAATAGGACAAGCACCCTCTATCAACCAACCTTTGAGCTCGAATGAAGGAGATAACTTTGCTAGGGTAAGAACCACTAGCACCTATGCACTCAACTCTGTACAACTGATATTGCTAAGGTCACAGTCATAGAAAAAGAATCAAGAATAGAATGATGTGGGGAGAGCCAATCCATACCCAAAATAATATCGAAGTCTGCCATCCCCAGAATGATCAAGTCTACCCAAGTATCATACCTAGCTAGATAAGCAAGACAAGATCGATACACTAGATCCACTACTAAGGACTTATCCACTAGTGTAGAAACATTAATATGCACAGGTATGCTATCAGAAACCATATCAAATCCAATAGAGAAACAAGTAGATACATATAAGAAAGTAGACCTAAGAACAAATATTACAGACGCAGGTCGATGGAAAACTAGGACGATACTTTTAATCACAGCATCAGAAGTCTCGGCCTCTAGCCTTCATGGATATGGATAACAGTGTCCCTCTCGACCATCTCCTATCTGAGTTGTACACTGAACTCTGCTCTATTGAGCTATAACATCCCTACAAAAAGTCCTATTACCTCTGCTGGACTGACCTTTGCCTCAACTCCTGGCCGAAGGTGCTGAATCTCTAGCTGGTGTAGCTGAATAAGTATGCTAGGGTCTTGAGTGAGTCTGTAAAGAATAGTGCCAACAAATCATATGACCTGGATTCCTTTGATAAGCCAAATTATTCCTCCCTAAAGAAGTATAAGCAGTCGTTGTCAAATAAAGAACCTAACGAATGTTAGGGCTGATCCCACGAGGAACAAGGTCTAGACATAGGCTGATTAATTTTGATTGTATGTTTAGTCAACTTATTTCCATAAAAAAGGGGGAATTTTGTAAAACAAAATAATGATTGATTTATTGTAGTAGCAAGTAACCAAGTAAACAGGTATTTGTAGTTCGTAATATCAATATGAGATGAAACTAGGGCATATGCATTCAAAGTAGGTGAGTTAGGTATATCCTAAGTTATTTGTCGTCCAAATAGGGAATTTCACACGCAACTTGGTCAATCTACGCGTGTATACTTTACTAACCCTCACCATTGACCACAGATTAGCTCTCACATATTTGGGTTAGGCTATTAGATATCAGATTATCAATGCTAAATCTCTGCTGTTTAATCTCTTTCTCATTCATTACTTCCTTGGTCGGGCAAGTAGGATTAAGGCAAGTTCTAACGTTGCGCACTATTAAAAGGCATTTAAAACGAAGAGATTAACAATACATGTATAAACACTATTCCAGAATTACTTAATTATTTGTTTTATGTTGTTAATTAGTCATGGTTCCCACAACCCTAGTTGTGGATTTAGCTACTCATGCTTGGATGATCACAATTCATGCTAAGGTTAATAGGAAAAATCATGACTTACAATCAAAGTAGATGAAATCTGTAATCTTCAATTGATGAACAAAAGCAAAGCACTAGTATAAACCAATACTTCAAGACACAATTGCACCAAATGATTGCAAGAAAATTCTCAAAGCAAAACATTTGTGTCTCAAAACGTCTAACAACCCAAAAATGAAAAATACAACTAGCATTTATAGAAAACATAATCCAAAATAGAATAGGGAAAGAAATCTTATGGAAATTTGGCTTGGGCTGTCGCATCTACGCGTGGCACCTACGACTCGTAGGTCTTCCTACAGTTCGTAGGTGGATTCCATCGTTCAGCAGTTGGTCCTTCACTTTAGTAGCACCATCTACGGGCATGATCTATGACTCGTAGATCTTTGTATGAGCCCATCCTTTTCTACCATCACTGAAGTCCTAGTGCTTAACATCTCTGACTTTTCTACCACTTCATTTGCATGGCTCGTAGGAATGAGTACGGCTCATCTTTCATCTTTCATTTTTTTATACTTAGCTCCAATTTCAGCACTTTAACCTAGGACTCATACCTAAGGCTCGTAGAAGATGTACGGCCCGTAGGTCAAGTCGTCAACCATCAAAAAGCCCTGTTGCTGCAATCTTTCAGTGCCAACTGCTCCGAAGCCTATTTCCTATAAGAATCCAACAAAATACCATCACATCTAATAACAAATGATCAAGACACATGCAAAACCTCAAGTCTAAAGCATTAAAAGTACCGTAAATCCACGGTACATCAATCCCCACACCCATAACAAAACCTCAGTGTGGATGACTGCTGATGTGAACCAGATGAGCTACCATGGCCACCTCGGCTAGAACCATCAGAACCTTGGGATATTTTCCCACTCTCAGCTAATGGCATGGATGCATGAACAGGCCCACAACACTGAAAAGAGCTACCTTCTCTATGTGAACCTCTACCTCTAGATGAGGCGCCAGAAAACTGACCAAAAGAACGGGCCCTCTTGGGATCCCTAAACTCCTCTCTAACCATCAACTCTACCTACATGATGGTACTCACAATGGACTAGAAGGAAGCCCCCTCTCTGGCTACTCTGGAAACATAAGATCTAGTGGAGAAAGTCAACCCTTTCATGAATCTATGGACTCTCTCTGCCTCATCAAGGACAATAGTCATGGCATGCCTAGATAGCTTAGAGAAATGTGCCTCATACTTAGTCATGGACAAACTGCCATGTCTGAAGTCGTCAAACCTCAATTGACTCTCCTCTCTCATGCTCCAAGGAATGAAGTAGTCCTGAAAAGCACTGGAGAATGTATCTCACTCTGGAGGAGGATATACAACTCATCTAGACCTCACATAAGTCCTCTACCACTCTGTAGCGGGTCCACGGAGCTTAAGTGCAACAAAACGAACACCGCATGCATCAACCATACCAACTACACAAGCATCTCATGGCACAAGGTCAAGAACTTATGAGCATCCTCGCTCTTACCACCCTGAAACTGGGTGGTTTCTTCTTCTGAAACCTCTCATAGCACTGATGATTAGCCACTGTCAGAATTACCTCAAGAGCAATCTGTGCCTACACTCTCGTCTCCTAAAATTATTTACTAAATTCGTCAAGTTGTTCCAAAGGATCAAAACGGCCAGTTATTAATGGAATTCCTTGTCGTTCATGTTCATGCACCTATTCAAGCATCCGAGGGAGGTTTTTTCGGACAAGTATCCTACAACTCAGGTCAGACTTCTCGTGGTTGCTGTTAGAGGTTTTCAGGTCATGGTGACCATTTAGTTTATTTGGATTCTTCTAAACGTATGGTGGTTCCTAGTCCTGCTATGAGTTTGGTGAGTCAGGACAGATCAATAGAGATTGCTCCATACTTAGAGCGGGAGGCCGACATCAACAATGTTTTGTAAAGCGGTCGCTCATTTCTATTTTTATAAAAATAAAAATTGGAAAGTTTTTTTAAAAAAGAAATTGAGTCAAATTTCCAAATTCAACTTGGAAAAAATGAACAATTTCATAACAAAACACTAATATCATAAAAAATGTTATTTTAAGAAAAGTGATGTCACGACCTAATCCCTCGAGTCATGATGGCACCTACAATAACCCACCAGTAGGTACGCCAACCTATAACCCAAAACAACAAGTAATGGATATAAGTGTAGAAACAACATAGAAGCAGTAACTTAATAAAAGAAATTAGATAAAATAGCGGAAACATGCCAAAAGATATATAAATACAATAGATCCCACCCAGAACCTACTGGAAGTCACAAGTACAGAGCTGTCTAAATAAAAGAGTGCAAGTTCCAAAAGTGGACCTAAATACAAAGCTTGTCTCAAAATAGAAAAGACCAGCTATCAAAAATATTGAAGGAGACAGGTTAGTCTAGGATGCCAAGTGCTCACCCTCACCTCCGATCTAAGCTGCAACAAGCTCGAGTAATCAACAATGGTATTTGGTGCTAAGACCTACATCACAAAATAGATGCAGAATGCAGCATGAGTGCCAAAACAACATGTACTCAATAGGCATCAAAGGCTGACTGAGCAGGAAAAGTAAAAACAATATGAAATGATAGAATCTAGACACGAACAGAGGTTAAAGAGGAATTTAAAAGAAAAGCACATGGGCATACCGATATAGAAAGGAACTAAGTACTGCTAAACTAAATCTAACTGGAACTCCATAAGCCCAGAAGGTACACTAGAGTGAAAGTTTAAGTAAAATCCCAAACGGACCCCCAAAAGCCCAATTGGTACACATAATAGTTAAAACTACTAAGAAGAAGATACGTTGAGTCAAGATCAAGAGAAAGCATACACCATACCTCTAACCATGAATAACCTCCAAGTAACTAATAAGAGCCGCCTAGCTAAAAAGCACAAATCTTGAACCTCGAACTGCAGATGAATTTCCTAGGGGCGCAAGACCATAGCCAAAGGTGTATTGACTCCGTAGAGGATAAGACAAGACCTTGAATCTGCGAATAATTAGGGCTGATGAAGGAAATCATGCCAATCTTCATCATAGATTCATCGTGGAATGATGTCCACTCCCAAGTAATCAGTACAACACTCCTAGCTCGAACCAACTCCAGTCCCAATTTTCCAAGCGAGGCCCGAAATCTCAAATGTAACAAATGGGCTTTAAAAAGAGGGAGAATGGATAGTAGGTCACCAAAGCTGAGCCAACACCTAATCTAAGGCTATTATATCAGACTCCAGTCTGCTACACCAGTCTACAAGGAGCGAAACTATCCGAATCAACGTCGGAGTAGAAATAAGGCCAAAAAGAATCCAAATCTCACAAGTGTATGGCAAGCACTAGCCTAAGCCTAGACTAAGGCATATTATGCTCAAACATACAAGAACACCAACAAACAAAGCTAACCATGAGGTAAGGATGATCCAATAACTCAACTAGCATGCTTCTAATCAAGAATTACCCCGAATTAAACCTAAAACATGGTTTCTAAGAAAGTTAACATGCTCAACTAGGTACTCACCCCAAATTCATTCAAATCAATATGATATCACATATTCAAGTTCAGTCTAAGGAATGGGAAGTCGTAGCCTACCTTCAGCCTAACTGATGAGTCTAAGATTTTGACTCATTTGAGGTCTTTTTATTTCAATAAATAAAGCATCCTCAATGCCATTTTATGTCTATATATAATGATTTATTGTTTTTGTAGCAATGAAGGCTCAAGACAAGGCAAGGATGAAATCACACAGAAAGAGGCTAAAAACATGGAAAAAGAACAAAAACATGAAGTTGATGCTCGCTAAAAGGCACTTGGTGACTCGCCAAGTGTGCCAGACATCACTAAAAATGACAGAGTATTCAACTAAAATGATCCAGGTAGGTCAGCGAGAAGATGGGGTAAACGGTGATTCGACGAACTCTATCGGTGAGATGTCTGTTGCTTGCCCAAACTGATTAGAACATTTGGGCTAAGTTGAAGGCCAAAAAGGTGAGCTTGGGTGATGATTGGTGACTGGCTAAATGTGAACGGCAAGCTCCATCGAGCTCGCCAACTACGGTTCAAATACTTGAAGCCTGAAGCTAAGAAAAGAAGAGAAAAAGGTCAAGTCGGCGACTTACCAAATGAGTCAGTGAGCTTGACTAACATCACCAACTGGGTCATTTAATGAATTTTTGGCTATGTTTGTTGGGAAAATATAAGTAGCCGAAAAGAGAGAAAAATACATCTTTGATCATACAATTTGCCTTATTGCCTGCCAACTTTAGGTGAAAGGGGGTGCCGGATATCGTAACCTTAAAAGGACTAACCATATTTAGCTCCAAAAAAATGAAAACAAGAACATAGTAAAATCACAGTAGCTACAACAAAATAATATGATACTCGATTGATAAAAATAAGGTCCATTGCTTGATTAGGATAAGGTTTCCCAATAAATGGGAAATACATCAAAAAGTAACAATATTACAGTAACAACTAATGTAACAAAAAAATTTATTCTATGTAATTCAACATTCAATACATTACCTTCTTATCAGATAGCTCTAAACAAGGTCTACCAAATTTGATATAACATCTTCCACTTCCACTACCTTGAAACAAGTATGAACTTTGGTAAAATGCCTTACCTTCTAATCACATTCCTCTTTATTGAATCGATAAATTATGTAGTCCAGATACTCATTCAGTCCACAAACCTTCCATTCGTTCCAACAACCCACCCGAAATGACACTGTTACATTTAAGCAAAATAAGTGATTCCATGTAATTCTGAACAAAAAGCGAGCAAGAGATCCCTTGAATATGAATACCCCTATTTTGTCCACTATTTGGATCATAAGAAACCAAATCATTGCTCCTAGTTGAAAACAAAACTTAACCATTGTTCCTAAATCCAACTACTTTCTCCATAACTGCAACCAAATTTATACGATACATTCTACTCCAAGATTCCAAAACTCCATACTGCTTCATCACCCATACTTCACATGTAGCATTATATATATCTCTCTCATACTTAACAACAACAAGTGATACCTCAAACAACATAATCGATAAATTCGTTGCAATTACACCAACTAAAGCATATGGCAACATAATCTCCCCAAACACCTCATCCTCTATACTAAAAGTCATAACTAAACTCCGAAGGCCACCACCATTCGCAACTGCATCATAGGTAATCCAATGTACAACTCCATTTACAAAAGCCTGAGACCACATAAACTCCACAATACAATGATTAATCTCAACCCCCATCACTCTCCTCCAAACCCCACTATTAATTGAATAAATTTCAATCTCAAGAGAATCATTATACACAACATCATCATTCATACAATACACAAGTCTAACCAACTTATAGTCATCAGTCTTAGACAAATCAACACCAAATCCAAGAACAAACATATGAGGCGACTCACGCTTAATCAAAGGCATAAGTGAAGTTATAAACTTCTGAATAGAAGGGTTCCACAAAATAAGACTCTATAAATCACCAAACAAATTGTTAGACAAACACACGATGCCATTGCAGCTGCCAATAATTCTATAGTACCCAAGTTGGCAATTGAACGGAAAATGCAGTTATGATGAATTCAAGTAAAAGGGTCGATTCTTAGAGTCTTGAAACAATGAATAGTGCTCTCAATTGGAAGTACTGACGTAACTCCTAACAAAAAGGGTGTTGGAATGTGGGGTTTGGATGAGGTGAGAGGAGATGAAAGGAAAACTAGTGATGAGGGAAAGCCATGATTTGCAGATTACAGTGAATCGAATTAAAGATTTAGCAAGAAGTTTCAGTAGAATTTCTCTCAAAAGTTTAAGAGGAAAGTATGAGTCAGAATCATCAATTCTGAGGGAAAGAGGGAGATAGAAAGCGCAAAAGGGTGTGTTTTATTTAAGAGGAAAGTACAATAATTAAACCCTAAAAGACTAATTATTCTTATTGAGGCGGATCTAGGGTGTCGGGTGGGTGTTTGCTAGATGAACTAAATGACTCCTAACACTTTGTCCGGATGGTTGTTGTGTATTGTTTCATAATGTATCATATTGTATTGTATTGTGCTGTATTATATTGTATTGTGTTGTATTGTATCGTACTCTATATTGTTTTAATTAATACGATGTTTGGATAGATTGTATCATTCTCCGTCGTTACATAATGTCACACATTTATAATTTGAATGATAAATCTACAAGAAAATTAGGGTACGAGGTAGAGCTACTATGAAAATGTAGGATAAAAGATGAAATATGATTATTAAATAATAAATAAAGACAAAATGAGAAGAAAATATTAAAGTAACGATGTGATCTTACCAAATCCGTCGTTACATAAAACGTGTCTTTTCTTCATTACCTAAGGATCGATTTAAACGTTACAATACAATAGAATTTAAGAAACAATCAAAATAAAAATTGTATTCAAACTAACCATACAATACAATACAACGAGTAACAACCATCCAAACAAGGTGCTAAAGTATATTGTGTTAACTATTCCTATCTCGATTTAATTTTAATCTCAAACTTAACCAAGGGAAATTCAACCTTATTTCGTGTACCAAACGACCCCTAAGTGTATTGCATTAACTAGTACTGTCTTTGTTTCTATTTATGTGACACTGGTTAACTAGACACAAAAATTCTTGGTTTTGGTTCCTTAAAAACTCAATGTCTGAATTTTGGGGTCAATTTTAAAACTGAACATTATTTTACTGGTTTATTTGGGAAGTAACGAGTGATATAGAATTGGAATAATCTTCCAAATAACTCATTTTATTTGACCATGGAAAACCAATACTGAATAGAAGCAACATATTTTATGATTCACAATGGATGAAGAATTGTTATTTCTTTAGCGGGAATGGTGTCACCAAACTTGATGACTTACTAAGGAAAAGAGGAAGTAAGAGCATGTTATTGGAGATGTTGGAACATACGTTTGAGGGAAGACCTATGTTGCTATTAAACCTCAAAGTTTATGTTTTTATGTGATCGCAACATCAAAATGGAAGTTCGAATTTCCTATGAAAACTCTTGATGATGAGTGTCCATGTATACAATGTTTCTATTTATCAAAAAATCCCTAATTAATTTGATGAAGCCTTTTTTCATAATTCTGAGATTCTTCACCTCCAACGTTCGTATAGCTAGTATCTTCACTCAGGCAATTAATAAGGTCGATGAACATCTTCCTACTTGTGAGAAATGGATAAATCCACACCTTATACATGCGTTATCACATCCACGCCTTATTCAAGATTATAGGAAATGTCAATTGTTGAAGAGTCTCACATCGAATAAAAAAGGGATGGGTGGTTGGTTACCTTTACTATGGTCTCGGACAATCTTTTCTTCAAGAGCAAACTTTTGGGATTGAGTTAGGCTCATGATCCATTTTAAATGACAATATGTTAAAACTTTTGACATGTAGCAAACTATTTATTGTGACGTTTTAGTTTCTTTACTAGGTGACCGACAATTGAAAAGATCAATCACGGATCTGGATACCCTTATCAACATTATTTTGGACACAATTAGTATATTTCAAAATCACTGTTAGTCGCACCATGAGTGACGCATAGCAAATCAGTGCCCAGTAAACTGACAACTCTCATCAAATGGAAGGGCTTCAAGGATTTCAGTCCATTCAATATCTCTATCAACTAAGTTAGCATTCTGTAGAAAGTAACTCAATTTTGTTAATTTTGAGTTAGCTTTCTCATACAATTCAGAAGGCAATGAACTCCTCAAAATCATAATGATTCGGGAGTTCCATGTGGAAGGACTCTCAACAAATCAAATATAATTTGGGGGGGGGGTGGGTTAACATGTTGATGACTCCAATAGCTCTTATCAACGGTATCATTTGGCACTTTGACGTTGACTCATCAAAGGTGTAGCAAAAGGTCCCAGTCTCGGTGATACAAACAAAGAAAAGCCGATCCAAAATGCCGTACGCTACATTTTATCATCAACTTGTGAGAAATATATTTTTTAGAATCGTATCTCAAATTATTCAAAGGACATAGTATGAATCAATTATAATTAAGTAGTAGATTTTGTATAAAAGATAAACACCCCAAATTTCTATATGAATTACATATTATAAACCAGTAGTTGTTTATACATTTTTTTCGTAAAAAAATCATTTCGATAGATCTTTAAACTTTCTGATAAATTTTATTTAAAGATCTCTTTTGGTTTAAATTTTTGAAAAGTTTTTTTATCAAACGCTTACTACATATATAGGTTAATATTAGAAATTGGTCTGGTTCGATTATAAAATATTTTGTAAAAAAAAATTAAAAAAATCCAACCTGCCAGATTCGAACTAGCGACCTAAGGATTTCAATTACAACTGCCGGATTCGTACCCAAATGTGCCTTTGACTTATGTACTAACATGAGTAGCTGATTGATTTCCTGGCCCCATTTTGGACAACCCAAAATATGAAATCCCACTTCCAGTTTTCATCCAATAGAATGTTTGAGCTTTTGATATCATGATGTATCACCCTATTTTGAGAAGTATGAGGAAATCCAGTCCACATGCAGCACCTGTAGCAATCTTGAGCCTCCGCTCCCAAGAGCGAGATGAGCTATTTCTGCCCATTTAGTAGAGGTTGTCAGCAAGTGATCCTCGTGTTTGGTTCGAAACAAACTAGGGCATTATGCGGGAGCTTATAATTGCAAATCATATTTAAGATAAGTTAGACGACAAAAACTATACCAAAATATATTATTATATGATTTGGCCAATTGGTCTACGTATAAATAAGTAATATAAAACAAAAATATTAAAATTGTTGAGAAAAATCTCCCCATAAACAAAACTCTTTTATGACTACATTGTGGATGCTCTTGTAGGCATCTTCAATTTATAGAATTCTAAAATTTTCCTCTAAGGAAAGAATAACCAAATATGAAAGTGAATTATATTTTCATTTCAGAAAAAGTTAAAGAATTTATGATAAATCTTTAATTTTTCTTCAAAGAGGAAACTAAAAAATAAATAAGGTAGGAAAATCAGGGCAAAACCCTAACACCTCGAGGCATACAGTCATAAACTAATAAGATCTCATGACCTTCAATGCAGTAATAATTTTGGGAGAGAAGGTTTTAGTCGCTTAACTGCTACTGTAACATCAATAGCCCATTTGTATACTGTGCCATATCCATTACTACCAATGAAAAGCTGAGGATCAAAATTGTTCGTTGATCTTTCCATTTCTTCCAGTGAAAATTGATACTCTCCTGAAGATATTCCATTGTTCATCTAGCCAGAGTTTATCTCTGCATTACAGCTAATGTAATAAACAACAACATTAATCAAAGTGACTATAAATGTCAATGCAGTTGCAATTTTATTCTTTGTAGGAAACAACACAAATTGCTCTTGTGTTGAACTTGTAACTGGATGCATAGGGCTCACACTACCACTCTATTTGATCACATCAGCTTCATCTTCAGCATTCTGATTGTTTTTGACAATAGTGAAATTCTTTTGGCATTCATTTGTCATCGTAGGTTCAATTTCTCAAAAGTGGAGCCTAACAAGGTAGCTGAATCCTAAATCAAGTGGAATGTTTGTAATGACCCTTCAGGTAATTGTCATGTTAATGCCTTGTTTTTATTATTTAGAGCATTCCTATAGTGACCCCAAGTCATTTATGACTTGGTGGCACTTAGTGTTCGGTCGCCTGGTCGTTCATTTGCATATTATGCCCGTTTTCCTGTTTTGGAGCTTTTGGACCTTGAAAAGTTAATTTGTCATAACCTCAGGTAAATGGCCTCAAAGGGGAATTTTGACGGTTCCATTAGCTCCAAAGTGGCTAAATTAGGCTAGAAGCATGATTGGCACGAGTCTCAGGATTTTCGGTGTGACCTTAGGGCCATTTGGTGCTTTTACCTTTGAAATTTGGCTCAAGCTTGACTTCAGTCAATATTCTTGGTAAACACGCTCAGATGAGAATTCCGTCAGTGCGGTTAGTTTCGAAATGCTGAGTTTGGTCTAGAATGACCCTTTGAGCACTTCCCGAGGCTTCCGATCTAATTCCAAGCCCCTTGGTTGAAGTTGGCTAGAATGACGCTTAGGGTGTGGGATCCACTTTTTGTCGAAATGACCTTGTTTGGAAATTTCAACTGTGTCATTGAGTCCGAAATGTCAAATTTGATGGGGTAGCCTATCTCGTTTGCGTGCATGGGGTTCCGAACGAATTTTGAGAACCCCGTCAGAATTTTGGGAATGCCCAAACACAGCTGGTGCACAGCTGATGTTGTAGACCCCGCGTTCGTGGATAAGACCCCACGTTTGCGAAGTTCTGGGAGGTCTGGAGGTCTTTCACTCCGCGTTCACGGATGAGCCTCCACGTCCGCAGAGGTGTGTATCTTCTTTCTCCACGTTCGCGGGCCCATGACAGCATTCGTGGATGTCAGTGAGTGCTGGTAGTATAAAAGGGGAGGTCGGGTTCATTTGTTAAAATGCTTAGAAATTTGTTATCTCCCTCATTTCAAATTAGGTTTTGGTGATTCCATGCCCCGTGTGTTCAGATTCTCGTAGGCTTCATTGGTTTGTGTGTGGAGAGTGTCGGGTGGGCCCCGATTCCCATGAATTTAAAGCGTAAGTTGCTACCTTTAGCTGAAGTTTAAGTTTTTCACCTTTCAGTTTCTTATTTTGTCGGTTGTTCTGAGCCCCGAATTGTGTTTTGTTTTAGAACATAAGTTCGACAGAAGGTTTAGGACCTTTTTACGTAGTCAATTTTGGGATGTCCAGAGCGGGTCCCACATTTTCCAGTTTTCAACTCCTAAATTGGTCCGTCTCAGTTTCTATTGGCTATAGTGTCTAAACGACTGTACTGACGCTGTGATTATATTTTTGATAGCGTGGTAGCATTCTGATGTCGTTCAGAAGGGGAAGATTTTGGCAAAGTGATTTGGAGCGCGTACGGTCAACCTTCAAGTAGGCTACGGCTTCCCTTCTGTTAGATTGAGCCTGATTGTGTAATTGCTTGCGGATTTGTGTGAATCTGGGCTGGGTAGCTAGTATCTCTTCTCTTTTTCTCAGAAATAATACTTTAGGGTTAATTTTCGAGTTATTAGTACCATGTTATCGAAGAGGTTGCTTATCTGTGGTTGTGTGATTATCTGTTGGGCTGTTAAATGTGTTGCTGCATGAGGATTGTCGGGTTGGCTGTTTATTGTATTAGAGTTTATCTGTGGCCTTAGTGTATTATAGAGTAGTGTTGATTTAGACCTATGCACCTAGCTATCTTTGGTATGAATCTGACGTCAATTCGGATGGACTAGGTCCTTGTTGACCGGTATAGCCGACTTGGGTCTAATAGTTGACCTTAGTTTTTGCTTGTAATGCTTGTGATCCTTCTATCTCTTCTCCCCATTTTCTGCGATGCCTATGCGTTATTGGAGACGTTGTATCTTCCTGGTTGGATTCTTTGAGGTTGGTTATGTAGTGTTGTAGTTTGTAGTGGACGTCGGTTCACATGGGTTGGGAGTTGAGATTCTTTTCGGAGTTGGTTTGCCCTATACGCTCAGTTTGGCTGGGACAGGGCCCCCGGGAGTGTTGGCTGACTCACTTGGTTGGCTGGGTAAGGGCCCCCGGAGTGTTAGTCGGCTAGGCAATTGGACTTAAGTTGGCTATGGTTCTCTTCGTAGGTGGCATGCACCGCGCACTCATCTGGCTAGGACAGGGCCTCAGGAGTGATAGCTAGCTTAACTGTCTGGCTGGGACAGGGCCCCAGGAGTGATAACTAGCTTACCTGTCTTGCTGGGACAGGGCCCCCGGGGTGAGCTGGTTGGGCTGTTTGATATCAAGACTTTGAAGGGGTCGTCGTGCTCCCCACCCCCGTAGTACTCATCTGGCTTAGTAAGGTCCCCAGAGTGGCTAGTGGGTTAGGTGAGTTGTCTTGGAAGGCGGACTTGTTGGCTGGGTTGGAGGTGAGTGGTTGTTTCGATTCAGAGTTGGTTTCCCTTAGTTTTATAGATTTAGCTCTTTTGTGTACCTTTCGAGCTTATGGAGGTCTATCCAGGTTTTATTTAAACTTGCACACGAGTGCACCTTTTGGACTAATGGGGGTCCAGTTAGGTTTAGTTTAGCTTAACTTAGTTTTACTTTCGATGTACTTGTGTGTTTCTTTTCATTTCCGCTTGGCCTCTATGTTTGTAGATTCTATCTTTTCGATCTGTTTTTACCTTTCTTGCTCAGTCTGCCTATGATGCCTATTGGGTACTTGTTGTTTGATATTTATGCTACACTCTGCATCTATTTTTTGTGATGCAAGTTCGAGCACCAGCTATCAGCGTTGAGTTCGAGCCTGCTGCAGTTTGTTCCGGAGGTGAGGGTAAGCACATGTCATCCTGAGATTACCTGCCTCCTTTTGTTTGTATATTTTGACTTGTCTTTCGTTTTTGAGACAGTCTGGTTTCTATGGTCCACTTTTGGGACTTGTATTCATTTTGTAGTAGTTCTGTACATGTACCTTCCTAGTTCTGGGAGGTATATTTGTTGTATATAGATGTTTTCGCTTCCGCTTTTCCTTTTTATGCTCTTTTTCTTATGCTTCCACATAGGTGAGATAAGTTTCCACCCTCAGTCCCATTACTGCTAAGTTCTAGGATAGGGTACGACTTGCCTACTAGTGGGTTGGTAGGCGCCATCATGACTCAAGGAATCGGGTCGTGACAAGTTGGTATCAGATCCCCAAGTTCGCGGGTCTCACTTGTACAAAGCTAACATCTAGTAGAGTCCTGCGGATTGGCGTGGAGATGTCCGTGACTTATCTTCAGGAGGCTACAGGATGTTCTTAGGAGGTTTTAATGTCTTGCATCATTTTCTTGTGTTGCTATCCGATTAGTTTCTTGGAATATTACTTGTTTCATTCTATACCCAGGATGGCTCACACGCGTAGCAGAGGTCGACCCCAAAGTCTAGGTGGTACTTGAGCACTAGGTCGCGTTCGAGCGAGGACTCAAGAGCCGAAGGCGGAGCCTCTGATTGAGCAGATTCCTCCTTAGCCAGTATGGCCGGGACTAGCCCAGCCACCACCAGCACCAAGTGCAGCCCCCGATCTTCAGGCGATGCTTGCAAAGATTCTAGCTGCGATAGGGGGTATTCAGCAGCAGTAGGCTCCGATTCCAGATCCATCTCCAGTACAGCAAGGTCATCCTACCCCAGCGGCTCCAGATATTCGTCAGCAGGGGCAACCTGCAGCAGCAGCCCCAGAGGTTCAGTAGACGCTAGCACCGGCCACCGTTCAGCTGGATGTCTTTGATAGGGTTATGCTCCTTCAAGAGCAGAAGATGCTCGGGGTGTTTCTGAGGTTGTCACCGTCTAGGTTTTCTGGGGCAGTTGGCGAGGATGCCCATGAGTTCATTACCTCCTGCTAGGAGCAACTATAGGCTCTGGGATTAGTGGAGTCGAGGGGAGCCGACTTCACAGCGTATCAGTTAGATGGGTTGGCCAGGCAGTGGTGGTATTCTTTTATAGAGACTAGACAAGTTGGCTCCCCGCCGCTCATGTGAACTAAGTTTTTCGAAGACTTTTTGTCTAGGTTCATCACACGGAGTGTCACAGATCACCTTCGCAATGAGTTCTCGAGATTGGAGCAGGGCTCCATGACGTTATCTGACTACGAGGCTAGATTTCATGAGCTATCCCATCATGCCCTGATGATCTTGCCTATGGAGGAGGAGATAGTTCGATGCTTTGTTAGGAGATTGAGGTTGCCGCTGCGTAATAAGTCGTAGTCTATGCTTTCAGCGGGCTGTTTTTTTCTGGATGTCGTGGATCATGCCCACACGCTTGAGCAACTCCGTCGTGAGTCCCATGGGGGAAGCGGCAAGAGGGATCGGCAGTATGATAGAGTTAGTGGGCCCCATTTTAGGCCTAGAGTTACTCGGGACCAGGGCAATAAGAGGTTCCAATCAGGTCAGCCTAGTCACCCATTTCAAGCATCATTGTAGACAGCAGAGGGTGACCAGCACCGTCAGGGTGGTTATAGTGCCGGCCTGAGCCAGGGCCGAGGTGGTTTTAGACAGGTACCTCAGGTCGGGTTGGCCGGCCTCCAGTTTGTATTTGGTATTCGCTGGGTTGCTTTACGTGTGGAGAGCTTGGTTATTGGGCTAGGGAGTGCCCTATCTCCATATCAGCTTTACCAGCCCCTCAGGCTACGAGACCGATTTCAGCATTAGCACCTCCAGCGAGAAGAGGAGGTCAGCAGCAAGGTATGCAGGGAGGTCCCCAGGGAGGCAGGGAATGTGGCAGGGGGGATGCATGGGATAGAGGCACCCAGGGCCATTTCTTTGCAGATCCAGCCAGAGTAGAGGCCGAGGCATCTGATGATGTGATTACAGGTACGGTTCTCTTATGCCATCAGTTCGCTTCAGCTTTATTTGACCCTAGTTCTACCTATTCATATGTTTTTGCCTATTGTGTTCCTCGGTTGGGGTGAGTGTTGAGCCCTTGTTGGTACTTTTACGTGTTTTGACCCTAGTAGGGGATTCTTTAGTAGTGGATCAGGTTTACAGGTCATGTGTGGTGACTATTCGAGAGCAGGTCAGTCGGGCCGATCTTATTGTGCTTAGTATGGTTGATTATGATTTGATTTTGGGCATGGTTTGGCTATTCCCTCACCGAGCGGTCTTTGATTGTTATGCCAAGACCATTACTTTAGCCTATTCCGCCAGTGGTGTGGCGGGGTTCTTGCATTCACACACCAGTTTGGGTGATTTCTTGTATTTAGGCCTGGAGGCTTGTAGATAGCGGATGTTTGGCTTATTTAGCATATGTTAGAGATGCTAATAGGTAGAGCCCTACGGTGGAGTCTGTGCCTATAGTCCGAGAGTTTGCTGATGTATTTCCTACCGACCTTCCTGGCCTACCCCAGAGTGAGATATTGATTTTGCCATTGATTTGGAGCTGGGTACTCATCCTATTTCCATCCCAACGTACCATATGGCCCCTGCAGATCTCAAGGAACCAAGTGTTCAGCCTTAGGATCTCTTAGGTAAGGGATTCATTTGGCCTAGTGTATCATCTTGGGGTGCCCCAGTCCAGTTTGTGAAAAAGAAGGACGGTACTATGTGGATTTGTATTGATTACAGGCAGTTGAATAAGGTGATGGTGAGGAACTATTACCCTATGCCTCGTATTGATGATCTGTTCGACCAGCTTCAGGGTGCCGCAGTGTTTTCTAAGATTGACTTGAGATCCGGCTACCACCAGTTGAGAGTTAGAGCAACGAACATCTTTAAGACAGCATTTAGGACTAATTACCGCCATTATGAGTTTCTTGTGATGTCTTTTGGATTGACTAATGCCCCTTCCGCTTTCATGAACTTGATGACTCATGTATTCGGGCTGTATCTGAACTCCTTTGTCATATTCTTCATTGATAATATCTTGGTATACTTGCGGAGCCATGGTGAGCATGAGCAGCATTTTAGGATAGTGCTCCAAACTTTGAGAGATCATCAGCTTTATGCAAAGTTCTCAAAGTATGAGTTTTGGCTTGAATCCATAGCATTCTTGGGGCATGTGGTGTCCAAGGATTGCATTATGGTGGATCCGGCGAAGATTGAGGTTATCCGTGATTGGGATAGGCCCACCTCTGTGACTAAGGTTCGGAGCTTCGTCGGATTGGCAAGGTACTACAGGCGTTTTGTTGAGGGCTTCTCTTCTATAGCAGCACCTCTGACTCAGGTGACTCTCTAGGATGCTCCTTTTGTGTGGTTGGAGGAGTGTGAGAGGAGCTTTCTGAGGCTTAAGGAGTTGCTTACCACCGCTCCTATATTGACTCTTCCAGTTGAGGGCGAGGGCTTCATGGTTTGTTGTGACGCATCCAGCATTGGTTTGGGTTGTGTTCTTATGCAGCATGGCCGGGTTATTGCTTATGCGTCAAGGCAGCTTATGCTGCATGAGCACAACTAGCTCACTCATGATTTGGAGTTGGCAGCAGTAGTTTTTGCGCTTAAGATCTGGAGGCACTATCTATATAGAGTTCATTGCGAGATCTATACTAATCACAAGAGCCTTCAGTACATTATGACCCAGAGGTATCTTAATTCGAGGCAGGGCCGTTGGATTGAGCTCCTGAAGGACTATGACCTCTCTATTCTCTACCATCCGGGCAAGGCGAATGTGGTAGCGCATGCCTTGAACCGGAAGGCATTGAGTATGGATAGTCTAGCCTTCCTTTCTGTTTTGGAGCGACCCCTTGGCTTGGGACATTCAGTCCCTAGCCAACCATATAATCAGGCATGATATTTCAGATACTAGACAGGTGTTAGTTTATGTGGGAGTTCAGTCATCTCTGCTTGATGAGATCTGTGGCCGTCAGTTCGAGGATGAGTCCTTGGTAGCACTCCGAGATAGAGTATTGACAGGTGATACTAGGCAGGCTACGTTAGATTAAGATGGGATTTTGAGATTTGTGGGCCGTTTGTGTGTTTCAAGAGTTAGAGATCTGATTCAGCTTATCCTTAGCGAGGCCCATGACTCCAAGTATTCTATCCATCTGGGCACATCTAAGATGTATCGTGATTTGAGGCATCACTACTAGTGAAGCTGTATGAGGAGGGACATCTCATATTATGTGTTTCGTTGTTTGTGTTGTCAGCAGGTGAAGGCCGAGCATTTGAGGCATTGAAGAGATTATCCATTCCTGAGTGGAAGTGGGAGCATATCACCATGGATTTCATAGTAGGTTTGCCTCGCACTTCTAGAGGTGTTGACGGCATTTGGGTCATCATGGATCGATTTACCAAGTCAGCACACTTCCTCCCAGTTCATACTTCCTTCAGTGCCGAGTGGTCGGCTAGTATTTCAGACCGGGGTTCACAATTCACTTCCAGCTTTTTGAGGGTATTTCATGAAGAGTTGGGCACCCGTGTCAACGTTAGAACAACATTCCACCCACAAATCGATAGCAAGTCAGAGTGTACTATTAAGGTCCTTAAGGATATGTTGCGGGCCTGTGTTATGGACTTTGGGGGTCAGTGGGACCAGTTCTTGCCCATGGCAGTGTTTACGTACAATAACACCTACCACTCTAGTATTTAGATGGCCCCGTTTGAGGATTTATATAGTAGGCGTTGTCGCACACCAGTTGGATGGTTTGAGTCTACGGAGCCTAGGCCACATGGTATAGACTTGTTTCAGGAGACCTTAGCACATGTGAGGATGATTCAGGATCGACTCAGGACGGCTCAGAGTAGACAACAGAGTTACGCAGATCGCAGGCGACGGCCACAGAGATTTGCCATTGGTGATAGAGTATCCCTCCGAGTATCGCCTATGAAGGGCGTGATGAGATTTGGGAGGCGGGGCAAGCTTAGCCCCAGGTACATTAGGGCTTTCGAGATCTTGAGGACAGTCAGTGAGGTAGCCTATGAGTTAGCCTTACCTCCAGCATTCTCAGCTATTCATCCAGTCATCCATGTTTCGATGTTGTGCCAATAAGTTCCAGATGAATCTCACGTGCTCCAATATGATGCCGTTGTGTTGGATGATCACCTGACCTACATTAAAGAGCCAGTTGCTATTTTTGCTAGAGATGTAAGGCAGGTGAGGTCCTGAGCCATTCCTGTGGTCAAGGTCCGTTTGAGGCATCGTCCAATCGAGGAGGCTACCTGCGAGACCGAGCGGGAGATGTGAGAGCAGTTCCCCAGCTTATTTGAGCCCTCAGGTACTTCTTGACGCTTACTTTCGTGGACGAAAGTCCTTTTAGTAGTGGATGTTGTAACTACCCTTCATGTCATTTTAGTGTTAATGCCTTCTTTCTATCGTTTAGAGCATTCCTGTAGCGACCCCAAGTCATTTATGACTTGTTGGCACTGACTATTTGGTTGCCTAGTCGTTCGTTTTGGTTTTATGACTGCTTTCCTCTTTTGGAGCTTTTGGACCTTTAAAAGTTGATTTCGGTCGTATCCTTTGGTAAATGACCTCAAAAGGGAATTGTGACGGTTCCATCAGCTTCGGAGCGGCCAAATTAAGCTAGAAGCATGATTGGCAGAGTCCCAGGCTTTTCGGTGTGACCTTTGGGCCATTTGGCTCTTTTACCTTTGAAATTTCGCTCAAGTTTGACTTCGGTCAATATACTTGGTAAACGTGCTCGGATGAGAATTTTGTTAGCGTGGTTAGTTTTGATATACCGAGTTTGGTCTAGAATGACCCTTTGAGTGCTTCCCGAGGCTTCCAATCTAATTTTGAGGCCCTTGGTTGAAGTTGGCTAAAATGGCGCTTGGGGTGTGGAACCCACTTTTTGTCGAAATGACCTCGTATGGAAATTCAGACTGTGCCATTGAATCTGGAACGTCGAATTTGATGGGGTAGCATATATCATTTGCATGCACGGGGTTCTGAATAAATCCCGAACACCCCGTCAAAATTTTTGGAATGCCCAAATTCAACTGGTGCACAGATGATGTTGCAGACCTATCTCTTCTCTGTGTTTGAGAAGTTGGCTCCACGTTGACGGAGATGTGGGACCTTCTTGTCCGCGTTCGCGGATAAGACCCCGCATTCGCGGAGGTCTGGGAGGCCTTGGGATCTTTCTCTTTGCGTTTGCGAATGGGCCTCCACGTTCGTGGGCCCATCACCGCATTCGCGGAGGCTTGTGTGCTGCTTCTCTATATTTGCGGGTCACTGGCCGTGTTCTCGGAGGTATAATTGTTTTCCCTCCACGTTCGCGAGGCCATGCCCGCGTTCGCAGAGGTCAGCGAATGCTGGCAGTATAAAATAGGAGGTCGGGTTCATTTGTTAAAATGCTTAGAAATTTGTTATCTCTCTCATTTCAAATTGTTTTTCGATGATTCCAAGTCTCGTGTGTTCAAATTCTCATAGGCTTCGTGGGTTCATGTGCGAAGAGTATTGGGTGGGCCCCGATTCTCGTGAATTTGAAGCGTAAGTTGTTACCTTTAGCAAAAGTGTAAAGTTTTGCACATTTTCATTTCTTGTTTTTTGGAATGTTTCGAGCCCCGAATTGTGTTCTGTTCTAGAACATAAGATCGAGGGAAGGTTTAGGACCTTTTCATGGAGTCAATTCCGAGATTTCTGGAGCGGGTCCCACATTTTTCGATTTTTGACTCCTAAATTGGTCCATTTATGTTTCTGTTGGTTTTAGTTTCTAAACGACCTTACTGATGATGTGATTTTGTTTTTGATAGCGTGGCAGCGTTCTGAGCCCATTCTAAAAGGGAAGACTCCGGTGGAGTGATTTAGAGCACGCGCGGTCGGCTTTCAGGTAGGCTACGGCTTCCCTTCCTTTAGATTGAGTCTGATTGTGTAATTGATGGCGGATTTATGAGAATCTGGGCTGGGTAGCTAGTATCTCTTCTCTTTCTCTCAGAAACCATGCTTTAGGCGTTATTTTTAGGATTAGTACCATGTTATCGGAGGGGTTGCTTATCTGTGGTTGTGTGATTATCTGTTGGGCTGTTATATGTGTTGCTGCATGCCGATTTTCGAGTTTGCTGCTTATTGTATTGGAGTTTATCTGTGGCCTTAGTTTAGGATGGAGTAGTGTTGACTTAGACCCATGCACCTAGCTGTGTTTGGTATGTATTCGACGTCGATTCGGATGGTCTAGGTCCTTGTAGACCGGCATAGCAGACTTAGGTCTGATAGTTGAACTTAGTTTTTGCTTGTAATGCTTGCGATCCTTCTGTCTCTTCTCCCCATTTTCTGCGATGTCGATGCATTATTGGAGGCGTGGTATCTTCCTAGTTGGATGCTTCGAGATTGGTTATGTGGTGTTGTAGTTGGTAGTGGCCGTCGGTTGACATGGGTTGAGAGTTGAGATTCTCTTCGGAGTTGGTTTTCCTTATACACTCCGTCTGGCCTGGACAGGGCCTCCGGGAGTGTTGGCTGATTGACTTGGCTGGCTGGGTAAGGGCCCTGGAGTATTAGTCGGCTAGGCTATTGGACTTAAGTTTGCTAAGGTTCTTTTCAGAGTTGGCATACACTGCGCACTCGTCTTGCTGGGACAGGGCCCCTGGAGTGATAGCTGGCTTACCTGTCAGGCTGGGACAGGGCCCCTGGGGTGAGCTTGTTGGGCGGTTGGATATCAGGTTTTTGGAAGGGTAGTCGTCCCCTCCCCCCCTTAGTAATCGTCTTGCTGGGTTAGGGCCCCAGGAGTGACTAGCGTGTTAGGTGAGTTGTCTTGGAAGCCAGACTTGTTGGCTCGGTTGGAGGTGACTCATTGTTTCGGTTCGGAGTTGGTTTCCCTTAGTTCTGTTGATTTAGCTCTTCTGTGTACCTGTCAGGCTTATGGGGTCCGTTCGAGTTTTATTTAAATTTGCACACGATTGCACCTTTTGGGCTTATGGGGGTCCAGTAAGGTTTAGTTTAGCTGTACTTTGTTTTACTTTCGGTGTACTCGTGTGTTTCTTTTCATTTCTGCTTGGCCTTTATGTTTGTAGATTCTATCGTTTTACTCTATTTTTACCTTTCTTGCTCAGTCGGCCTATGATGCCTACTGGGTACCTGTTGTTTGGTACTCATGCTACACTGTGCATCTATTTTTTGTGATGCAAGTCCGAGCACCAGCTATACGCGTTGAATTTGAGCCTGCTGTAGTCTGTTCCGGAGGTGAGGTTGAGCAAATGGCATCCTGAGATTACCTGCCTCCTTCTGTTTGTATATTTTGTCTTGTCTTTTGTTTTTGAAACAGTAAGGTTTCTGTGGTCCACTTTTGGGACTTGTATTAATTTTGTAGTAGCTCTGTACTTGTGACTTCTAGGTTCTGGGAGGTATCGTTGTTGTATATAGATGTTTTCACTTCCAGTTTTCCTTTATATGCTCCTTTACTTTTGCTTCCGCGTAGTTGAGATTAGTTTCAACCTCAGTCCCATTACTGCTAAGTTTCGAGATAGGGTACGGCTTGCCTACTGGGGGGTTGGGAGGTGCCATCATGACTCGAGGAATCGGGTCGTGACAATGTTCCATGTGAGATTACAGAAATTCAAATGGCAGTGCGCACCCACTAACCTAGCCATTTGGTAAACTCACAGAGCAGAATGGCATGGAAACAATCTCCATTGCATTGATAAAAGCATAAGTGTCCTCCAAAAAGCTTGGTTTTCGAGATGGTATGAATGTTATGCTTAATGTTTCATTTTCTTGTACATTGATGCAAAATTCTTTTTTGAAATAGTTAATGCTTGCACTAAGTTCCAACCTCTATAGTCCAAAATTGAACTTGCTACCATCCAAAAAAATGTGAATATTACTATGTATAGTACGTGAATTACCCCGAGTTTTCTTATATTATTATGTGGGGGTAATAACAAAGTTTTAGAGTCTTCGCCAGGATTTTTAAATGTTATTAAAAAATTAATAAAATGATCATATATGTAATGTATCAATATTGATTATATAGAAAAACAGAAAAATTTAGAAATAGCAAACATAATAGACATAATAAGGCTCTATAGCTATAGTTTCGATAATTGCGCTCCATAGCTATAGGTTGTTTGTTATGGATGCTGTGGTTTGTATATTTCACGCGATTTGTATATTTTGCTAGCGAATATACAAATAGGGTAAGTATATATAAATTTGATATTTTTACATTTAGTAATTTTTCAGAACTCCGTTTTGTATATTTAGCTTACCAATATACACACAGAGTGTTTTATTGTGAATTTTTCATAAATCGTATACAAATAGCTAGGTTAAGCATATACAAAATCTAGATTTACACAATCAAGAACCGAATTATACAAAATTCTGATTTAAACTATCAGACGAATTATACAATTTTAGGCGAATTGTACAAATTAAACAAATAGCAAGATTTGGAGAAACTATGGCTGCGAATCACAATTTTCCAAAACAGTACCTATAACATTTAATATCATTTAAGTGTTTGCTATTCTACACAATTTTTCCTAAATAGAATTACAGCTGTCAATATGGGCCGAACCAACTTATTCGGGCTAGCCCACATACGCTTTGAAATTTCACAAGCCAGCATTATTTTGGTGGATCAAAAATCATCAAGCTCAACCCACCAATTTGTACGTTTCGGGCTATGCCAGATTAACCCACTTTTTAAAAAAAAAAAAAAAATATAGATATATATATATGTAGCTCCTAACTTCAAAACTGGATAACCATTTTATTCTTGTAGTACATCAAAATTATATTTAAAACTTCAAATTAAATATTAAATAACAATATTTTGATTTTCTTTAAAAAAATTAATAAATTTGAATGACTTAATGAAGTCTATCCAAGTTCTTGGTGAAAAATTTAAATGACTTAATGAAGCCTATCCAAATTCTTGGTGTTATTTCTACTATCCATATATGAATATAATACATAATGTAATTTATAATATATTTTCTCGACCAAATTGTTGTAATATCTTATATAGTGCATATCAGTTGAATATTATAATTTAGATTGATTAAATGAAGGAAATAATTATCTATAACTATTATTTTTCACATTCCAATATTGTTTGTCCTTTGAGTTTCTACTGTTACAATAATATTTATGCTACCTTTTAGTTTGCACTTTATATAAGTAAGACACCAAAATGTTAGTCAGTTGATTATTTTCCTTTTTCTCCACAATAATCTACTATTTTTATTTGTTGAATTTTGCTCACCTCCGACAAAATTGTCCAAGTAAAATTTTTTTTTTTCTAATTAAAAAGTTTATTTCTATCGATTGCTGCCATTTAAATGCTTATATATCTTTGGTCTAGCTTGAGATGCTTATGGTACGTTATCTAATTGATTTATTTCTTTTCTTTCTGTTATAAGATTATTAATTTTTTTACTATAATTGTGATATTTATGAAAAAAGGAGTACTAATATCTAATTTTTGTTGGAAATTTAGTAAATTATAAATACATATTTGCACTATGATTTCATTGTATAGTATAATTTTCTTTTTATAAAATTACATGACGATGAATATGGGATACACGTACAAAGCACATGCCCAAAGACTAGTATGTATGTGTGTGTCTGTGTGTATATATATATATATTATTATTAAAGGTGGGAAGCTCCAAAGTGCAAAGTTGAATTACCATTGTGCCCCTACACTAAATTAAAATATCATAAAATATCTAATTAATTAAATATTAAATAATAATCATATTATATTATAATAAATAGTAAAAGTGGATAGGTAACTTATCCTCAATAGTAATCACAATAAATAAATATGAAGAGAAATATGAAAAGTCTCTTTTGAAACTCTAAGAATCATTAAACTTTAATATTTATTTGGGGTTTGTTTGGAAAGTCATCGGGTAATTGGAATTGGTGTAATTAGTAGGGTAGTAATTAGCAGCCTAGTAATTACAAAACCTAGTAATTATGTTGACCTATTTATTTGCCACGATGTAATTACAAGTGTATTGTTTGGTTGCACTAGTGTAATCATAAGGTTATATTGAATTTTAAAAACAAAAATTAATTATTTAAAATTAAAAATTTATATTAGAGAAATAAGGACTTTTATAAATGATATTAAATAGAATATTTAAGATATATATTGTCTTTTGAAAATATATTAATTAATAAATATATGTTCTTAACTAATATTATAAAAAATAATTGATTTATATTTTCCAATTTAGTATATTTTAATTAAATTAATCATAAAAACTAAAAATACACAATTTTCTATGAATATAATGAAATGCATGTTTGACTAAAAGATTAATATTATAAATATAATGTCATAAAATTATAAACATTTGACAAAAAGATAATATATCAAGTCAAACTTTTAAAAAAATAGCTTGCAAAGTAAAATATCGAGTCACCACAACTCAAACAAATGAAATTGAGAATATAACATAAGTTCTAAATTCAAAACAAAAAATTTAACATAATATTCTGATGTCAAATTTAAACAAAAAATACATAAATATAATTTAAAAGAAAAGGAAAACGTAAGTCCATAACTTCATTCAACAATGAATTCTACTTTAATTTAAAAATTAGAATACTAAAAAAATTATAGTATTGATTTTCTAAGATAATACGAAGAATTGCATGGAATCATATGAAGTAAAGGTTGAGAATGAGAAGGAAATGAAATATTAATAATATTTTTAAATTTTTTTTATAAAGTATTAGAATAATAAAAATTAAAAATAATTTTAAATAATAAAAATTAAAAATACATTAAAATATAAAAAAATAAAAATAGAAATAAAATGAAGAAATAAAAAAGTAATCAACTTGAAATTACACCATGTAATTACCAACAATTCACAGCATCCTCCTGTGAATTGGAGAGTGTAATTACCCCTTGCCAATTACCCCCAATTAACTGTTGACCAAGTAATTACATGGTCAACCAAACATGTCAGACAGTGTAATTACACCCAATTGCACCAAATCCAATTACTAGGGTGACTTTCCAAAAAGGCCCTTAAAGGATACTTATATAGTAATCTTTATAATGAGTGATCTTTACATTTGTTATGTTGAATTTCTTTTGGAATTCTAAACATCAACAAATTAACTTTTAGCTCATTCAATTACATGTGCCTTTCTCAATTCTTTTTGTCCTTTTCTTTCTTATATATCATGAAAATCAACTACACTAAGAATCAATGAGCAATGTCAACTAATGAAAATTCTTCCCTATAATTAAATAACAAGCTAATGATTACACTTAATTACTTCCTCCGTTCATTTTTACTTGTCACCATTTGACTTGACACACCTATTAAGAAAATAATTATTGATATAGGTATTTTAATTTACCACTATACCCCTACTAATTAATGTTTAATATTGGATCTGAAAAATAATATGGAGAATAGTATTTAATGCTAAGGATAAAACATGGAAAAAATAATTGTCTTTTCTTGATATATCAAAAGTGACAAGTAAAAATGAAAATATATTTTAGGAATAAGTGACAAATAAAAGTGAATGGAGGGAGTAGTATAGTATTCTTTTTATTCATTTTAAACTAAGTAAACTTTTAGCTTATTCAGTTACATTTACCTAGCTTCAAGTTGTCTTCAATTAGAGACCCCAACAGTCTTATTGGTTGCTATGTGATTATGCTGTAATGAGGTATTAATATTCTTCTCACAAGATAATGTATAAAAAATATATCTAGATAATTGTGAATATTATTGATTATAAATTCGGAGAATTTGATGAAGTCAGCTAACAGGCTGAGCATTCTCATCCATATTCTCCTCTCACACGAACACAAGTGAATCATATTTTTGATGTTCTTAAGCTTCACTTTTAATCACCCATTTCTATTTCTTCCACATATTTAGAATATTATCCCAATAAAAAAATTGCATGCTTTATGTCAATTTGTTTCTCTTTAATTGTATGGACTATAAATCTATCACCAGGCGTGCAATTCTTTCACACTGACGGTGATCTTTTTTAAATTCTCTATTTCGTCAACTTTTACATTATGTTTTTAAGTTGATTCACTTTCTTCCTACTAAAAAATCTAGGATTAAGAGGCCAAGATAAAATTTGATTCCTCATCATCTTACTGTATATTTTTGAAAAGTATTTCTACTTTTAATTATGTAGATTAAAGGTGTAGCCACAATTGTACAAGAAATTGATTATAAGTTACCATTTACTAGGACATGTAACCGGCAAAGCTTTTAAAGATGCTGCCTAGGAGGGTCAAATTTCTTCAAGTTTCTATCGAAATTTGTGTCATCCTCTTTATTATTTCAATTTTTTTTCCAATATGAGTTTTACCTTAGTTTTTGAGTATTCAATTTAGTGTCAATCGTGACGCATCTCAAAGGAATTATATGCTTCTAAATTTTAATAGATAGCTACATATAGTCACGCCCCGAGGCTACCCCCTAGATGCAACACGGTGCTTAGTGTAACAAGTAACCCCAAGCTAACCCATGGCATGACACATCTATACAAGTAACATGCACTGTGCGGAAGCTAAAAACAGTTCAATATCAGAAATGGGGGAAAACCCAACATGTCTGAATATATAATATATATGAAGAGTATAATGATGACTGAAAACAACACTAACAACTCAAGTTGAATCTAATCTATGTCTGAAAGCCTCTAACTGATCTGAGTTGCTGGGATATACCCCCAGCTAACTCTAACAAGACTGAAACTGAAAAGTGAATAACTAAATGTAAAGCATGTCTATTGTCCTCGAACTATGAGGACTCAGCACTGAAGCTGCTAAGTACGGATTGGAAGTCGAGCTAAGCGCGGTCTGGATGCTTAGCACATTAACCTACATCATACAATGATGTAGCACAAAAGTATGCATCAGTACTTTGAATTATTGAGCATGCGGGATATATGCTAAGCTGAACAATAAAAAAACTGAACATGGAAATAGATATAATGAAGCATAATTGAAAATTGAGCTAAATGCAATGACCAACTACTAATCATGAAGATATAACATGTTGAACTTAATACTGAAATGCATACTAAATACATGGTCAATGCAACATGAATTTGACAGTGGGAGATACTATTAACCGACATAAACCACGTGAGCTAAACGTGGAGTCCGATGTATATGCCCCATCGAGAGGACCCAATATACCTTGCCAGGGTATAAAAACATAACTGTCGCATGATCACTAAAAGTGATGCCCAATAGAGGGGACTTATAAACCTACAAGGGCACGTAGTTTCGAGACTTGAGGGTATGGTGAACCCTAGTACAACTCGGTGCTAAGCTTACTCCCAACTGAATATAAGGCTAAGAATGCAACTGTAATACTGGATAGCTCAAAATATTGATAATTATCTGAGAATGCATCATATATATACTGAAAGGTATGGCATTCGAATTCTGTAGCATGATTGTCTGACTACTCTCCCTAGCAAGTATAATTCATGAAATATGGATAATTAACAAAAGCTAGGGTTCCTAAGTTTTATACATGGGACTATACTAATTCTCCAAGAAACATGTAATTAATATCATAGAAACTATAGTAGTTAAATTACAATGAATCCTTAAGATTTAGGAACCCTAGGTCTGAACAATTTATGGAGAAGCTGAATAACTGACTGAATTCTAGGGACCTAATGGGTGAAAGGAACCCACTAGTGAAATCCTACCTACCTGGTGAAGAAAACTACGGAGAAATCCTTTAGATTTTAGGGATGAAGTTGAAGGAGATTCCTGCTTGTTCTTGAGAGAAATCTGTCTCTTCTTTCTCTTCTCTTCCTTCTAGGTTCGATGATTTTAGGAGAATGAATGTTTTAGGAAGTTTCTGACTAATTACTTAGGCTTAGACTAAGTAAAACGATGCAGTTTAAGTACATAACTACGTAGTTTAAGTACCAAACGCATAGAAGAAAAGACTAATACGACCCTCACTTAAAACTGACGAGGTGACCTTCAAGAGGGGTTTTACGAGCCGTCTAAGGCATCATGGCCCATCTAGTGGATCGTGATGTTGCCTTGCCCGATAGAGCTTAACTAAAACAAGCATAACGTTTTACTTTGGGTTCAAAATTAGACAAACTTGGCGGCGTTAGAAAGAGGACTCAAAGACCTTTTATTTGATAGGTCATGGGCCACCTAATTCATTTTGTACTGAGAGATATGATCATTTGAATTTGGCCCAAAACTCAAAACTTGATAAGTCCCTTTCACGGATGACTTCATGGTCCGTGTGAAGCCTCACAGACCGTTTAGGCTTCCGTGGTCCTTCACAGTGGCCTTGGGGTGCAACCTCACTGTCTGGGTGAATTGTATGGACGCTTAGATGGGTCGTCAGAGTCACCACGGGCCATCTAAGGCACAGTCCTAGTGACTCTTGCCTAGGGGCAGTCCTAGATGGTATCATGATGCCCTTAACGTGTCGTGGACCCCTAAACGGATTGTCTAGGGTGCCGTGAAGAGTCCATGGTACATTTTGGATTCATGGACTTACCTCTTTATCCTTTCTAGCCATTTCTCGAAGTCTGAGGTGTTACAATATCTTCCCCTTGGGATCATTCATCCTTGAATGAAGACTAAACAAGCTAAATTTGGAGGGAAAGAGCTGCAATCCGTACCAACTGAGTGCTAGAAAAGAATATCTAACTGAGTTGAGTCCTATGAACATAAAAATATGCTGAAATGCAAGAATAACAGAGGGAACATGATACTGAGACTGAATTACATGGCAGTAAACTAAGAGACTACGGAAGAACTATTACCTCAAGCTGAAACTGAATTGGAGAAGAAGAGGTGAGGGTACTTGGCTATCATAGCTGCTTCGGCTTCCCAATTAGCTCCATCTACGGAGTGATTCCTCTACAAAACCTTTACTGAATAGACTTATTTTTTTCTCAACCTACGAACTTGATGGTCAAGAATCTCAACTTGAACCTTCTCATAGGTGAGGCTATCCTTCAGAGACACACTCTCTGAAGGTACTATCGATGCCGGATCACCCACGCACTTCTTCAACAAAGAAATGTGAAAGACTGGGTTAACGGCTGCTAAGTTCAGTTAGCAACTCTAACTCATAAGCCACATTACCAACCCTTTTCAGGACCCAGTAAGGACCTACATACCCGGGACTAAGCTTTCCTTTCTTGCAAAATCTCAGCACCCCTTTCATGGGTGATACTTTCAAGAAAACCCAATCATCAATTTCAAACTCTAAGTCCCTTCTCCTCACATCTGCATAGGACTTCTGATGACTCTCAGCTTTCTTTAGTCTATCTCTGATGAGCTCAACTTTCTCCATAGCCTTATGAACTGAATCTGGCCCAATCAAAGATGCTTCACCTATTTCAAACCAATCAATCAGAAACCTGCATCTACGCCCATACAGTGCCTCATAAGGGGCCATCTAAATACTGGAATGGAAGTTGTTATTATAGGCGAACTGTATGAGGGGTAGGTGATCGTCCCAACTACCCTAGAAATCGATGACGCAAGCTCTCAACATGTCCTCTAAGGTCTGAATGGTACACTCTTCCTGACCATTTGTCTGCGGATGAAATGTTGTACTGAGATTTAACTGAGTACAAAGACCTTTCTTAAATGATCTCCAAAATGAGACGTATACTGGGGACCTTAATCTGAAATGACTGACAAAAGGACCCTATGCAACCTGACTATATCGCTGATGTATAGTCTACAAAGTCCTTCGCTGAATATGTAGTCTTGACTGCTAAGAAGTGAGCTGACTTATTTACTCTGTCCACTATCCCCCAAATGGAGTCATGTTGTCTGCGAGTACGAGGTAAAAAAAATGAAGTCCATCTTTATCATTTCCCACTTCCACATAGGAATGCTAATCTCCTGAGTCACACCTCCTGGTTTTAGATGTTCTACTTTAACATGTTAACAGTTAGGACTCTTAGCCACAAAGTCTGCGATGTCTCTCTTCATGTTGTTCCATCAATAGACATCCCGTAAATCGTAGTACATCTTAGTGGCACCCGGATGAATATAATATCTAGAGTTATGGGCTTCTATAAGGATCTGCTGCCTCAACTCACCCACATTAGGGACACACAAACGACCCTTGTAATGAAGCACACCATCTCTCTCTTGGGAGAAACCCTTAACTCTCTGCTGATGAACTGCCTGAAGAAATATAGGATAACTATCTTATTTCTCCTTAACCTCCGCTACCAATAAAGATTCTGATCCATTTTGGACTATCACACCACCATCTGACATGTCCATAAGGCAAACTCCTAAGCGAGCAAGTCGGTGAACATCTCTGACTAATTCTTTCTTTTCTTCCTCAATGTGTGCCATACTACCCATGGATAGTCTGCTGAGCGCGTCACCCGCTAAATTGGCCTTACCCGAACGGTAGAGCACATTCATGTCATATTCTTTAAGGAATTCAAGTCATCTCCTCTAAAGAAGATTCCATTCTTTTTGGGTGAACACATATTGGAGACTTTTATGATCTATGAATACATCAACATGAACACCATACAAGTAGTGTCTCTAAATCTTTAGGGAAACCATGATGACTGCAAGTTCAAGGTGATGTAATGGGTAGTTCTTCTCATGGACCTTAAGCTGTATGGAAGCATAGGCTATGACCTTACCCTACTGCATCAACACACAACCTAGGCCGACCCTGGATGCATCACAATAAACCACATGACAATCTGAAACATCTGGTAGAGTCAAGACAAGAACTATAGTCAACCTGGTCTTCAGTTCTAAGAAGCTTTTCTCACACTCATCTGAAAACTGAAACTTGACCTTTTTCTAAGTCAACTTGGTCAATGGGGTAGCTATGGATGAAAATCCTTCAACAAACCTCAAGTAGTAACTAGCAAACCCAAGAAACTTCTGATATCAATCAGAGAGGTGGGTCTGGGAGAGTGTTGTACTGCCTCAATTTTTTTAGAATCCACTCGGATCCCTTCGATGGTTACCACATGACTAAGGAAAGAGACCAACTCTAACAAAAATTCACATTTGCTAAACTTAGCGAATAGTTGGCGATTTTAAAGGGTTTGTAGAACCAATCTCAGATGAGTCGCATGATCTTTCTGATTCCGAGAATAAACGAGGATATCATGAATAAAGAAGAGGACGAGCAAGTCTAAATAATGTTAGAATACCCTGTTCATTAAGTCCATGAAAGCTGCAAAAGCATTTGTTAGTCCAAAAGACATAAATACAATTTCATAGTGACCATACCGAGTCCTGAAGGCTGTCTTCGGGATGTCACTATCTCTGCCTCTGAGCTGATGATAGCTGGATCTGAGGTCTATCATAAAAAAACAACTAGCACCCTGAAGCTGGTCGAACAAGTCTTCAATCTTGGGGATGGAATATTTATTCTTGATGGAGACTTTGTTCAACTTATGATAGACAATACACATCCTGAGAGAACCGTCTTTCTTAAGCACGACCAACACTAGAGCACTCCATGGAGATATATTGGGTCTGATAAAGCCCTTATCTTGAAGGTATTTCAACTATTCTTTTAATTCCTTAAGCTCATATGGAGCCATCCTATAAGGAGGAATTGAAATAGGCTGGGTATCTAGAGAAGATCTATTTCGAAGTTGATTTCACTTTCGGGAGGAACTCTAGGAAGATCTTCTGGAAATACTTCTGGAAACTCATTCACCACTGGTACTGACTCAATAGTTGGGATCTTTGAGTTTGAATCCTCAACCCAAACAAGATGATAGATATGCCCTTTGGAAATCATTTTCCTGGCATTAAGGTAAGAGATAAATCGACCTACAGTTACTGAGTTACTACCCTTCCACTATAAGACTTGCTCATTTGAAAATTGAAATCGAACGATCCTAGTTCTACAATCGACAGAGGCATAACAGGAATGTAACCAATCCATTCCTAAAATGATATCAAAATCTATCATTTCTAACTCTACAAGGTATGCTGAGGTGACTTTCTGAAAACTGTGACAGTGCAATTTCTGTATACCCGTCTAGCTATAAGTGGGTCAGCAACTGGAGTAGAGACTGAGAAGGGTTCTAGGAGAGTTTCTTGACTGACACTTAAATTTACTGCTATATAAGGAGTTACAAACGAAAGTGTAGCCCTTGGATCTAACAGTGGATAAACATCTAAATGGAAGACCTTTAACGTACCTGTGACCCCATCTAGAGAATCTTCGTGGTCCTGTCGAGCCTGAAGGGCATACAACCTGCTCTGACGCTGACTACCACCTATACTAGACGAGACATCCTACTGAGTGTGGTGACCTTCTAGAGCTGCTGAAGTTGTAGACTAAGCTTTGTTACCTCCTTGACCCTCTCTGGCAGAAGGACAATCCATCAACCTATGATAAAGTTTACCACACCCAAAACACCCCTCTCTGCTAGAAAGGCACTCACTCGGATGATTCTTACCACACTTTGGACAAGATGGAAAAGTCTGGTTACTTGAAGCACTACCCTAAGACTTAGAGTTTGATGCCCTCCCCTTTTGATCATGTCGAAGCTGGGGGGATGGAACACTAGCTAATGAAGGAGCTGGGTTGTAGACCTCTGCTTAAACTGTAAGTGATTTCCGCCGCCCAACCTCTTCTTAGAATATTCATAGTTCCCTATTCTAGCATTTTTGTTATCCTTAGCCATTTCCTTGAGCTTATCTCCCTCAACCTACTGAGCATGGGTAATTAGTCTAGAGATATCCATTTCTCCTAATCGCATAGCATTTCTTGTACTCGGTCTTTACCAGATCGGATACTCCAAACAAGAACTTGTCCATTTGTGCTCACAGATCGGCCACCATATGTGGAGCATACTTGGAGAGTTCAGTGAACTTTATCCCGTATTCCTGGACTGACATTGACCCCTACCTCAAGTTCATAAATTCTTGGGTCCTAGCATCCCTTAACTCTTTCGGGAAGAACCAGTCCAGAAAAGCTCCAGCAAAATAGTCCCACGTCAAAGGAGCTGCATTCGCACCCCTATTATCTTTCTACTATGTGAACCAGATGTGAGCCACATCCTTGAGTTGATAGGATGCTAATTCAACACATTCAGTACCAACCACTTGCATTATCACAAGAATCTTCCTGATCTCATCAGTGAAATTCTGTGGGTCCTCACCAACCTTCAACCCTAGAAACTATGGTGGATTCATACGAACAAAATCTCAAACCCTTGGTGCAAATGATCCACTAGTGGGGTTTGCAAGAACTAGGGCCTGCTGGTTGGCCTGGTTGACTACAGTCTGAGCCAACATCTTGATCACATTACTGAACTCTGCATTAGTAATCTCATGGTCATGGACTGGAGGTACTGCGTTAGCATTGCGTGCATTAGCTGTGCAAGGCGCCAAGATATGAAATACATAATGATGGGTTAGGAGGGAAAATTGGAATCACACTCCAGTGCACGATAAAGATTGCAAAAGAAGTGAAGTTTTTCTTAGAACACCTCGTAGGCTCCCCCTCATAGGTGTGGCATGATTCACACCCATGAAAGAGACTCTACTTAATTTAGCTTTCAAACACCCTAGGACTCTTGAACCTGAGGCTCTGATACAAAGTTTGTCATGCCCCGAGGCTACCCCCTAGACGCAACACGGTGCTTAGTGTCACAAGGGGCTCCAAGCTAACCCATGGCATCACACATCTATACAAGTAACATGCATTGTGTAGAAGCTAAAAACAGTTTAATATCTGAAATGGGGGAAAACCCAACATGTCTGAATATATAAAATATATGAAGAATATAATGATGACTGAAAAAACAACACTAACAACACAAGCTTAATCTAATCTATGTCTGAAAGCCTCTAACTGATCTGAGTTGCTAGGACATGCCCCCAGCTAACTCTAATAAGACTGAAACTGAAAAGTGAATATTGAAAAGTAAAGCATGTCTATCATCCTCGAACTATAAGGACTCACCTCTGAAGCTGCTGAGTACAACAAGAAGTCGAGCAAAGTGCAGTCTGGATGATGAGTGCCTGAACCTACATCATATAATGATGTAGAGCAAAAATATGCATTGGCACTTTGAATATACTGAGCAAGCGGGATATATGCTAAGCTGAACAATATAAAAACTAAACATGGAAATAGATATAGTGAATTAACTAAAAGCTGAGCTGGATGCAATGACCAACTATTAATCATGAATATATAACATGATGAACTAAATACTGAAATACATACTGAATGCAACATGAATCTGACTGTCGGAGATACTATTAACCGATATAAACCACGTGAGCTAAACGTGGAGTTCGATGTATATGCCCCATCGAGAGGACCCAATATACCTTATCAGGGTTTAAAGGCATGACTGTTGTATGATCACTAAAACTGATGCCCAACAGCGGGGACTTATGAACCTACGATGGCACGTAGTTCTGGGACTTGAGGGTACATTGAACCCTAGTACAACGCGGTGCTAAGTTTACTCCCAACTGAATATAAAGCTAAAAATGCAACTGTAATACTGGATAGCTCAAAATATATGAGAATGGATCATACATATACTGAAAGGTATGTAATTCGAATTCTGAAGCATGATTGTCTAACTAATATGCCTAGCAAGTATAATTCATGTAATATGGATAATTAACAGAAGCAAGGGTTTCTGAGTTTTATACATGGGACTATACTAATTCTCCAAGAAACATGTAATTAATATCATAGAAACTATAGTAGTTAAATTAAAATGAATCCCTAAGATTTAGGAACCCTAGGTCTGAACAATTTATGGAGAAGCTGACGAACTGACTGAATTCTAGGGACCTAATAGGTTAAAGGAACCCACTAGTGAAATCCCACATATCTGGTGAAGAAAACTATAGAGAAATCCTTTGGATTTCGTGGTTGAAGTTGAAGGAGAGTTCTGCTTTTTCTTGAGAGAAAATTGTCACGCCCCTAGACTAACCCCTGGACGTTACACCTGGACCTAGGGTCACATGTAACCCCAATCTAACCCTGAATCTAGCGTATCACAAGCATACTAAAATAATTCTATGTAAGGGGAAACATAATTGAAAGTTGAAGAAAGTCTAAAAGAGTTCAACTGAGAATATAATTGAGTTCAATTATGGAACAACCCTAATACTAAGTTTGACTCTATGTCTGAAAGCCTCTAATACTGATGAGCTGCTGGGAAAAATCCCCAGCTAACTCTATTAAGTCTGAAACGGAAAAGTAAATACTAAAAAGTAAAGCATGTCTATTGTCCCCGAACTATGAGGGCTCACCACTGAAGCTGCTGAATACGGATTGGAAGTAGAGCTAAGCGCAGTCTGGATGCTGAGCGTCTGAATCTACACTATGAAATGATATAGCGCAAAATTATGTGTTAGTACTTTGAATGTAATGAGCATGTGGGATATATACTAAGCTGAACAATATAGAAACTGAACATGGAAATAGATATACTGAAATATAACTGAAATCTGATATAGATGCAATGACCAAGCACAAATCCTGAACATACTTAATATATGGTCATGCAATATGAATCTGACTGTGGGAGATACTATTATGCGACATAAACCACGTCAGCTAAACGTGGAGTCCGATGTATACGCCCCATCGAGAGGACCCAATATACCTTTCCAGGGAAAAAAGGCATGATTGTGGCGTGATCACTAAAACTGTTGCCCAAAAGAGGGGACTTATAAACCTACATGGGCACGTAGTTCTGGGACTTGAGGGTACGCTGAACCCTAGTCCAACTCGATGCTAAGTCTACTCCCAACTGAATATAAAGCTAAAATGCATCTATAATACTGAGTAGCTCAAAATACTGATAATTATCTTAGAATGCAACATACAATACTGAATGATATGACATTCGAATTTTGAAACATGATTGTCTGACTAATAGCTAGGGTTTCTGAGTTCTATACATAGGACACACTAATTCTCCAAGAAACATGTAATTAACATTATAGAGACTATAACAACTAAATTTCAATGAATCCCTATGATTTAGGAACCCTAGGTCAGAACAATTTATGGAGAAGTTGAAGATTTAACTGAATTCTAGAGACCTAATGGGTGAAAGGAACCCTCTAGTGAAATTGCACATACCTGGTGATGAAAACTAAGGAGAAATCCTTTTGATTTCAGGGTTGAACTTGAAGGAGAGCTCAGCTTGTTCTTGAGAGAAAATTGTCGCCTCTTTCTCTTCTTTTCTTTCTAAATCTAATGATTTTAGGAGAATGAAGATTTTTGGTAGTTTCTGACTAGTAAATTACGCTTAGACGAAATAGAACAACGTAGTTTAAGTACCTAGCACATATGGGAAAAGACCAATGCGTCCCTCTCTTAAAACAGCTGAAGTGCCTCTCACGAAGGGCATCACGGGTTGTCTAAGCAATAGTGGCCCATTTGGTGGGTCATGATGCTTCATCAGCCTAGTAGTGCTTCAATAGAATCGGCATAATCTTTTACTCCAAACTTCAAATAGGCAAAACTTGGTGGCATTGGTGTAACACCCCATACCTTGGAATTGGGAAAAATGCAGAAAACTGCTGCAGAACTGGTCTACGGGACCGACCTACGGACCGTAGGTAGTTTTACGGACCGTAGGAAGGCAATCGTAGAAACCGGATTGAGGTTGGAGAATGTCAAGATTCAGGAGTGGTTCTACGGACCAAGAAGTACAGGTCGTAGTCCGATTTACGGGCCGTAGACTGGACCCGTAGAAGAGGTTCAGACTTAGAGAAATTTCCAGGTTTAAAGTTAAGTTCTACCCAGGGATTGTACGGACCGTAGATCAGATGACGGGCCGTACATGGGTGTCATCAATTGGAAGGCCAAAGTTGCAAACTCTCTGAATCAAACGACAGAGGAACAGGACGGACCGTAGGTCGACCTATGGATCGTAGGTCATGACCGTAGGTCGCGCCGACAGTTTTCATTAAGGGTATTTTAGACCTTTCCCCTCCCTTCTAATCCCAAATCCTGACTTTTCCCTATTATTTTCGGCCTAAAACTACAGAAAACAATCTAAACACATTCATTAAACTTAGAAAAACTTGAGAGGAGAAGGGACTAGGGTTTCAAGAATTCATCCAAATTCTTCAAGATTCGTCAAGATCCTTGATCTTCCAGGTATGTAAGGCTTCTCTCAGTGTTGGGCTAGTATGTTCACACGCCAATTAGCATTCAAAATTTAGAATTATGAAATCTAGGATTTCAACCCATGTTCTTGAGAAATATTTGAGTTTTCTGCCTATTGTTACCGAGTTCCAGTTAATTATTGAGTATTGTATCCATGTTCTTGAGTAATTATCTTGCTATGGTTCATGCTTAGATTCTGGTATGAACCCTAATTATTGAGTTTGATGTCCATGTTTATTTTCTGCAAAGAACCCTATGAATTGGGCATTTGTTGAATTATTTTGAGAGTCTTTTAAACTGAACCAATAATGTAAATTAGTTTGTTTAGAGGGGAGTTGTGAGTAGAGTTAAAGAGGCAGTTTGAGTAACTTGTAAATGAAACTTTGATTTTCCCAACTATCATTTTTGAGTGAGAAAGAGGACTTTGGTTTTGAGAAAATAACTAAGAGAATTTTGAGAAGTGGAGTTGAGACACTGTTTCTTAAAGAGTATCTTTTGAATAATTACCTCAAAAACAAAAGAAAGAATTATATTTTTACTTACTTGAGCATGAGTATATTTATTGGGAGTAGTATTGAGCACCGATATGGGGATGAGTTCAGACAATTCAAACTCCCCATAAACCATGTATTTCAACATGGGTAAAGGATTCATACATTTTAGATGATTTCCTTATGCCTTCGGGTAGAGCTCAGTGGATCCACTTAGTTGAGGATGTCTTATACTCCGGCAAAGTGTAGGACAGTTCTGGCAGCGTGGGCAAGACGTTGTGTCATCATTTAGCTCAGAGTGATGGGTTTCGGTTAGAGAATCTCCCAAATATGAGTAAACACTTACTTTATGATATTTTACACATATTCTTGAGATTGCTTTTGTATTTTTAAAAGCTTTACATTGAATTACTTTTTAGTATCACTTTTACTTGAGTTAGTTATGAGTTGCTTTGCTTGAGTTGAGTTGAGGTGAGTACTTCCTTGAGCCTTCTCTTTCCTACTATTGTTATATTCAGCCATTTTACATACCAGTGCATTCAATGTACTGATGTCATTCGACCTGCATCGTTTCATGATGCAGACACAGGTGTTCCGGGTAATCAGCAGGCGCTCCGTTGATCCCGTTCGCCTTCCAGATAGCAGTTTTGGTGAGCCTCCTAGTACTTCCTGAGGATCCGCATTCTTTTCATTTATGTTATTTCAGTTGTTTAGTTTTGTCAAGGTGTCGTGGGGTCTGTCCCGACACCCGTCTGAGTATTTAAGTTTATGAGTTTACTTGTGCTATGTTAGGAGCCTTATAGGCTCGAGTTAAGTCTTCCGCTGAGTAGTGAGCCAGGCCAAGGGTTCGCTTGGGGATCAACAATGGTTCTCAAGTGTCGGCCACGTCTAGGGTGTAGACTCGGGGCGTGATAGTTGGAAAGAAGACTCAAGGACATTTAATTTGATAGGTCATAAGCCACCTAATTCTAGGGTGTCGTAAAGGGTCCATGGTCCATTTTGGGTTCATCGATTATCCCGTTTGTCCTTTCTAGCCCTTTCTCAAAGTCCGAGATGTTACCAAAACTGTCGCTTCTTTCTCTTCTCTTCTTTTTAGGTCTGATGATTTTAGGAGAATGAATGTTTTATGTAGTTACTGACTAATTACTTAGGTTAGACTAAGTAAAACGACGTAGTTTAAGTTCCAAATGGCGTAGTATAAGTACCAAACACATGGGGAAAAGACCAATACGACCCTCACTTAAAACTTACAGGTGACATTCAAGAGGGGCTTCATGAGTCGTCTAAGGCATCATGGCCCGTCTAGTGGGTCGTGATGTTACCATTCCCAATAGAGCTTCACTAAAATGAGCATAACTTTTTCTTTAAGACTTGAAATTAGGAAAACTTGGTTGCGTTGGAAAGAGGACTCAAAGAGCTTTAATTTGATAGGTCATGAACCATCTAATTCATTTTGTGCTGAGTGATATGATTGTTTGAAATTGAACCAAAACTCAAAACCTGATAAGTCCCTTTTATGGATGACTTCACGGTCCATGTGAAGCCTCACACACTGTGTTGGCATATGTGGTGCTTCACAGTGGCCTTAGGGTGCAACCTCATTGTCTAGGTGACTTGTATGGACCCCTAGACGGACGGACCATGTTACCACGGGCCGTCTAAGGCACCGTCCAGGTGACTCCTGCCTAGGGGCAGTCCTAGATGGTCTCACGATGCCCTTAATAGGCCTTGGAACCCTAAACAGACTGTCTAGGGTGCCATAAAGGGTCCATGATCCATTTTGGGTTCGTGGACTCGCCCATTTGTCCATTCTTGCCCTTTCTCGAAGTCTGAGGTGTTACACATATTATAACTTTGTATATAATTTTCACTTTCAATTTAGTTTTGCTGCCTTTTATTATTTTTTCTCTTCTAGATTGTATATGATCATGGGTGCTACAATGATAATCGATAGCTACTTTGCCTTTTTATTCGTAAGATTTTATAGTTTTATTTTTTAGCTCAATTTACAAGTTACTAAAAATGTATTGCATTCATGAAACTTTTACTTTATTAATTTGTCTTTTTGTTACTAAAAAGTATTCCAATAATCATATGTGATTATGCAAAATCTATATTTCAACAATCTTGATTATGCATAATCTTGTACTAAATAGTTTGGTATACACATGCAACGCACGTCTCCAAAACCTAGTTTGTAACTTATGTTTTGAGAAAAAATAGAAGCCATGCGCACACCAAATCAGAATCAAACAAAAAGAAAAATTAGTACTCAGTTCCAAGTTTCAATGAATATTTACAATGAAACTGAATCGACTCTGACTAATTGAAGACAAACAAAATTATACAACAAAATTTCTTACATTGTTATTGTCACCACCAAAAGAGAAGATAAGAACTTCAAAAAGTTTTCTTCAAAATTCGCAAAATTTTCTAATAGATTTTACAAAGTTTTGTTAGGATTTCAGTGTCCAAAGATCAGAATTTTGATAGATAGTAACAAAAATGAGATTCCAGATGTTCGTTTTTTCATATATTAATTTTGATGAGTAAACTTTGCTTCTGTGATATCCGTAATTTCGATCTGTAAGCTTTGCTTCTTGCAAAATTTTCTTCGACACCAGTGAAGTATATCAAAATGATGAGGTTTTAAAAAATTGAAGGTCTTTTCAAATAAAAGGTATGTTTTTTTGCACACACTTTTTAAGTCAATCCAATTCACCCAGTTAACACCCGTAGGCTTTGAATAATGTTTTGTAACTATAGTTGATTTCAGTCATATCCTCAAATAAACGACCTCAGAAGGGAATTTTGACGGTTCCATTAGCTGGGAAGCGGCCAAATTAGGCTAGAAGCATGATTGGCCTGAGTCTCGAGGCTTCCAGTGTGACTTAAGGGCTAGTTGATGCTTTAAACTTTGAAATTTGGCTCAAGTTTGACTTCGGTCAACCTTCTTCGTAAACGCATCCGGATGAGAATTTCGTCAGCGTGGTTAGTTCTGGAATGCCGAGTTTGGTCTAATATGACCCTTCAAGAGCTTCCCGAGGCTTTCGATCTAATTCCGAGGCCCTAGGTTGAAGTTTGCTAAAATGGCGTTTTGGGTGTGGGATCCACTTTTTGTCGAAATGACCTCGTTTGGGAATTCTGACTGCTCCATTGAGTTCGAAACATCGAATTTGATGGGGTAGCATATCTCGTTTGAGTGCATGGGTTCCGGACGAATCCCGAGCACCCCTTCGGAGTTTTGGGAATGCCCAAAACTCAGCTGGTGCACAGCTGATGTTGCAGACCTATTTCTTCTCCATGTTTGTGGAATTGGCTCTGCGTTCGCGGAAGCCTTGGAGGTCTGGGGAGCCTTCTCTTTTCTTTCGCGGATAGGGCTCTGCGTTCGCAGAGGTCTTTGGTCCTCTTCTCCGCATTCGCAGACCCTTAGCCGCATTCACGGAGGTATAGTTGTTGTTACACCACATTCGCGGGCCCCTGGCCGCATTCGCAGAGCTGGGGATGGTTTTGCACCGTGTTCGTGGAGGTCAGTTATTCTCGCAGTATATAAAGAGTAGGTCGGGTTTCATTTTAAGGAAATTTGGAAAATTCATATCTTCTCTTTTATAAGTTTGCTTTCAGCGATTCGAAGTCCCTGGTGTTCAGAATCTTGTTGGCTGTGTCGGTTAGTGCTCAGATTGTGTTGGGTAGTCCTTGATTTCCGTGAATTTAAGGCGTAAGTTGCTACCTTAAGCTAATTGTGTAAAGTTTTGCATCTTGGGTTTGTTGTTCGTTTGGAGTTGATCCGAGCCCCCAAGGGTGTCCCATTTTGGAGCAAAAGCTCGGGGTAGGGTTTAGGACATCTTCACGAAGTCAATTCCAGAAATCCTAGAGCGGGTTCCACAATTCCCGATTTTGACTCTGAAATTGGTTTGTCTCCGATTTGGTTAATTTTAGTGTCTAAACGACCGTACTGACGCTATGATTCTTTTTTTGATGGCATGCCAGCAATTCGAGGCCATTCGAAAGGGGAAGACTCTGGCAGGGTGATTTGGAGCGCGCGGTTGGCCTTCAGGTAGGCTAAGGCTTCCCTTTCTTTTAGATTGAGCTTTATTATGTAATTGCATGCAGATTTGTGTGAATCTGGGCTGGGTAGCTAGTATCTCTTCTCTTCTTCTCAGAAACCATGCTTTAGGGTTGATTCTTGGGTTATTTCGGGGTTAGTACCATGTTATCAGAGGGGTTGCTTATTTGTGATTATGTGACGTATTTGTTGGGCTGTTTATATGTTTATGAATGTGGATTTTCTGGTTGGTTGTTATTGTATTGGAGTATATCCTTGGCCTTAGTTTAGGATAGACTAGTGTTGACATAGACGCATGCACCTTGTTGACTTGGTATGTATCCGACGTCGTTTCAGATAGATTAGATGCTTGTAAAGCGGCATAGCAGACTTGGGTCTGATAGTTGAATTTAGTTTTGGCTTTGTACTGCTTGCGATCCTTCTGTCTTTTCTCCCCTTTTTCTGCGATGTTGATGCGTTATCGGAGGCATGGTATCTTCCTGGCTGGATGCTTCGAGGTCAGTTCTTTGGTGTTGTGATTGGTTATGGACGTCGATCCACTACGGCTTGGGATTGATGCGTTCATTGTAATGTGGTTGGTGGTGGACGTCGATCCACATTGCTTTGGGAGTTGAGATCCTCTACGGAGTTGATTCGCCTTATACGCTCTGTCTGGCTGGATAGGGCCCCGGGAAGTGTTAGCTGACTCACTTGTCTTGTTGGGTAGGGCCCCCGGAGTGTTAGTCTGCTGGACAATTGGACATAATTTGGCTAAGGTTCTCTTCGGAGTCGAAATACACCGCGCACTCATCTGGCTGTGAAAGGGCCTTCGAGTGTTAGATGGCTCACTTGGCTCGCATGGGCAGGGCCCCCGGAGTGTTAGCCAATAGTGCGGTTGAATATCATGATCTTGAAGGGGTCGTTCACCCCCCCCAAAACACTCGTCTCGCTGGGTTGGCCTCCTCGAGTGACTAGCGGGCTAGGTGGGTTGATTTGGAAGTCAAACTTGTTGGCTGGGTTGAAGATGACTGGTTGTTTCAGTTCAGAGTTGGTTTCCTTTGGTTGCGTAGATTTAGCTCTTCTGTGTACCTGACGGGCTTATGGGGGTCCGTTCGGGTATTATTTAAACTTATGCACGAGTGTACCTACTGGGCTTATGGGGTCCAGTTAGGTTTAGTAGGTGTATTTAGGTTTACTTTCGATGCGCTTCTTTTCATTTTCGCTTGACCTCTATGATTGTAGATTCTATATTTATAGTTTGTTTTTACCTTTCTTGCTCAGTTGACCTATGATGCCTACTGGGTACTTGGTGTTTGGTACTCATGCTACACTCTGCAACTATTTTTGTGATGCAGGTCTGATCACCAGCTATCAGTGTTGAGTTCAAGCCTGCTGCAGTCTATTCCAGAGGCAAGGGTGAGCACATGGTGTCCTGAGATTACCTGCCTCCTTCTGTTTGTATATTTTGGCCTGTGTTTTGTGTTTGAGACAATCTTGTTTCTGTGGTCCACTTTTGGGACTTGTATTCATTTTGTAGTAGCTCTTTACATGTGACTTCCAGGTTCTGGGAGGTATCGTTGTTGTATATAGATGTTTTCGCTTCTGCCTTTCCTTTATATGTTCTTTTACTTATGCTTCCGCTTAGTTGAGGATAGTTTCCACTCTCAGTCCCATTACTGTTAAGTTCCGGGATAGGGTTTTGCTTGCCTACTAGCGAGTTGGTAGGCGCCATCATGACTCGAGGAATCAGGTAGTGAAAGAGAAATTGTTTTTAAGTGAAATGGCCATTTTTTCCATTCCCATAGTGTTATAATTATTATTATGTGTTTTGGGGATGGTTGAAACGGTTCTTGATGCGATTGAGTGAGATTTTTGTGGTTTTGAGCTTTTGAGTTGAGTTATATTGAAATGGTTGACTTTTATCAATATTTCACAATTTGAGCGTCGGATGGTGATTTTATTAGTTCCATTGAGTCTGGAACGTTGAGTCTGGTCTAGTAGGGTGGTCGGTCAGATTCTCGAGACCTTAGGTTGTGATTTGAATATTTAGGTAAAAAGTTAAATTTCTGTCATAAAAATATTTTTCTTGAAATCGGATGATTCAATTGGTTTTGAAACATATTTTATGATGAATTTGCACTATTGGTTCATGTTTATAGGGCTCCGGATGTGTTTCGAGGGTCAAAAAGATGTTTTAAATGTTGCTAGTGCACACCTTTAGAGACGGAAAATGAGTTTTAGCAACAAAATCACTGGGTTAAATATCTATTCGAACCCATTTCGTATTTACCAGGACATGTAACTGGCAAAGCTTTTAAAGATTCTACCTAGGAGGGTTGAACTTTTTCAAGTTTCTATCAAAATTTGTGTCTTCCCCCTTATTATTTCAAAAAAAAATTCCAATACGAGTTTTACCTTTGTTTTGAGTATTCAATTTAGAATCAATCATGACGCATCTCAAAGGTATTATATGCTTTTAAATTTTAATAGATAGCTACTTTGCCTTTTTATTTGTCAGATTTTATAGTTTTATTTTTGGCATAATACATAAATAGGACCCTAAACTTGGCTTCAAATTTTGAGTTTGACCTCAAACTTTCAAAGTGCACAATCAGGCACTTTAACTATCCCACTTTTAAATAAATAAACACTCGATTATTGCAGCCAAAGAGCGTGAAATGCAAATGCTCCAACGTGGATTAGTGAGCCACTCAATGGCTGCCAACTAATTAAATATTTTACACGTCAATTTTAGAATTAAAAAAAACTAAATTAAAAATATACAAGGGTAAAGGGTTAAAAGGGATTCATTAAAGGTATAATTGTCATTTCAGCACTTTTTAATCGTTGTGGGCCTCAAAATTTACTACTGACACGGCAGATTGAGTGCACACCACGCGTTTTGCCAGGTGGGATTCGTGTGTTTATTTATTTAAAAGTGGGATAGTTAATGTGCATGTTTGTGCACTTTGAAAGTTTGAGGGTGAACTTAAAATTTGAAGACAAGTTTTGGGTCCTATTTATGTATTATGCCTTTATTTTTTAGCTCAATTTACAAGCTACTAACAAAGTATTACTTTCATGGAACATTTACTTTATTAATTCTTTTGCTACTCAAAAATATTTCAATTATCTTTTGTGATTATGCAAAATCTATATTTCCACAATCTTGATTATGCAAAATCTTTATTAAATAGTTTGGTATATACGTGCAACACACATTTCCAAAAACTACTTTGCAACATATGTTTTAAGGAAAAACAAAAATATGGGTACACCAAATCAGAATCAAACAAAAAGATAAAGTAGTATTCAGTTCTATGTTCCAATGTTTATTTACAATGTAACTGAATCGACCCTGACTAATTGAAGACAAAAGAAATGATGTAACAAAATTTCTTACATTGTTATTGTCACCCCAAAAAAAGAGGATAAGAATTTCACAAAGTTTTCTTTAGAATTCACAAAGTTTTCTAATAGTTTTCACAAAGTTTTCTAATAGTTTTCACAAAGTTTTGTTAAGAATTCAGTTTCCAAATGTTAATTGGTAAGTCAAGACATGAGATATGTTAGAAAAAAAAGGTAATTTCTTTGTTGTTTCAGAATTTTGATAGATAGTAACAAAAATGAGATTCTAGATGTTCTTTGTTTCATGTTTTAATTTTGATGAGCAAACTTTGCTTCTGTGATATCCGTAATTTTGATGAGTAAGCTTTACTTCTTGCAAAACTTTCTTCGACACCAATGAAGAATATCAAAATGATGAGGTTTTACAAAAATTGAAGGTCTTTGCAAATAAAAGATATGTTTTTTTGCACAAACTTTTTAAGTCAATCCAATTCACCCATTTGACACTTGTACGCTTCGAATACTGTTTTGTAACTACAGTTGAACCATTTAGAAGCTCAACTTACATGTTTGAGCTATAGTGTAATGTCGCATTTCGTGAGAAATTTCTTTTAAGTGTGAAATGACCATTTTACCTTTCCCTTAGTTTTATAATGATTTTTATGTGTTTCGGGGATGATTGAAATGGTTCTCGATGCGATTTAGTAAGATTTTAGTGGTTTTGAGCTTGAGTTGAGTTATATTGAATTGGTTGACTTTGGTCAACACTTTGTGATCTGAGTATTGGATGATAATTTTACTAGTTTCGTTGAGTCAGAAAGATTGATTTTGGTCTAGTAGGGTGGTCGGTTAGAGTCCCAAGACCTTAGGTTGTGATTTGAATATTTAGGTAAAAAGTTAAATTTTTGGCCTAAATAAGTTCTGAGGGGGTATTTCTATCATAAAAGTATTTTTCCTAAAAGCCGATGACTCCATTGGTTTCAAAACATATTTTATGATGAATTTGCACTATTTGTTCATGTTTATAGGGTTCCGAATGAGTTTCGATGGTCAAAAAGATGTTTTAAAGGTCGCTAGTGCACACCTCTAGCGACGAAAAAATAGACTGTTAATGAAGGAAAATGGGTTTTAGCAATAAAATCGCTGAGTTAAATATCTATTCGAACCCATTTCATATTTACCAAGACATGTAACTGGCGAAGCTTTTAAAGATGCTGCCTAGGAGGATCGAACTTTTTCAAGTTTCTATCAAAATTTGTGTCATCCCCCTTATTATTTCAATTTTTTTCCAATATGAGTTTTAGCTTACTTTTGAATATTCAATTTAGTATCCATCATGACACATTTCAAAGGAATTATATGCTTTTAAATATTAATAGATAGTTACTCTGCCGATAAGAAGAAAAACAATTTGTGACCGTAAATCTAGAATACATATTATAACTTTGTATATAATTTTCACTTTCAATTTAGTTTTGTTGCCTTTTTAAATTTTTCTCTTCTATATTGTATATGATCATGGGTGCTACAAAGATAATAGATAGCTACTTTGCCTTTTTATTCGTTAGATTTTATAGTCTAATTTTTTTAGCTCAATTTACAAGTTACTAACAAACTATAGCATTCATAAAACTTTTACTTTATTAATTCTTTTGTTACTCAAAAATATTTCAATAATCTTGTGTGATTATGCAAAATCTATATTTCAACAATCTTGATAATAAATAAAAGCTTGTACTATATAGTTGGGTATACATGTGCCCATAAGGTAGTTTGTAACGTATGTTTTGAGGAAAAAAAAAAAAACATGGGCACACCAAATCAAAATCAAATAAAAATAAAAAGTAGTATTCAGTTCCAAGTTTCAATGTTTATTTACAATGTAACTGAACCCACTCTGACTAATTGAAGACAGAAGAAATGATACAATAAAACTTCTTACATTGTTATTGTCACTCCCAAAAAGAAGATAAGAACTACACAAAGATTTCTTCAGAATCCACAAAGTTTTCTAACAGATTTCACAAAGTTTTGTTAAGAACTCAGTGTCCAAAGATCAATTGGTAAGTGAAGCCATGAGACATGTTCGAAACAAAAGGTAATTTTTACTTTGTTGTTTCTGAATTTTAATAGATAGTAACAAAAATGAGATTCAAGATGTTCATTGTTTCATGTTTTAATTTTGATGAGCAAACTTTTTTTTTTTTGTGATATCTGTAATTTTGATAAGTAAACTTTGCTTCTTGCATAATTTTCTTCGACACCAGTGAAGTATATCAAATCGATGAGGTTTTAAAAAAATTGAAGGCCTTTGCAAATAAAAGTTATGTTTTTTTGCACAAACTTTTTAAGTCAATCCAATTCACCCATTTGACACCCTTAGGCTTCAAATAATATTTTGTAACTATAGTTATACCATTTAGAAGCTCAACTTAGATGTGTGAGCTATAGTGTAATGTCTCATTTCGTAAGAAATTGCTTTAAGTGTGAAATGATCCTTTTTCCTCTTTCCTTAGTGTTATATTGAATATTATGTATTTCGGGGATGGCTGAAATGGTTCTCGATGCAATTGAGTGAGATTTTAGTGGTTTTGAGCCTTTGAGTTGAGTTATACTAAAATGGTTGACTTTGGTCAACTTTTTGTTGTGATCTGAGCGTCGGATGATGATTTTATTAGTTCCATGGAGTACAAAACGTTGAGTTTGGTCTATTAGGGTGGTCGGTTGGAGTCCCGAGACCTTAAGTTGTGATTTGAATATTTAGGTTAAAAGTTAAATTTTTGGCCTAAATGGGTTCCGAGGAGGTATTTCTGTCATTAAAATATTTTTCTTGAAATACGATGATTCCATTGGTTCCGAAATATATTTTATGATGAATTTTCCTTATTTGTTCGTGTTTATAGAGTTTCTGATGAGTTTCGAGGGTCAAAAAGATGTTTTAAAGGTTGCTAGTGCACACCTTTAGCTACGGAAAAATAGACTTTTAGCAACGGAAAATGGATTTTTGCAACGCAATCGTTGAGTTAAACATCTATTTGAACCCATTCGTATTTACCAGGACATGCAACTCGCGAAGCTTTTTAAGATGCTACCTAGGAGGGTCGAACTTCGTCAAGTTTCTATCAAAATTTGTGTCATCCCCCTTATTATTTCAAAAAAATTTCCAATATGAGTTTTACCTTAGTTTTTGAGTATTCAATTTAGTATACATCATGACACATCTCAAAGGAATTATATGCTTTTAAATTTTAATAGATAGCTACTTTGCTGATAAGAAGAAAAAGAATATGTGATCTTTAAACTAGAATACATATTATAACTTTGTATATAATTTTCACTTTCAATTTAGTTTTGTTTCCTTTTTAATATTTCTCTTCTGGATTGTATATGATCATGGGTGCTACATTGATAATAGATAGCTACTTTGCCTTTTTATTCGTCATATTTTATAGTCTTATTTTTTAGCTCAATTTACAAGTTACTAACAAAGTATTGCATTCATGAAACTTTTACTTTATTAATTTGTCTTTTGTTACTCAAAAATATTTAAATAATCTTTGTAATTATGCAAAATCTATATTTCAACAATCTTGATTATATAAGATCTTGTTCTAAATAGTTTGGAATACACGTGCAACGCACATGTCCAAAAACTAGTTCGTACCGAATGTTTTGACGAAAAACAAAAAAATGTGGGCACACCAAATCAGAATAAAAAATAATAAAAAGTAATATTCAGTTTCAAGTTCCAATATTTATTTACAATGTAACTGAACTGACTCTGACTAATTGAAGACAAAAGAAATGATATAAAAAAATTTCTTACATTGTTATTCTCACCCCCAAAAAGAAGATAAGAACTTCACAAAGTTTTCTTCAGAATTCACAAAGTTCTCTAATATATTTCACAATGTTTTGTTAAAAATTTAGTGTTTAAAGATCAAAATTTTGATAGATAGTACCAAAAATGAGATTCCAGATGTTCGTTGTTTCATGTTTTAATTTTGATGAGCAAGTTTTGCTTTTGTGATATCTCTAATTTTGATGAGTAATCTTTGCTTCTTGCAAAATTTTCTTTGGCACCAGTGAAGTATATCAAAATGTTGATGTTTTAAAAAAATTGAAGGTCTTTGCAAATAGATGTTATGTTTTTTTTGCACAGACTTTTTAAGTCAATGCAATTCACCCATTTGACACCCATAGGCTTCGAATAATGTTTTGTAACTACAGTTAAACCATTTAGAAGCTCAACTTAGATATGTGAGCTATAGAGGTTTGCTAAACTGTACTTTGTGATAATGAATATCTTACAAGTGTGTTACCAATCTTGTATACTCTTTTTTGATGTAATCCATTACCAATCATTAATGTGTAAATGTACAGGTGCTTCTTCGAAGAGAAAGCAAATTATTGTAGAAACCCTTGAAGTTGATATAATTTTATTTGGGTTTAGTCAATGTTTCTTTATCAAATCAATGAATTGAGTTTCAACAAAAAAATTTATCTCATTTTTTGTTTTTAACTACCCGAGCTTCTCCCCACCCCCCATCCTGTCTCTACTCCACCCGACTATTGGAGACACAATGCTACTACTCCTTCACAGTGGAGATTTCTCAAAGAAGGCTAGTACACAAAATATAAACCTAATGGTTACAATTTCTTTAAAATCCAATGTCTAAAGATTAATTGACCAACAAGTGAAGACATGAGACATGTTGCAAAATGAGGTAATTTTTACTTTGTTGTTTCAGAATTTTAATAGTGAAAAAAATGAGATGGATGTTCATTGTTTTATATTTTAATTTTGATGAACAATATTTACTTATGTAATATCCATACCTCTATTGGTCCGTAAGTTTCCTTACCTAACACATGATGACATTCTCGAGTTAAATTTTACATATCTACTATTATAGAGTTCCACAAATTCGATGATGCTAATTATAAATTTTCAATAATAGGATATATGGTGGCTGGTGGGTGATAATGCTATGAGATTTTCCTTTCTTGCAAAGATTTCTCCTGAACTAGTGAAGTATATCAAAATGAGGTTTTAAAAAGAAAATGAATTGAAGGTATATTTCTAACTTTTCATACTGAGTTTCTTTTAGGTGCGCTAATATGTTACCCTTTTGGGATGTGTTCCATTTACCAACAGTTAATTTGTAGAGGTAGAAGTTGTTTCTTAAAGGTTATAAACAAGAACTTTTATCGTGCCTTCTCGTGAATTTTACTCGAGGAACTAGCTTCACATTCAATGTTACTTAGATTGAGGTATCTAAAATTGCATTATAAGGGTTACTCTTCCCTCATATGTGTGTAGTTTATTGTACTTAAAATGTGTTGCATAAGATGAATTTAAATAGAGAAACATGGTCTCAGAGGATTAATATAACCGGGCTTTAACTTGTTTGGAACTAAGATGCAATAGTAGTAATTGTTGTAGTATCGTACTTAAACTGACCATCTCTATATATTTCCATATGTATCATAGTGTCACGCCCTGAGTCTGGCATATCACAATCATATTGTAATACAACTAAGTATGCAGAAGCATAACTGTAATGTGAATCAAAACTAAAAAAACTTTAGGTGAGAATATAACTGAATATCAATGGGAAACAACCCAAAATAACTGAATACTGACTCTATGTCTGAAAGCCTCTAATATTGATGAGCTGCTGGGACAAGTCTGCAGCTAACTCAAAAAAATATTGAAAGCTGATAATGAGCTAACTAAACCAAAAGCATAAAGAAACGTCCTCGAGCTATGAGGACTCACCACAGAAATTGCTGAGTATGGACTGAAAGTCGAACTAAATGTGATCTGGATAATGCACGTCTGAACCTACATCATACAATGATGTAGCACAAAAGTATGCATCAGTACTTTGAATGTACTAAGCATGCATGATATATGCTAAGCTGAACAATATAGCAACTAAACGTAGAAATAGATATATAGAGGCATAACTGGAAAACTAAGCTGGATGCAATGACCAAGTTCTAATCATGAAGATAACATGTTAAACTGAATACTGAAGTAAATGCTGAACACATGATCAATGTAACATGAGTCTAACTGTGGGAGCTACTATTAACCAACATAAACCACGTGAGCTAGACGTGGAGTCCGATGTATACGCCCATCGAGAGGACCCAATATACCTTGCTAGGGGTATAAAGGTATGAATGTGGCGTGATCACTAAAGCTAATGCCCAACAGAGGGGACTTCTGAACCTACGTTGGCACGTAGTTCTTGGACTTGAGAGTATGTTGAACCCTAGTCCAACACGGTGCTAAGTCTACTCCTAACTAAATGTGTACAGCTAACATGCAGCTGAAATACTGAGTAGCTCAAAATACTGATATGCTATCTTAGAATGCCACATACATATACTGAAAGATATGGCATTCGAATTCTGAAGCATGATTTTCTGACAGATTGCCTAGGAAGCATAATTTATGAAATACTGATAATTAATATAAGCTAGGGTTCTGAGTTCTATACATGTCATTAATTAATTCTCAAAGAAAACATGTAATCAACACATTGGAAACTATAGCAGCTAAATTCACAATTAATCTCCAAAGTTTAGGAACCCTAGGTCTTAGCAATTTATGGAGAAACAGAAGAATTGACTGAATTCTAGGGACCTAATGGGTGAAAGGAACCCACTAGTGAAATCCCATATACTTGGTGATGAAACTACGGAGAAATCCTTTGGATTTTGGGGCTGAACTTGAAGAAGCCTTCTCCTTGTTCTTGGGAGAAACTATCACCTCTTTGTGTTCTTTTCTTTCTAAGTTGGATGATTTTGAGAGAATGAGGGTTCGAGGTAGTTTCTGACTAGACTATTAGGCTTAGTTTGAGTAAAACGACGTAGTTTAAGTACCAAACGCATAGGGAAAAAGACCAATGCGACCCTTACTTAAATGATGCCGAAGTGACTTCAAGAGAGGTTTCACGGGCCGTCTAAGGCGTGATGGCCTGTCTAGTGGGTCGTGAAGTCTCATCTGCCTAATAGTGCTTCACTAAAATGGGCATAAATTTTTACTCTGAACATCTAATGAAGAAAACTTGGTGGCATTGGGAACAGGATTCAACGACCTTTAATTTGATAGGTCATGAGCCACCTAATTCATTTTGTGCTGAGAGATATGATTATTTGAAGGTGACCCAAAACTCAAAGTCTGATAAGTCTCTTTCACGGATGACTTCACAGTCTGTTTAAGAGTCCGTGGTCCTTTACAATAACTGGGTTATGTGCCCCTTTTCACTAATGGCCTCACGATCCATTTGAAGCTCCATGGACTGTCTAGGGATCCGTGGTCCCTCACCTTAGTTGAGGGCAACTCCACGAGTAGGGTGATGAGTCATGGTCCTCTTCATGGCTCGTGGACCCCTCTGTGGTTTTGCCCTTCTCTCTTTTTCATTTTTAGATCAGATTTTTGAGGTGTTACAATATCTCCCCCTTGGGGTCATTCTTCCTTGAATGAAGACTAAACAAGCTGAGTTTGGAGGGAAGGAGCTGCAATCCCTACCAACTGAGTACTAGAAACTGATATATAACTTAGTTGAGTTCCATGAACATGCAAATATGCTGAAATGCAAGGATAACTGAGGGAAAAAGATACTGAGACTGAATTACACAAGATTAATCAAGAGACTAGAGAGGGACTATTACCTCAAGTTGGAATTGACTTAGAAGGAAAAAGATGAGGATAATTGGTCATCATGGCTGCTTCGATTTCCCAAGTAGCTTCATCTACAGACTAATTCCTCCACAAAACCTTTACTGAACCGACTTCCTTATTTCTCAACCTACGAACTTGACGGTCAAGAATATCAACTGGAACCTCCTAATAGGTGATGCTATCCATCAGAGCCACACTCTCTAAAAGTACTATCGATGTCGGATCACCCACACACTTCTTCAACAAGGAAATGTGAAAGACTGGATGAACAACACCTAGTTCTACTGGTAACTCTAACTCATAAGCCACATTACTAAACCTTTTCAGGATTCTAGAAGGCCCTACATACCTGGGATTGAGCTTCCCTTCATTGCCAAATCTCATCACCCCTTTCATGGGTGATACTTTCAGGAAAAAACACAATCTTCGATTTCAAACTCTAAGTCCCTTCTCCTCAAATCTGCATAGGACTTCTGACTATTTCGTGTTGTCTTTAGTCTATCTCTGATGAGCAGAACTTTCTCCATAGCCTTATGAACCGAATTTTTCCCAAACAAGGCTGCTTCACCTAATTCAAACCAACCAACTGGAGACTTGCATCTACACCCATACAGTGCCTCATAAGGGGCCATCAAAATACTTGAATGGAAACTTTTATTATAGGCGAACTCTATGAGAGATAGGTGATCATCCCAACTACCCTTCAAATAGATAACACAAGCTCTCAACATATCCTGTAGGGTCTGAATGGTACGCTCTGCCTGACCCTCCGTATGTTGATTGAATGTTGTACTAAGATTTACCTAAGTAGCAAGACCTTTCTTAAATGATCTCCAGAAATGAGATGTAAATTGAGGACCTCTATTAGAAATGATAGACAAAGGAACCCCATGGAACCTGACTATCTCGCTGATGTAGAGTCTAGCATAATTCTCCGCTAAATCTGTAGTCTTGATAGCCAACAAGTGAGCTAACTTAGTGACTCTATCCACTATCACCCAAATGAGTCATGTTGTCTGGGAGTACGAGGTAAGCACATAATGAAGTCCATGTTTATCACTTCCCACTACCATATAGGAATGCTAATCTCTTGACTCACACATTCTGATGTTCTACTTTAACTTGCTGACAGTTGGGACATTTAGCCACAAAATTAGCGATGTCCCTCTTCATGCCGTTCCACTAATAGACTTCCCGCAGATCACGGTACATCTTAGTGGCACCCAGATGAATGGAGTATCTAGAATTATGGGCTTCTATAAGGATCTGCTTCCTCAACTCACCCTTATTAGGGACACATAAGTGACCCTGGTAAGGAAGCACACCATCTCCCTCTTGGGGAGAAAACCTCAACTCTTTGCTAATGAACTGTACCTTTCAACTGAAGCAATATATGATCATTATCCTGTTTCTCCTTAAACTCCGCTACCAATGCAGAGTCTGATCCATTCTGGACTATCACACCACCATCCGACGTGTCCATAAGGCATACTCCTAAGCAAGAAAACCGGTGAACATTCTGGCTAATTCTTTCTTCTCTTCCTCAACATGTGTCACACTACCCATGGATAGTCTGATGAGGGCGTCAGCCACTACATTGGCCTTATCCGGATAGTAGAGCACATTCATGTCATAGTGTTTGAGGAATTCAAGCCATCTCCTCTGATGAAGATTCAACTCTTTCTAGGTGAACACATACTAGAGGCTCTTATGATCTGTGAACACATCAATATGGACACCATACAAGTAGTGTCTTTCAAATCATTAGGGCAAACAAGACGGCTGCAAGCTCGAGGTCATGAGTCGGGTAGTTCTTCTCATCACCTTAAGCTGTCTGGAAGCATAAGTTATGACCTTACCCTGCTGCATGAACACATAACTTAGGCCGACCCTGGATGCATCACAATAAATCACATAACCATCTGAACCCTATGGTAGAGTCAAGACAAGAGTTGTCGTCAACCTGATCTTCAGTTCTAAGAAGTTTTTCTCACACTCAATTGATCGCTGAAACTTGACCTTTTTCTGAATCAAGTTGGTCAGTGGGGCAGCTATGGATGAAAATCCTTCAACAAACCTTCTGTAGTAACTGGCCAAAACCGAGAAACTTCTGATATCAGTCGGAGATGTGGGTTTGGGCTAGTGATTTACTGCCTCAACTTTCTGAGAATCCACTCGGATACCTTTGTTGGATACCACATGACAAAGTAAAGATACCGACTGTAACAAGAATTCACATTTGCTGAACTTAGTGAATAGCTAGCGATCTTTGAGTGTTTGCACAACAACTCTCAGATGAGTCGCATCCTCTTCCTCATTTCGAGAATAAACGAGGATATCATTAATAAAGACGATGACGAACAAGTCCAAATACTGTTTGAACACCCTATTTATTAAGTCCATGAAAGTTGTAGGAGCATTTGCTATTCCAAAAGACATAACTACAAATTCATAGTGACAACACTGAGCCCTGAAGGCTGTCTTCGGGATGTCACTATTTCTGACACTGAGCAAATGATAACCAGATCTGAGGTCTATCTTATAAAAGCAACTAGCACCCTGAAGCTGGTCGAACAAGTCATCAATCCTTGGGATGGGATATTTATTCTTGATTGTGACTTTGTTCAACTGACGATAGTCAATGTACATCTTGAGAGAACCGTCTTTCTTACGCACGAACAATACTAGAGCATCCCATGGAGAGATGTTGGGTCTGATGAAGCCCTTATCTAAAAGGTCTTTTAACTGTTCTTTCAATTCCTTAATTAAGCTTAGCTGGAGCCATTTTGTAAGGAGGAATCAAAAAAAGGTTAGGTATCTGGAAGTATATCTATTCCGAAGTTGATTTTCCTTTCATGAGGAACCCCGGGAAGATCTTTTGGAAACACTTCTGGAAACTCATTCACCACTGGGACTGGCTCAAGATTTGGGGTTTCGGAGTCTGAGTCCTTAACCCGAGCATGATGATAGATATACCCTTTGGAATTATTTTTTTCTTGCCTTAGGGTAAGAGATAAATCGACCTACAGGCATTGAGTTACTACCCTTCCACACTAAGACGGGCTCGTTTGGAAACTAAAACTGAATGATCCTAGTTCTACAATCGTCTGATGCATAATAGGAATGTAACCAATCCATGCCTAGAATGATATCAAAATCTAGCATTTCTAACTCTACAAGATCTGCATTAGTACCGCGAGATTCCTTCCACTGTTGGTACCAAGTGTAGGACACTACCTTCAACTGATAGGATGCAAAATTTGCACTCTCGACTGGTCTGACACTCATAGTGTCTGTTACTTTCTGGATGTCGTCAGGAAACTCTTGTGGATCCTCTTCTGACTTAGACCCATGAAACTCTAGAAGGTTCATCCGAGTGAAGTCTCGAATTCTTTCTGCATAAGTGTTAGTCTGCGGCGGAGCTGAGGCCACAACCTACTAATTGACCTGGCCTGTTATGGCCTAAGCAAGCACTTGGAAAGCATCCCTAAACTCAGCATGTGTGACTTGCTCATTCAATGGGTTTGCTAGAGCTGCTAGCTGATTCTAGATGTTAGCTCTTCTGGGAGGCATTTTTCTGAAATGCGAAGAGTAGGAGTTTGAAAGAGATTAAATAGAGTTTATACTCTATAGTACGACCTGGAAAAGAAAGAAGGGAAGTTTTTCCTAACAACGTCTCATAACTCCTCCCCCATAAGTGTGGCGCGCTTCACACCCATGAAGAAGACCCTACATGACGTGGCTTTCAGACACCCTAGGACACTTAAACCTGATGCTCTGATACCAAGTTAGTCATGCCCTGAGGCTATCCCCTAGACGCAACAGGGGAACCTTGGATCACAAGTGACCCAAGCTAACAATGAGTCTAGCATATCACAAACATACTAAACTACAACTAAGTAAGCGGAAGCATAACTTTAATGCGAACAAAAACTAAAAGAACTTCAGGTGAGAATATAACTGAATATCAATTGGGAACAACCAAAACATCTAAATACTGAATCTATTTCTGAAAGCCTCTTATACTGATGAGCTACTGGGACAAGTCCCCAGGAAACTCAAAAAAATATTGAAAACTGATAATGAGCTAACTAAACCAAAAGCATAAAGAAACGTCCTTGAGCTATGAAGACTCACCATGGAAATTGCTGAGTATGGAATGGAAGTTGAACTAAATGTGATCTGGATGCTAAGAGCTTGAACTTACATCATACAACGATGTAGCGCAAAAGTATGCGTCAGTACTTTAAATGTACTGAGCATGCAGGATATATGCTAAGCGGAACAACATAGCAACTAAACATAGAAAAATATATACTGAGGAATAACTGAAAAACTGAGTTGGATGCAATGACCAAGTACAAATCATGAAGATAACATGCTAAACAGAATATTGAAGTAAATGCTAAAAACATGATCAATGCAATATGAGTCTTACTGTGGGAGCTACTATTAACCGACATAAACCACGTGAGCTGAACGTGGAGTCTGATGTATACACACCATCAAGCGGACCAATATACCTTGCCAAGGGTATAAAGGAATGACAGTGGCGTGTTCACTAAAGTTGTTGCCCAGCAGAGGGGACTTCTAAAGCTATGTTGGCACATAGTTCTGGAACTTGAGGGTACGCTGAACCCTAGTCCAACTCGGTGCTAAGTCAACACCCTGTTGAATGTGTATAGCTAACATGCAATTGAAATACTGAGTAGCTCAAAATATTGATATGTTATTTGAGAATGCAACATACATATACTAAAAGATATGGCATTCGAATTCAGAAGAATGATTTTATGAACGAGTGCTTAGCAAGCATAATTCATGAAATATTGAAAATTAACACAAGCTAGGGTTCTGAGTTCTATACATGGGACTACATTAATTCTCCAAAAAAACATGTAATCAAAATAATGGAAACTATAGCAGCTAAATTCACAATGAATATCCAAAGTTTAGGAACCCTAGGTTTGAGCAATTTATGGAGAAACTAAAGAATTAACTGAAATCTAGGGACCTAGTGGGTGAAAGGAACCCACTAGTGAAATCCCACATACCTGGTGACAAAACTGCGAAAAAATCCTTTGGATTTCGGGGCTGAATTTTAAGAAGCCCTCTGCTTATTCTTAGGAGAAACTATCGTCTCTTTCTCTTCTTTTCTTTCTAAGTTGGATAACTTTTGGAGAATGATGGTTCTAGGTAAAACGATGTTGTTTAAGCATCAAATGATGCAACCCTGACTTAAATGCTGCCGAAGTGACTTCAAGAGAGTCTTCACGTGTCATCTAACACATGATGGCCCGTCTAGTGGGTAGTAAAGCTTCATCTGCCTGACAGTGCTATACTAAAACGAGCGTAACTTTTTATTCCAAACTTCAAATGGAGCAAACCTTGTGGCGTTAGAAAGAGGATTCAACGAGCTTTAATTTGATAGGTCATGGGCCACCTAATTTATTTTGTGTTGAGAGATATGATCATTTGAAGTTGACCTTAAAACTCAAAGTTTGATAAGTCACTTTCACGGATGACTTCACAGTCCATTTGCAGCTTTACGGACCGTTTAGGAGTTCGTGGTCCTTCACAGTAACTGGGTTATGTGCCCTTTTTCACGGATGGCCTCATGATCCGTGTGAAGCTCCATGGACCATCTAGGCATCCGTGGTACCTCACCTTGGCTGGGTGCAACTCCACGAGTAGGGTGATGGGTCGTGGTCCTCTTCATGGCCCGTGGACCCCTCCGTTGTTTTTCCCTTCTCTCTTTTTCATTCCTAGATCAGATTTTTGAGGTGTTACACATAGTGTAAAAGACATAAGATACATGGAATGACAATCTAAGTATAATTAATTTAACTCTTAATTATTCTGGAATAGTTCTTAAGGAAGTAGAGATACATTGATCCCTATTAGTATTGTTGTGATTTTTCCTACTAAACTTTCTAGTTTTAGTGAAATCACATGGTTTTCAAGCTATTAAAGTAGAACTATTGTCTCGACAACTCAACAGTTAATGTGTGTGGAGCTTTCCCACCTTGTTTTAATGTAATGTTTTTTTTGTACTAATCATGAATAGCTTGCTTCTGGGTCTTCAAATCTATCTCTTAGAAAGAAGGACCGAACACGGTGAATTCGACCATTTAAACTACGTTATTTTTTGATGAATTAATGGATGGGGAGAGAATGAGTGGTGAACTTGCAGAAGTTGTGTCTATGGGAAAAAAGAGTCACGTAGAACGATATGTTAACATTTTGGAATGTTAGTTTAGCCATCCAAATTACTTTTTCTTCTTTCTATTTTACAGTTAATTAGAGTCTCTCTCAAAACTCCAATTATGGGATTATGCTGGGTATAGTGTGGTAGTTAGTGTTGGTGTATATGCATTTTATTATTAAAATAAAATATTAAGTGCATATGTTAGTGGGTATAAATTGTGTTAGAAGATGACTATTGATTTTTGTAACTTATATGACCATTAGTTCTTGTAACTCTCATGGTCATTAGTTTCTTGTAACTCATATAACCATTAGTTTCTTATAACTTATGTAACATCTATCACATTCATTTACCCACATTACCACCCCTCATTCTACCCATTGATTGTATGGAAGACTTCTTCACCTATAAATAGTGGTGTTTCTTCTTTTGTGAAGTGAAGTAAGAAAAATGTTGTAGTGTGTAGCAGTGAAAGAGAGAGTTGAGACAGAAAATTTTCTAAGTCTTCAACTATATTCACTATATAAAAGAGAGTATCTATATGTTAAAGGAAGGTGTTCTTTTTGTGGAGTTTTGAACTCTTCAACTAATAAGGAGTTACTTGAATAGTACGATATTGTTGGGTTGTTGTATCTTGAAGGGGACAAGTCAAGAATGATACTACTGGATCAGTACAGATTATGCCGCAGTGGCATTGAATCTCCTTAAAGAGAACGAGATATCCGCACCTTAGCCTAAAGATTTGTTTATTCATTTTTGTCATTTTATTTTTAACTGTAATTTATTGTATTTGTGCTATATTACACTAAAATTTTAAGGAGATTCATGTTTTTGTTACAATTTGAAAAGGTGCGGATATCAAGATAGACATCTCAACATAATTTCTCTCAACGTCGCTCTCTTCAAAAGATGGAAGAGAAGAGAGGTACAGGTAAATTATTTTTCTACTTGCTCAATTCAAGCGGAGAAAAAGTAAAGAAAAAAAACCATTTAGCTAATATTTTTCAGGAATAAAGTGACTCTACTTTTCGTTGAAAAAATGATATTTAAATTCTTAAAATAGTGGGGGTTCATGAAATGAGGAAAAAAATCATTATGAAATTGTGATTTTTGCATCTTTGAGATATGCTATAAAAAGAGTATGATAAGTGCATTGTTATAAAATAAAGATAGAATACTAAAATCATATGAAGAGAGCAAAGGAAAAGGAAAATAGAAAGTAGAAAAAAGAGTAGTAACTATTTTTGGGTGTATCTTTTCATTACCATTTCAATGCCCTTTTATAGACAACATGACTTGGAGTAGTAATATTGCTATAGTAGCAAGGTGATATTATCATATAACATCCACAAATACATATTGCTATAGTAGCAGGTTGATGTTATTACATGACATCCACAAATAAATTATTTACAACACTCTCCATTGGATGTCCATGTCTTAATAGATAATGTGTCTCGTTAAAACCTTACTAAGAAAAACCCAATGGGAAAAATCTTAGTGAAGGAATAAGAGTACACATATCTTATAATATGCATTAAGAGTTGCCTCATTAAAAACCTTACTAGAAAAACCCAGTGGGAGAAAACCTTGGTTAAAGATAAAAGAGTGCAATGCGTATTATACTTCCCCTGATTAAGACATCACTTGACAATCCGAAGATGACACATTTCAATCTTATATCTCGGCTTCTCAATGGTGAAGTTGATAATGCCTTTGTGAATACGAAGTCTTGAACATATGCTACATCTTTCTTTGGAAGATCATGAATAAGAAGAAGAACTTTGATGAAATATATTTTGCTCAGTCTCCTTTGATGTGTCCTCCTCTTAGTTGAGCACATGCAACATTGTTTTCATATAATAATATTGGAATATCTCTTTTCAAAGAAAGGTCACATATTTTCTAGATATGTTTATTGATCTCAACCAGATATATTTTTGACAATCACTCAATTCGTTATCTTTTCGGCGTAGACAAATTGCTCGTTCGATCTGTTAGGAACAACAACCAAGCACTGACGGACACTTCAAATAAAATTGACTGTCTTGTGGGAAGACAATATTTCAAAATTAAAATAGATAACTTTCTTGAGATCAAACTTTATAATTTCTTGTAATTTCAACATCAATAAACCTTGACACAATTGATCAGAACAAATAATTAATATCGATATTTGATTCACTCTAATATCTCCACCGATAAGAGTGATATTATAATTTGCATTCATATTAATAAAATTATTTACCATGAATAATAATAGCAGGATATATAAGTGCAACAATTGCACTATTACACGGTACTTTCAAACAATTTTAATTAGATCGAAATTGATCTTTATGTTAAGAAATCTAACAATCATTGGGGTACTATTCAATGAAATCGCTTTAAAACCTTTTAAATCCTTCTGAGATTTTCATATATTATTTATTGTCTAGCTAAACATGATAATCATTCATCATGCGTATTCAAGTTTTTCATATATTATCAGACTGAAGGAAATCTTATTGCATCTACCATAGGAGAATACATCTCGATACAATAATGTCAAGACTTTTGTGAAAAATATTTATTTTTCAATACACAAGCCGTACTTTATATTTTACAGTTTTACTTATCACACAATAATTCATTTGTACCCAACTAACATTATATCTTGGTATATGGATAAAATAAGTTCAGAACATTACTTTCCATGTGAAATAAAATATACTTGAATTGTATTTTCTTTGGCCAATCATTTATATGTTAACTCTCTTTGACAGATTTAATATCAAGATCCTCATCACCACTTATAATTTTGAGCGCTAAATTATATTGTAACACCTCGGATTCGATAATAGGAAAAATTTTGACTTTTCAGAACTGGTGCCAGTACTGACGGACGACACCTACGGACTGTAGGTTGACTTACGAGTCATAGGTGGAAACCGTAGTGGGCAGGTAAATATTTTCAAAATGTCAAGTTTCAGAATCCATGACGGTTCACTAGGACGATTCAATATTTCATGTACGAGTCGTAGATGAGTCTCATAGGTCTCTCCCAAACTTAATTAGTTTTTAAAGCCTTAAGTTGGGATCTACGGTGTCCATGTACAGTCCGTCAATATACCTATGAACCGTACATAGGCCCCGTCATTTGAAATAAAAAATTATGACTTTCTAAATCTTTCTACGGTTGACAAGGACGGTCCGAAGGTCGAAATCGTAGGTCTGCGTCCGGCAGTTATTTTAAGGGCTTTTTGGTCTTTTCTCTCATTGATTTATTCCTAATCTAAGTTGGTTTAGTCGTAATCCTAGACCTTATATAAGTCTTCTATGCCTAAATTCTACCCTTTCCTAATCATTTTTCATAGTTTCCCAAATCCCTCAAAAATTTTCCTCTCAAATATTTCTCTCTCTAAAGTTGAAGACGAAGAAGAAGATCTAGGGTTTCCATTCAAGTCTCCTAATTCACCATTGATTGTGGGCTTTTGAACTCCAAGGTATGATGGCTTTCACCAATGGAGTCCTTTCCTCCATAGGGTCTCTAAATTTTCCAATTTTGTAAAGTTAGATTCTCTAATTGGAATTAGGGTTTTCTTCCGTCTTATGGGTTCTTTCAAATTATGATCTAATTGATTGAATTATGTATTTTTATGAATGAATTGAGTTAATTGCATATTTCTAAGTTGAATCCCCATGAACCCATGTGAAATTCATGATTTCAATACTTTGATCTGATGATAAGGTTTTGAACTATGAAAGATGAAATTATGAAGATATGCATGCTCAATTATGAAATTTATGATGATTTTAAGATTGCATTGAGGGTGAAGCATTGTTGTTGTTGTTGTGAAAGGATTTCTCACATACTACTAAAAACATGATTTATGAATGGATTTTCTCACATGATGAATTCATAGAGGTTGAAATGTTTTCTCAACTAAACTTTAAATCAAGATTTAAGGAGTGATTATAATGAACTCTAGCTTGGATTGGCTATTTGATGTGCGTTCCACGAATAAAGGGACAAGAGACGATTACCCATGTCCCCTAATGATAAGACAAGAGACAATTATCCATGTCTACTAACGATAAGATAAGCTATTAATTAGGACTATTCCGTGGGATTTATGCCTAGCACTGAGTGGACAAGAGGTGATTACCCACCTCTTGTAAACTATGTGCCACCATAGGTTGTCTTAGATAGACATTAGCTTGTGGATCCACTTAAGCTAGAAACTATGGTTCTTACCTTTTCAAGTAAGGACACCTCTTTTCGGTATGGGGTAGACACCGGATTCAATGTTATAGCTCACATTGTCTATGTCGGTTAAGGCTAAATTCCCACATAATGAACTAAGGTTACTACTTCTTAACAAGGTATTTCAAGTACATGTTATTTTAAGATGATTTCTTTGCATTGACTATGGTTTTTAACTCATATTTTCTATCATGACATCTCATGATTTAACTTGGTCATTGCATCTTATGTATAGCCCATTTTTAGCATGATTTTTTAAACCCTATGCATAGTTATCATACTTGATACATTCTTTGTACTAATGCATACTCTTGCCTACATGCTCTCACAAATGTAGGATCCGACTCTTCTCCATCCACTCGTGCCTAGTTCATTGCATTGAGATTTGAAGACTTGGTGAGTCCTCATACTTCGAGGAAAAAGATACATTTACAGTTTTATGTCATTTTACTTTAGAACTTGTATGGGTTATGTCCCAACTCCATTCTATTGATGTATTAGATGGCTTTGAGACTATGTTAGACTTCCGCTAGTTTTTGAAACCCTTTTAATATGGAGTTGGTATTTTAACTCTTAACTACTATTATCTTGTATGATATATGCTAAGTGGCTTTTTTGGGGCCTTTTGGGGTCTTGTGTGCCACGTCACGTCTAGATGGTACTTTAGGTCGTGACAAACTTGGTATTCAGAGCACAATGTTTTAGAAAGGTCCTATGATGTCTCATAAGCCACATCGAGTAGAGTCTTGTTCATGGGTGTAAAGCGTGCCACGCTTATGAATGAGAGGCTATAAGATGTTTAAGAAACTCCACATTTTTCATCACTCTAAAGTCGTGCGATAGAGTTTAACTCTATATGTCTCTCTCTCTCTTAATCCCTATCCAATGCTTTTCAGGATATAGCCACTCGAAGGGCATATGCTAAGAGGAATGCGAGAGAGAATGTGGAATAAGAAGCTCCTCAAGTTTGGGTCGACCCTTTGGTTGAGCAAGTAACTAATGCAGAGTTTAGGGCTTCTTTTCAAGTGTTGGCCCATGCCATGACGGCTCCAGCCAGTAGGGAGGCTGTGGTCCCCGTGAACCCAAGTGTGGGTACGGTGGCAACTAGAGTGAAGGACTTCACTAGGATTAACCCTCCGGAGTTTCATGGTTCCAAGGTTGAGGAAGATACTCAAGAGTTCATTGATGAAGTGTATAAGGTGTTGATGATCATGGGTTTGATGCCAATGGAAAAGGTGGAATTGGCCGCTTATCAACTTAAGGGTGTTGCTCAAGTGTGGTTTGACCAATGGAAGTGTGAGAGTGTGGTTGATGCGGGTCCTCTTGATTGGGAAAAGTTTAAGGTTTCTTTCCCTGATAGGTTCTTTCCCCTTGAGAAAAGGGAGGCAAAGGTGCTTGAGTTCGTTAACCTTCGTCAAGGAAACATGAGTGTGAAGGAGTATGCTTTCAAATTTACTCAATTGTATAGGTATGCTCCGACTATGGTTGCCGATCCTAGGGCAAGAATGAGTAAGTTTGTGTCGGGAGTGTCTAAAATGGTGGTCAAAGAAGGTCGTACCGCTATGCTCATCAATGATATGGACGTTTCTCGTCTAATGGTACATGCTCAACAAATAGAAGATGAGAAACTTAAGGAAAAGCCTAGGGAGGCGAAGAGGGCTAAGACCAGTGACGGTGACTTTTCACACTCAAGGTCCGATGGATATGGTCGTTCTAAGTTTTGACAAAGGTTCTCCGGTCAAGGTTCTTCCAATGCTCCGGCCCCTAAGTTCAACAAGGAAAGGGTGTCTAACCCTAAGCCTCAAAGAGGCAATGGTGGGGGATCTCTGTTGTCTATTTGTGCTAAATGTGAAAAGAAGCATGAGGGCAAATACATAGCCAGTTCCAATGAATTCTTTGGTTGTGGAAAGACGGATCATAAGATTAGGGATTGTCCCTCCGTTGCAAAGAAAGAAGGAGATGACCGTCGACGGGCTCAACCTTATCCTCCATCAAGTTCTAGTGGAAATCAGAAGAAAAACATATTCTATGCACTCTAAACTTGTCATGATCAAGATGGTTCGCCCGACGTTGTTTCTGGTATGTTGAAAGTCTTTCAACTTGAAGTTTATGCTTTGCTTGATCCCGGTGCTACATTATCTTTTGTGACGCCATATGTGGCTATGAGGTTTGATGTTCTTCCAGATGTATTGTTAGAACCTTTTTTCCATCTCTACTCCTATTGGTGAATCTATCGTGGCAAAGAGAGTTTATAGAAATTTTCTTGTCTCTTATCCCATAAAGTCACTCATGTTGATCTTGTAGAGCTTGATATGTTAAATTTCGATGTTATTCTTGGAATGGATTGGTTGTATTCATGTTATGCTTCTATTGATTGTAGAACCCGTGTGGTCAAGTTTCAATTTCTAAACGTACCCGTTCTTGAGTTGAAAGGGGGAAATTCTATGCTTAAGAGTCTATTTGTTTCTTGTCTTAAAGATAGAAAGATCATTTCTAAGGGATGCATATACCATCTTGTTCGGGTTAGGGATATGGATTCTAAAACCCCTATCTTTTAGTCAGTCCCCGTTGTTAATGAGTTTCAAGAAGTGTTTCCTGATGATTTACCCGGTGTTCCTCCTGAAAGAAAAATAGTCTTCGATATTGATTTTCTCCCATATACGCAACCTATCTCGATTCCTCCTTATCGAATGGCTCTGGCAAAACATAAGGAATTGAAGGAGCAATTAAAATATTTTTCTGATAAGGGCTTCATCCGACCGAGTATCTCTCCATAGGGTGCTCTGGTTTCATTTGTTCGAAAGAAAGATGGTTCACTCCGTATGTGTATCGACTATCACCAATTGAATAAGGTTACTATTAAGAATAAGTATCCTCTCCCAAGGATAGATGATTTGTTTGACCAACTTCAAGGAGCGAGCTACTTCTCTAAGATTGACCTTCGGTCGGGCTATCACTAATTGAGGGTGAAGGAAGATGACATTCTAAAAACTATTTTTTGGACTAGATATGGTCATTACAAATTCTTAGTAATGTCGTTTTGTTTTACAAATGCTCCAGCTGCATTTATGGATTTGATGAATAGGGTGTTTAGACAATACCTAGATATGTTTGTGATTGTGTTCATCGATGATATTTTGATTTACTCAAGGAGTGAAGATGAGTATACCAATCATTTGAGGATTGTGTTGCAAGTCCTCAAGGACCAACAACTATTTGCAATGTTTTGTAAATGTGAGTTTTGGTTGACGTCCGTGACTTTTCTTGGTCATATTGTTTCTAGTAAAGGTATTGAGATAGATCCTAAGAAGATGGATGTGGTTAAGAGTTGGCCTAGACCTCTATCCCCTTCAGATATTCAAAGTTTCTTAGGTTTGGCTGGTTACTATAGAGGTTTGTTGAGGGGTTCTCTTCGATTACTTCTCTATTGACTCATTGACCCAAAAGAAAGTTAAGCTTTTATGGTCTGAAGCATATGAGAAGAATTTCCAAGAATTGAAAAATAGACTTACCTCTGCTCCGATATTGACTTTACTAGAAGGGTCTTATGAATTTGTAGTTTATTATGATGCCTCAAGAATTGGGTTGGGATGTGTCCTTATGCAGAATGGGAAAGTCATTGCTTATGCCACAAGGCAACTTAAGATTCATGAAAAGATCTATCCTACCCATGACTTAGAACTAGTGGCGGTTGTGTTTGCTCTAAAGATTTGGAGGCATTACTTGTATAGTGTCCATGTGGATGTCTTCACTGACCATAAGAGTTTGCAATATGTGTTCAAGCAAAAGGATCTAAATCTTCACCAAAGGAGGTGGCTTGAGTTGCTAAAGGACTATGAAATGAGTGTCCTCTACCACCCCGGCAAGGCAAATGTGGTGGCGGATGCCCTTAGTCGGTTATCAATTGGTAGTGTTTCTCATGTTGAGGATAATAAGAAGGAGTTCGTTAGAGATGTTCATAGATTGGTCCGATTGGGTGTTCAGTTAATTGACTCCAATGAAGATGACGTTGTTGTTCATAGTGGTTCAGAGTCGTCCTTTATGTCGGATGTGAAACCAAAGCAAGGTCTCGATACAATCTTGATGGAGTTAAAGGAAACGGTGCTTAAAAAGTCCATTGAGGCTTTCTCCCAAGGGGGAGATGGTGTACTCTGATATAAAGGTCGTTTGTGTGTTCCAAATGTTGATAACTTGAGGGAGTTGATTTTATCGAAAGCCCATGGTTCCCCGATATTCCATTCACCCGGGATCCACAAAAATGTATTGTGACTTGCGAGAGGTCTATTGGTGGAATGGATGAAGAAGGACATTTGGAAATTTGTAGCTAAGTGTCCTAATTGTCAACAAGTGAAAGTTGAGCATCAAAAATCGGGAGGTTTGTCCAAAGATATTAGTATTCCTACTTGAAAGTGGGAAGATTTGAATATGGACTTCATTGTTGATTTACCAAGCACCCGGTGTCAACATGACTCGATTTTGGTTATTTTAGATCGTATGGCGAAATTGGCTTATTTCATTCCCGTCAAGATTTCTTATTCGGAAGAAGACTATGCTAAGTTGTACCTAAAAGAGATGGTTTGGTTGCATGGAGTTCCCCTATCCATCATAGCCAATCATGGTACCCAATTCACTTCTCAATTTTTAAAATCCTTCCAAATGGGCCTTGGTACCCATGTTAAACATAATCCAGCATTTCATCCTCAAACCGATGGGCAAGCAGAGCGTACTATATCTTGTGTGATTGATTTCACGGGTAATTGGGATGATCATTAGCCTTTTATTTAGTTTGCTTATAATATATCTATTATTCCAATTTTGGTATGGCTCCATTTGAGGCTCTTTATGGTAGGAGGTGTAGATCTCCTATAGGTTGGTTTGAAGTTGGCGAAGTTGCTTTGATATGTCCCAAATTGGTACCTGAGGCTATGGAGAAATTTTTACTTATTAGAGAAAGATTGAAAACGGCTCAAAGTCAGCGAAGGTCTTATGTCGATGTTAGAAGGAGAGACCTAGAATTTGATGCTAATGATTGGGTTTACTTAAAAATCTCACCCATGAAGAGTGTAATGAGGTTTGGAAAGAAAGGGAAGCTTAGTCCTCGTTATGTGGGCCCATATCAGATTTTGAGTTGAATTGGTAAGGTTGGTTATGAACTTGACTTGCCAAATGATTTAGCATCGATTCATCCGGTTTTCCATGTCTCTTTGTTGAAGAAATGTGTTGGTGATCTGGCATCTATAGTGCTATTAAAGAATCTTGGCATAAAAGAAAGTCTTTCTTATGAAAAGGTTTCGGTTAAGATTTTGGACCAGCAAGTTCGAAAGTTGAGAAATAAGGAAGTTGTTTCTGTAAAGGTTCTTTGGAGGAATTAGTTAGTTGAGGGCGCTGCTTGGGAGGCCGAGGGCGATATGATGTCCCGTTAGCCTTATCTTTTGCCCTCCGCTCCTACTCTAGCTTGAGGTATTTAGTTTCTCATGGTTCACTCTTTTGGTCTCATGTGTCTTATATATTCCCATGATTCCTCATTTATGCATGTTCATGAAAAACTTAAATTTTGAGAAAACGTGTTAACTTGATTGATTTCTTCATATTTATGTGCTATTTGAGTATAAGTTGCATATAGACCATATGAAATGATGTTTTGAACATACTTTAGCTTGGAGTTGATATTTCCTCTTCGAATATGTGTATTTATGTGATTGCATTCATGTTGGGCTTTTAGATTTAGTTTCTACCCTCCTTATGATGCCTTGATTCCCATTCGAGGACAAATGTTCCCAAGGAGGAGATATTGTAACACCTCGGATTAAAAAAGAAGGAAAATTTTTGGTTTTTTCAGAACTGGTGCTAGTGCTGATGGAAGTTACCTATGGACCGTAGGTTGACTTACGAATCGTAGGTGGGAACCGCAGTTCGCAGGGTAAATATTTTCAAAATGTCACGTTTCAGAATCCCATTGACGATTCGCCAGGACGATTTATCATTTCATGTATTAATCGTAGATGAGTCTCACAAGTCTCTCCCAGACTTAGTTAAATTTTAAAGCCTTAAGTTGGTTCTACGATTGCCATGTATAGTCCGTCAGTGGACCTACAAACCGTACATATGTCCCTTCATTTGAAGTCAAAAATTATCAATTTCTGAATCTTTCTATGGTTGACCAGGACGGTCCTTAGTTGGACCTACGGACCTTAGGTCGAAACCATAGGTGTGAGTCCGGCAACTATTTAAGGGCTTTTTGGTCTTTTCCCTAATTGATTTATTCTTAATCTAAGTTGTTTTAGTCCTAATCCTAGACCCTATATAAGTCTTCTAAGACTAAATTATACCCTTTTATAATCACTTTTCAAAGTTCCCCAAATCCATCCAATGTTTTCCTCTCAAATATTTCTCTCTCTAAAGCTTGAACAAAAATAAGAAGAAGATTTAGGGTTTCCATTCAAGTCTCCTAATTCACCATTGATTGTGGGCTTTTGAACTCCAAGGTATGATGTCTTTCACCTATGGAGTCCTTTCCTCCATAGGGTTCCTAAATTCTCCAATTTTGTAAAGTTAGATTCTCCCATTGGAATTAGGGTTTTCTTCTATCTTATGGGTTCTTTCAAATTATGATGTAATTGATTGAATTATGCCTTTTTATGCATGAATTGAGTTGATTGCATGTTTCTAAGTTGAATCCCCATGAACTCGTGTGAAATTCATGATTTCAATACTTTGATCTTATGATGAGCTTTTGAACAATGAAAGATGATATTATGAAGATACGCATGTTTAATTATGAAATTTATGATGATTTTAACTTTGCTTTGAGGGTGACGCATTGTTTTTGTTGTTGTGAAAGGATTTCTCACATACTACTCAAAACATGATTTATGAAAGTATTTTCTCACATGAAGGATTTATAAGGGTTGAAAAGTTTTCTCAACTAAACTTTGAATCAAGATTTAAGGAGCTATTCTAATGAACTCTAGCTTGGATTGGCTATTTGATATGCCTTCCATGAATAAAGGGACAATAGGTGATTACCCATGTCCCCTAATGATAAGACAAGTGGCGATTACCCATGTCTACTAATGATAAGATAATCTATGAATTATGACTATTCTATATGTTGGTTACGGCTAATTTCCCACTTAATGAACTAAGGTTACTTCTTAACAAGGTATTTCAAGTACATGTTGTTTTAAAATAATTTCCTTGCATTGACTATGGTTTTTAACTCATGTTTTCTATCATGGCATCTCATGATTTAACTTGTTCATTGCATCTTATGTATAGCCCCTTTTTAGTATGATTTTATAACCCCTATGCATAGTTATCATACTTGGTACATTCTTTGTACTAATGCATACTCTTGCCTACATGTTCTCATAAATGTAGGATCCGACTCTTCTCCATCCACTCGTGCCTAGTTCGTTACATTGAGATTTGAAGACTTGTTGATTCCTCATACTTAGAGGACAAAGGCACATTTACAGTTTTATGTCATTTTACTTTAGAAATTGTATGGGTTACGTCCCAACTTCAATCTATTGATGTATTAGATGGCTTTGAGACTATGTTAGACTTTTGCTATTTTGTCAGACCCTTTTAATATAGAATTGCCTTTTTAACTCTTAACTACGATTATCTTGTATGATGTATGCTAAGTGGCTTGTATGTCGTCTTTCGGGGTCTTGTACGCTATGTCACGTCTAGGGGGTACTTTAGGTCTTGACATATATCAAAGATACTATCGACAGTCAATTGATATCGGGTCCAATGAGACACAACTTATCAAGATTTCTTCATTTTCATCATTTTCATCATTTTCATGTACCTGAACCTTTACCAAGTTTTTATGAAGTGTTACGTCTTAGTGATATCCTTAAAGCATTTGCCTGATTATTATAACCATCACGATCATTTACTCTTCTTCTTCTTCTTCAAAATGTTTTATCTTTCGAACCAATTAATTTATCATGCTTCAAACATGCCATAAATTATGTCTTTCAAGGACCTTTCGTTAGAGCATTTATAACTGGATTATAATATAGGGTCAGCGAATACGTCTAACAATTGACTTAAATTATCTCTTCAATGAGGACTATACCAATGATAATTCATTATGTATAACTTATTTTCTAGTTGCTTATCTCCCCCTAATGTTAGAGAATCTAACATTCACCCAACCTTATTGGGGACTCATCTTTGTGCATTGCGTAATGGTGGAGCAATTGAATTATATAATGCACATTTAAATTTCTAGATGAGAATTATTTGGTTCCTGACCCTGAATCAATTGTAATAGGGGAACCTTATTAGCTTGATACGTCCAAGTGTTGCTTCACTTTAAATAACACATCTCATACCAAATTTCTTTTGGGAGTTCTGTTCTCATAACCAATGATTTTGCTATAATTGGAGGCATATGATTTTTTCTAAAATCACTTGGGTATAAAACAACAACATCAAAGTAATTTAATACTTTGAAATGTGTTCTTGATTTAACAATTCAAGCAAACATCCTTTGCAAAAATCAAATTGCAGGTTGATAATAAAGCACGCATGACCATAACATAGATGCATCTATTAAAATCATTTAATAGTAAATGGTCCACATGGATGGTGAATGGGCCAATATTCACCTTTTATACATTTCAAAATTTCAGGTGATACAATCTCAACCTTAGCTGGTACAATGATAAATTTATCATGAGAACAAACAACACAACAAAATTCTTGAAGGATTTATTATTTCTTCAATATATATATATAACCACATGAATTTTCATTTATTTTTGTATCATATTTGAACCGGGATGGTCATCAACCGGCCATGCCAATTGATATTTATTTTGATAAACTTCTAGTTTATTTTGCATGTGATTCCATCATCATGCCTATATGGTAACATGAAAACATGGGTAATCTTTCACGTAAATATTTATAACCCGCTTAGATTATATTAAAATTAAGATCTTAAATCTTTTCATATTTTATAGTCCCTATATAATAATTCTTTTGACTATTTCTTTGAAACTTACAAAGTTTATTTTGAGACTTACTACAATTCCAATATCATGAGCAATTTTATTTCTTTGGGTAGTAGCACATTAGCTCACAAAAGATCATAATTAACATTGGATACTACCACATATTTCATAAAATTATTTGTGTGGTGAACATCTCCTTCAAGGAGAAATATATATCATCATTGTAATGGTAAAAATCATTACAAGCAAAACTTGTTTCTTCATTTACTTTTGCCATTAGTATCTCCTCTCTTTTTTTTTTCAATACCTGACAAAATATTTTTTAATGTACAGAAGTACATAATCAATGACAAATTTTTGCGGTCAAGAATTATTTCTCTTTTTCTTTTCAATTGTTCATAATAAAACATATTGCAATATTTGTGATGTACTTAAAAGTAGTTGACCAATGACCATTTTTACCAAAATAAAATTTCTTTATAATTATCACAATAATGACTTTTATTATTTTATCCATTCACGTCCATATTTATATGTCTAATCATAAAATAATCTTGTCATCTTTCAAACTTTTTATGTACTGTTATCACATTCACTTCAATGAATGGAGCATATTCAATGGAACGGACTCCACAATCTTTATCAAGAGCGTATCAATTTGCTCAGTCATTATTATATCATCAATATATTACATTGGAACTTTAACCCAATGGCTTATTCATATAAAGGCATGTTAGGCCAAAATACGAAGGGGCTTGAACCTAAAATCTTATCATCTTGGTACATCGAGACTTTAATCGATGTCTTATCCTCAATAAAAATTATAATTGCAACACCTCGGACTTCGAGAAAGGGCTAAATAGGGGTCAAACGGGCAAGTCAAGAACCCAAAAGTGTACCATGGAACCCTAGACAAGACGTGTTGGGGACCACAGTCCATTAAGGGGATTGTGAAGGTTTTCCAAAACCTGCCCCAAGCAGGTGATGCCTAGACGGTCCGTGAGGCTTCACATGGGCCATGAAGTTGTCCATGGAAGGGACTTGTCAGGTTTTGAGTTTAGAGTCAACATCAAATGAGAATATCTTTTAGCTCAAAATGCATTAGGTGGCCCATGACATATCAAAGTAAAGGTCTTTGAGTCCTCTTTCCAGTGCCACAAAGATTGCTCCATTTGAAGTTCAGAGTAAAAACTTATGCCCACTTTAGTGGAGCACTGTCTGGGTGATGAAGCATCACGACCCACCAGACGGGCCGTGAAGCCTTAGACGGCTCGTGAAGACCCTCCTGACAGTCACCTCGTCAGTTTTTCAGTTAGAGTCATTGTTATCTTTTCCCAAAGTGTTTGGTACCAAACTACATCATTTTAAACCCTATTTCAAGACCTGTAAAGGTGAATTAAGCCCTAAAACTACCAATTTCAATTCATTCTCCAAAATTATCTAGACTTGACCAAATTCATCCTCTCAAAAAAATCCTCTCTCTAGATCAAGGAAGAAGAAGAAGCTAGGGTTCTTCAAGTTCAAGTCTCATTTCTTCATCATTTCTTAGGGCTTCAATCAAGGTATGCAGGGAGATTATCAATGGGTTCCATCCACCCATTGAGCCCCCCAAAGTTTCTTCAATTCTCCAATTCAATTTCCCAAGATTTGATAAGGTTTTCATTCAGTTCCTCATGGGTTCTATATGTATGGATTCAATTACTTTATTATGATCTTATTTTGATTATTCAGACATAATTACATGCTTTTCAACCAATTCCATGTGATCCCATGCATTGATCTATGAATTTTTACTATGAACTCTAATTTATATGAATCTATGAAGAAACTTGAATCTATGAATGCATTTGTATGATGACTTTCACCTATGGAGTCCTTTCCTCTATAGGGTTCCTAAATTCTCAAATTTTGTGAAGTTCGATTCTCCAATTGGAATTAGGGTTTTCTTCTATCTTATGGGTTCTTTCAAATTATGATCTAATTGATTGAATTAAGTCTTTTTATGCATGAATTGAGTTAATTGCATGTTTTGAAGTTGAATCCTCATGAACCTATGTGAAATCCATGATTTCTAGATTATGATCATATAGTGAGTTTTGAACTGTGAAAGATGAATTTTTGAAGATATACTTGCTCTTTATGAAAATGATGTAAATGGTTTAAGGTTGCTTTGATAGTGAAGCATCGATGTTGTTGTTATTGTTGTGAAAGGATTTTCACATATGAAGGACTCATAGGGTTGAAAATTTTCTCTCAATTAAACTACGAATCAAGAACAAGGAGCTATTTTAATTATAAGACAAGCGGTGATTACCCATGTCCTCTAATAATAAGACAAGTGGTGATTACCCACGTCCTCAAATAATAAGACAAGCGGCGATTACCCATGTCCTCTTATAATAAGACAAGCGGCGATTGCCCATATCCTCTAATGATAAGACTAGTTAAGATTAATGACTATTCCGTGGGATTTATGCTTAGTACCGAGTGGACAAGTGGTGATTACCCGTGTCATATAAACTATGTGTCACCATAGGATGATTGTCTTAAATTAGCTTTATCTCAAATTTATGGTCTTTACCTTGGCAAGTAGGACACCCCTTTTCGATGTGGGGTATTACAATGGATTCCATATCATAGATCGCATGTTCTATATGTCGGTTAAAGGTAAACTTCTCACAAAATGAACTAAGGGCCTATTTGAAAAGTTCACCCTGGTAATTGGATTAGGTGTAATTAGTGTAATTACATTGTCTGTCTTGTTTGGTTGGGCATGTAATTACCTGGTGAACAGGTAATTGAGTGTAATTGACAGGGTGTAATTACACTCTCCAATTCACAAGGGGAGGCTGTGAATTGCTGGTAATTACATGGTGTAATTAAAAGCTGATTACTTTTTAATATCTTCCTTTATTTTTTTTTTAATTTTAAAATTTTAATATCTTTTTTATTTTTATTATTTTAATTTTTTTGGTGATTATTATTTTAATATTATCTAAAAATATTTTTATATTATTTATATTTAATTTCCTTCCTATTCTCAATCTTTACTTCATGAGATTCCATGCAATTTTTTGCATCTTCATAAAAAGTCATTAGTATAATCTTGTTAGTATTCTAATTTTTAAATTGAAGTAGAATACATTGTTGAATAAAGTTATGGACTTACGTTTTCCTTTTCTTTTAAATCATATTTATGTATGTAATGTTGAAATTTGACATAAGAGTATTAAGCTAAATTTTTTGTTTTGAATTTAGAATTTATGTTATATTTTCAATTTCATTTGTTTTACAAGTATTGACTCGATATTTTACATTACAAGCTATTTTTTTTTTAAAGTTAGACTTGATAGATTATCTTTTTGTCAAATGTTTTATAATTTTATGACATTATATTTATAATATTGATCTTTTTTTCAAACATGCATTTCATGATGTTCATAGAAATTATGTACTTTTAGTTTTTATGATTAATTTAATTAAAATATACTAAATTGGAAAATATAAATCAATTATTTTTAATAATATTAGTTAAGATCATATGTTTATTAATTAATATATTTTTAAGAAACAATATATATCTTAAATATATAATTTAATATCATTTATATAGGCCCTTATTTGTCTAATATAATTTATTAATTTTAAATAACTAATTTTTATTTTTAAAATTCAATATAACCTTATGATTAGACTTGTGCAACAAAATAATACACTTTTAATTACACTGTAATTACACTGTAGTAGACAAACTGGTCAATGTAATTACTAGGCTGTGTAATTACTACCCTAGTGATAACACCAATTCCAATTACCTGGTGGCATTCCAAACAGACCCTAAGTAAATTACTAATGTTTTATGAAGTTTCATTTATGATTTAAAGATGCATTTACCGTGTTCATGATATATGAATGTTCTTAAATGATTTTACTATGTTTTAGCTTGGTCATGCATTCCATGTTTTCAATTATATCCCCTTATGATCATGTCTCATGTTTTATTGCATTCCCCTCATACTTAGTACATTCCATGTACTAACGCATACTTGTGCCTACATTGTCTCATAATGTAGGGCTTGCCGACTCTTCTCCTTTCGTTTGTGGCTAGTGAGTACTTAGAGATTTCGAAGACTTGGTGAGTCCTCATACTTCGAGGACAATATCACATTTATAGCTTTATGTCATTTCAGTTTTTAGACGTTGTATGGGTTACGTCCCAGATTTCTTTCTATTGATGTTAGTAGATGGCTTATTGAGACTTATGTTTAGACTTTCGCTTTTGTCAAACTCTTTCATATAAAATGCTATTTTTGAACTCTTTAACTTCTATTATCTTGTATGATGTATGCTAAGTGGCTTGTGTAGGGCAATTCGGGGTTCTATACGCCATGTTACGACTAGGCCAAACCAACATAACTTTCAGATTTAATATCAAATATCATGTATAAGAAAAGGAGAATATAATCATTTAGCATAAATTAAAAATATTCAGGTAACTCTGCTTTCATGTTTACCTAAAATAAAATAACTATGAAAATCAATTGAGTGAATAATAAACTCCAAAGAGATAGTGCAGAGATCTACTTTATCAATGGATTAGGAAAGATATGCAATCATATTGAATTCATATGTCCGTTAACTTTCTATGTAATACATTTCATAACTTTACATGATAACTTAATTTTTCAATTTTTGTTATGTCAATAGCAACCAAAACGAAAATTAAAGATAGAGGCATAATAGACCAAAATATGTTAGAGTTCATATTGAGTCTTTAAATATCACCTCGTGATTATATATACGCATAAGTGAATTAATTAGTTTCAAGAAAACATGAAATATAATCATTCTCGTGCATTCTACTAAAGTTCATGTGAGTTACGTTTATAATTATTATTATCCAGTTATAATTTTGTATTGAGATGTGGTGCAAAAAAGTAGATACCATACATACTATGAAAGTGTTTAGATATTTAACGCACCACAAATAACACAAAAAATTCATAGAATATAATTTTATATTCAAGGTCATCGAACATGCTTCCATTTACAAAAAAATTGTTTCAATGTTATAATTTACAGACACATAATTGATTTATTTATTTTACAAAGAATAAAATTTCAAGATGGGTCAGAAACTCTCTGTCACAATTACCTAACCCCTTTTATTTTTTAATACTTTACTAATTTCAAATACCTAACTCTACTATGAATTGAAATATGTGTAGAACACGACCTTTCCAGTAATAAACTATAACATGAAGAATAATTCACAATATACATGTTAACTGTGATATTTCCTTTCAAACTGTTAAGTAACTTACAATGCAATTTCTTTTAATATATAAGTATTCAAATTGAAAGTTTGCAGTCCGTATTGCGAATACGATATTGGAGGAAAGATAAGTAGAATATCATCATACCTTAACTTGTGTATAGAAGATTAGAGTCATGTTGATAACATGTTATAAAATAAAGACAGAATACTAAAATCATATGAAGAAAGCAAAGAAAGAGGAAAATAGAAAGTAGAGATAAGAGTAGTAACTATTTTTGAGTGTATCTTTTCATTACCATTTCAATTCCCTTTTTTAGGCAACATGACTTGGAGTAGTCATATTGCTATAGTAGCAAGGTGATGTTATCATATAACATCCACAAATACATATTGCTATAGCAGCAAGGTGATGTTATCAAATGAAATCCACAAATAAATTATTTACCACATGCATATATTTATTTTGGAATAAATCACATGTTATTGTTTGGCTATAATGGGATGACTTTTGGCTCTAACATGAGAGTCATAAATAAATTATGAAAAACATGTTGAGTAGCCATTTAACATGAAATATTTTGGGTGAGATAAGTTTCATTCTTGGAATGAAAAAACACCATAAAACATGTGATGAAATTTTCCTTGTCAAGTCACATAATGTTGAAAACAAATGTGAAATACAAGCTTATTGGTTGTGTTAGTCGTGCCACTCCTTTTGATTCAATTGTGAAAATGGTGTGACAAAGAAAGAAGGAGTTCGCTAGTCCAATAAAAAATATGAGATATGTGACTAATTGCACTTTATATGATATTGTGTATAAAGTATTTATAGCATGTACAAGCAAATGAGGTAAATTTACTTGGTATGAAATTTGGTGGCTTGTTTTATGAGAAAAAATATTATGTTATACTTAAAAGTTTTGTTAGTGCAGATAAGAAAACTTGGTGCTATTTGATGGAAGTGAGAAAAGCAAATCATATTGCTTGCTAACTCTACTTTGGAGGTTGAAGTAAAAAAAATTAAGCTTCAACTAGTGAAAAAGTGAATTGATTTTACTATATCAAACACTTTATTTTAATAAATTAATTTTTCTAATTTTGATTAATTGTGATAGCACTAATATTATTGGTAGAATACCAAATCGTTATTATAACGATAAATTCAGACTCATAAGAAAAAAACACAATATTGTGAGATCATATTGATCACTCGTATACCATCAATATTAATTGTGTTAAATCTTACAGATTTATAAACTAAGGCCTTAGCAAGATAGAGTCTAAAGCACATCGAGGGGGATGAAATCTATGAACTCTTAATGAAAATCTATATCTCGTATGAGTGGGGTGTCAAATTAAAGGAGCACCCTTGACAAATTTCACCTATGTGAGTGTGAAGTAGGCCGCTTTCTATGAGAATATTCTTATTCTCAAAAACACTCATGAAAACCAGGATAGCACAAGGTCGTAATGTGCTGGCTATTAATGCTTATGTCAATACCTTCATTATTGTGTGTAAGCAGTGATACTTTATTTTCCTTAAGGAGTCATAGTTCAAGTTTGAGATCACTACTGACTCTGGGGTAAAGGTTTTACTAAGTGAAGGTTCAATGCAGAGCACACTTTCATTATGCATGATAGTCTACCTTCAACTAAATTGTGAAGAACTCTCTTATTTTAATATTAAAATGAGTGGAGGAATGTTTGTGTATATGCATTTTATTATTAAAATAAAATATTAAGTGCTTATTTTAGTGGGTATAAATTGTATTAGAAGATGACTATTGGCTTTTGTAACTTATATGACCATTAGCTCTTGTAACTCTCATGGTTATTAGTTTCTTGTAACTCATATGACCATTAGTTTCTGGATCAGTGTAGATTATGCCGCAATGGGCTTGAATCTCCTTAAAGATAACGAGATATCCGCTCCTCAGCCTAACAATATGTTTATTCATTTTTGTCCTTTTATTTTCAACTGTAATTTATTATATTTGTTGTATATTACACTAACAATTTTATGGAGATTCATGTTTTTGTTACAGTTTGAAAAGGTGCGGATATCAAGATTATAGATCTCAACATAATTTCTCTCAACGTTGCTCTCTTCAAAAGATGGAAGAGAAAAGATGCACGGGTAAAGAATTTTTCTTCTTGCTCAATTCAAGTGGAGAAATAGTAAAGAAAAAAAATCTTTTACCTAATATTTTTTAGGAATAAAGTGACACTACTTTTCATGAAAAAAATGATATTTAAATTTTTAAAATTGTGGGGGTTCATGAAATGAGGAAAAAAAATCATTGTGAAATTGTGAATTTTGCATCTTTGAGAAATGCTCTAAAAAGAGAGAGTTCAGACAAAGAAAATTTTATAAGTCTTCAACTATATTAACTATATAAAAGATAGTATTTATATGTTGAAGGAAGGTGTTATTTACAAGAAAGCATCTCATGTATATTTTGTCACTTTTTAATATTCTATTGTTAACACGATATATTGAAATCACTTTGTGCAATATAAAATTTTAAATTTATTTCCATTTAAGACTCACTTCTCTTCAAATATAATTTGAGTTTCCTACTTTATTAGTTGTGCCTTTGCAAAGTAGAAAAAACCTATATTAAAGGAGGAGGTATAGTTAACGTAATAGTCCTCTTGTAACACCTCGAATTAGGAAAAAAGCCTAGGCAGGCAGGTCTAGTACTCAAAAACTTACCCTGGAACCCTCCATGGAGCACTAGACGGGTCGTGAAGGGGACCATGATCCGTTTGGGCAGTCGTGAAGAGTTTCCAGATGCTGCCTCAGGCCGGGGTCACTTGATGGGGACCCATACGGCTCGTGGAGGACTTGACGGTTCCTCAAGTGAGTCATGAAAGGCTCTTAGTTGGGAAGGGTTCTCCCCTAGTTACTGGAAAAGGGATCACGGACGTCTAAACGGCCCGTGAAGCCCCCACACGGTCCGTGAAGTCGTCTGTGAAGGGGGTTTGTCAAACTTAGTGTTTAAGGTCAACTTAAAATGATCATATCTTTTAGCTCAAAATGAATTTGGTGGCCCATGACCTATCAAAGTAAAGGTTTTTGAGTCTTCTTTCCAACGCCACCAATTTCGCTCCATTTGAAGTTCGCGTAAAACGTTATGCCCTTTTTTAGTGGAACACTGTCAGGCTGATAAATCTTCATGACTTGCTTGACGGGCAGTGATCGCTTTGATGAGCTGTTTTGATCTCCTTGAAGCCATTTCGGCAGTTTTTAAGTCAGGGGCTAATGGGTCTTTTCCCAATTGTTTTAACTTGATACTACGTTGTTTTGTCTTCTACCCGAAGCCCTATATAATGATTTTTACCCCCAAAATCACCCAATTCAATTCATTCTCTCAAATTCCAAAATGATTGACCTTGTTCATCCTCCCCAAATATTTCTCTCTCTAAGGAAGAAGAAGAAGGAGTCAAGTTAGGGTTTCAAGATCAAGTCTCCAATTCTCAAATTGCTTAAGAGCTTTGAACCCCGAGTTATGTTAGTATTCACCATTGGAGCCCTTTCCTCCATTGGGTCCCTAGTTTTCATCAATTTTCAAGGTCAATTTCCCCAAATTGAGTTAGGGTTTTGATCAATTCTTATGGGTTCTTCAATTATGATTCTAATTGTTGATTTTATGATTCGTAGTGTACGATCGAGCATGATAAAGTTATTTAGTGCACGATTTAGCGTGATTTGATTAGAAATTGTATGAGCCCATGCATGAGCCATGATTCCTAGTTATGAATTCATGATGAATTATGATCCATGCATTTATGAACTTATGTAATTGATGAAAATATGCATGATCTAAGATGAATTGACATGTACCTATACTAGATCATGATTTATGAACATGTGAGTAGCTTGCACAAGAGATGCATGTATATGAATAGCTTGCATAAGAGATGCATGTTTCATGAGAATTATGCTTATAATTGCTAGGGTCCATATAGATGATTGCATCCATGAGTTGTGAAAAGGTTTTCTTCACAATAAGCTAAGAGTATGAATGTGAAAGGTTTTCTCACATAAATTAGGGTTCATATGGTCGTAAGGCTTTCTCACCTATGAATCGATTAGGAGCTATTCTAATGACGTAAGCTTGGGCAAGCCCATGGTAGTTGAAACGTCCATATATGATCTTAGCTTGGATTTGATAACCCTAGATGTACCTCTTCCTTGGTTAAAATATGAATAAGCTTAATTGACTATTCCTAGGGATTTTACTCAGCACCGAGTGGGCTTTTGGGATGAAGGTTTCTATTTAGCGTCCGTGAACCTTTAGTAGCAATCCCTAAGTCCCATAACTACGTGCCTCATAGGTTTTGTCTCAGATAGTCACATAGATAGTGGATCCACGTAAGCTACAGATTTATGGTCCGTACCTTGGCAAGTAGGACACCCCTTCTAGTGATGTGGGGTAGACATCACTCCCCTTTTCGGTGTGGGGCAGACACTAGATTCCATGTTATAGCTCACATGGTGTATGTTGGTTAAATGTAAGAATCCCATAATAATGAACTAGGGTACTAGAAGTATCTCATGAGACAAGACTTATGATATGACTAGCTTGCATTGTCCATGTTTATGCATTTAGTTTCTAACCCTATTGTCACATGATTTAGTTGGTCATTTCATGTTCATGATGATATCTTACTAGTATGATTTCCTATATGAAAGCATCTCATTGGCATGATTTACGTGATTATATGCATTTGCTTCATACTTAGTACATTCCAGGTACTAATGCATACTTGTGCCAACATTCTCTTATAATGTAGGGTCAAACAGTCATCCTTCGCACTCTCATGGTTAGTTGTTTTCAGAGTTTGAGCTATTAGCCTTGGTGAGTCCTCATGCTTCGGGGACTGAGAGACTTTATTGCTTTTCTTTACTTTTAAGTTTCAGACTTGTATATGATGTATAGGTTACGTCCCGATCATTCTATTGTGTTAAATGGCTTTTGAGACATAGTCAAGACTTCTACTTGTAAACTCTTTGTTTTTATGAGATTTTCTATTTCTTGTTCTCATTTTTTCTTTACCTTATGTATATGCATGCTAAGTGGCTTGTGTGGGGCCTCTCGGGGTCCTATATGCCATTTCACAGCTAGGGGGCACTTTGGGTCAGGACAAACTTGGTATTCAGAGCCAAAGTTTTTATAAAGATCCTTGGATGTCTCAAAGCCACGTCTAGTAGCGTCTTGTTCACAAGTGTGAAGCGTGCCACATTTATGAATAAGAAGCTACAAGATGTTAGGAAATTCCACTTCTTTCATATTCTAGAATCGTGGTTTAGAGTTTAACTCTATGCATTCCTCTCCTAATCCATGTCTTACACCTTTTAGGATATGGCACCTAGAAGAGTTTTTGTAAGGAGGAACAAAAATGAGAATGTGGAGCAAGAGGCTAACCAAGTTCCGGCCCGCTCCTTTGGCCGAAAAGATTACTAATGCGGAGTTCTGAGCCGCTTTACACACATTGACCCAAGCCATGATGGCCCAAGACAATGGATAAGTTGTGGTCCCCGTGAACCCACATGTAGGTACGGTGGCATCAAGGGTGAGAAATTTCACGAGGATGAACCCTCCGGAATTCCACGGCTCCAAGGGGGAGGAGGATCCACAAGAATTCATTGAAGAGGTTTACAAGATTTTGATGATCATGGGAGTGACGTCGGAAGAGAAGGCGCAGTTGGCTGCTTACCAATTGAAGGGTGTAGCCCAAGTGTGGTTTTACCAATGGAAAGGTGAGAGGGCTAGAGATGCGGGTCCTCTTGAATGGGAGAAATTTAAGGAAGCTTTTCTTGATCGATTCTTTCCTCTTGAGATGAGAGAGGCTAAGGTCCTTGGGTTCATTAACTTGAAGCAAGGTGGTATGAGTGTCAAAGAATATGCATTGAAGTTCACTCCATTGTCAAAGTATGCGCCTTCCTTGGTGGCCGATTCAAGGGCCAAAATAAGTAAGTTTTTGTCGGGGGTGTCCGACTTGGTGGTCAAGGAGTGTAGGACTGCCATGCTGATTAAAGAAATGGATATTTCACGGTTGATGGTACATGCACAAAAAATTGAAGAAGAGAAGCTAAAGGAAAGGTCTAAAGTGCAAAGAGGGCTAGGACCAGTGATGGTGACTTCTCAAACCAAAGGACCGGAGGACATGACCGTTCTAAGTTTCGACAAAGGTTTTCGAACCAAGGGTCTTAAAATGCTCCTATGCCTAAGTTTGACAAGAATAGGGTGTCTAACCCTAAACCTCAAGGAGGCAGTGGTGGTCGTGATATGACTCAAATTCCCCCATGTCAAAAGTGTGGGAGGAAGCATGAGGGGAGATGCTTAGCCGGATCGGATTGTTGCTTCACTTGTGGCAAGAGTGGTCACTAAATGAGGGATTGTCCAATGAATGTTACAAAGGGGAAGGATGGTAAAGAAGGTGCTCCTAGTTGTTCGGGTTCTAGTGCTCCCAAGCAAAACCAATTTTATGCACTCCAAACTCGCCAAGGGCAAGAAGGTTCTCCCGATGTGATTACCGGTATGTTGAAACTCTTCCATCTTGATGTATATGCTTTACTTGATCCCGGTGCTGCTTTATCTTTTGTGACGCCATATGTAGCTATGAGACTTGATATTGCCCCGGATGTGTTGTTAGACCCCTTTTGTGTCTCTACTCCTATTGGTGACTCTATTATGGCTAAAAGAGTTTATAGGAAGTGTCCCATCTCCTTGTTCCATATAGTCACCTACGTTGATCTCGTAGAGCTAGATATGATAGACTTTGATGTCATTCTTTGGATGGATTGGCTTCATTCTTGTTACAACGCGGTTGATTGTAGAACCCAAGTGGTTAAGTTTCAATTTCCTAATGAGCCCGTCCTAGAGTGGAAAGGGGGAAATTCTATGCCTAAAGACCAGTTTGTTTCTTGTCTTAAAGCTAGAAAGATGATCTCCAATGGTTGCATTTATCATCTTATTTGGGTTAGGGATATAGATTCAGAAACCCCCTAGTCTTGAGTCGGTTCCTGTGGTAAATGAGTTTCCGGATGTTTTCCTGATGATCTACTCGGTGTTCCTCCCGAAAGAGAAATAGACTTTGGTATTGACCATCTTCCCGATACGCAACATTTCTCCATTCCTCCTTACCGTATGGCTCCGGCGGAACTTAAGGAATTGAAAGAGCAATTGAAGGAGTTGTTGGATAAGGGTTTCATCCGACCAAGTATTTCTCCATGGGGTGCTCCGATGTTTTTTGTTCGTAATAAAGATGGCTCTCTCCGTATGTGTACTGATTACCGGCAGTTGAATAAGGTTACCTTTAAGAATAAGTACCCGATTCCGAGGATAGATGATTTGTTTGACCAACTTCAAGGTGCGAGTTTCTTCTCTAAGATTGATCTCCAGTCGGGTTATCACCAATTAAGGGTGAGAGATTGCGATAATCCAAAGATGGCTTTTTGAACTAGATATGACCATTATGAGTTTGTGTTTATGTCGTTTGGATTGACTAATTCTCCAGCGGTTTATGGATTTGATGAAAAGTGTGTTTAGACAATACCTTGATATATTCGTGATTGTATTCATTGATGTTATTTTGATTTACTCTCGAAGTGAGGAAGAGCATGCCGATCATTTGAGGATTGTATTGCAAATTCTTAGGGATCATGAGTTATATGCTAAGTTCAATAAATGTGAGTTTTGGTTGAGATCCGTGGCTTTCCTTTGTCACATTGTGTCCGGCAAGGTTATTGAGGTAGATCCTAAAAAGAGTGATGCAGTTAGAAATTGGCCTAGACTTTTATCTCCTTCAGATATTTGTAGTTTCTTGGGCTTTGCCGGATACTATAGGAGGTTTGTGGAAGGGTTTTCTTCTATTGCCTCTCCATTGACCTCATTTACTCAAAAGAAGACTAAGTTTGTATGGTCGGAGGCTTGTGAAAATAGCTTTCAAGAATTGAAAGATAGGCTTACTTCTGCTCCAATATTGACATTGCCCGAAGGTTCCGATGGCTTCGTGGTTTATTGTGATGCTTCAAGGGTTGGCTTAGGGTGTGTTCTTATGCAAAATGGGAGGGTGATTGCTTATGCTTCAAGGCAACTTAAGGTTCATGAAAAGAATTACCCTACCCATGATTTAGAACTAGCTGCGGTTGTCTTTGCCCTAAATATTTGGAGGAACTATTTGTATGGTGTCCATGTTGATGTATTTATCGACCACAAAAGTTTGCAATACGTGTTCAAGTAAAAGGATCTAAATCTTCGACAACATAGATGGATAGAGCTCTTATAGGACTATGATATGAATGTCCTCTATCTCCCAGGCAAAGCTAATGTAGTGGCCGACGCCTTGAGTTGGTTGTCAATGAATAGTGTTGCACATATAGAAGATTATAAGAAGGAATTGGTTCGGGATGTTCATAGACTAGGTTGGCTAGGTGTTCGGTTGGTTGACTCCTATGAGGAAGGTGTGATTGTCCAAAATGGGTCGGAATCTTCCTTTGTGGTGGATGTTAAGACTAAGCAAGAACTTGATCCAATACTAGTTGAGTTGAAAGAAGCGGTTCTAAAGAAGGGCAATGCGGCTTTCTCCCAAGGAGGAGATGGTGTCGTTAGATATCAAGGTCGTTTGTGTGTGTCTGTTGTTGATGGCCTAAGAGAGAAAAATCTAGAAGAAGCTCATAGTTCCCGATACTCTATTCATCCGGGAGCCACCAAGATGTACCGCGATTTGCGAGAAGTCTATTGGTGGAATGGAATGAAGAAAGATATTGCGAAATTTGTGGCAAAGTGCCCAAATTGTCAACAAGTTAAGGTTGAACATCAAAGGTCAGGAGGCTTATCCCAAGATATAGCTATTCCTACTTTGAAGTGGGAAGATGTTAATATGGACTTCATAGTGGGTTTACCCCGTACTCACTGGCAACACTATTCTATATGGATTATAGTAGACCGTATGACAAAGTCGGCTCATTTCATTCCCGTCAAGATGTCCTTTTCAGTGGAAGATTAAGCTAAGTTGTACATCAGGGAGATGGTTAGGTTGCATAGAGTGCCCCTGTCCATTATCTCCGATAGAGGTACCCAATTCACTTCTCAATTTTTGAAGTCCTTCCAAAAGGGTCTTGGTACCAAGGTTAAGCGTAGCACGGCTTTTCATCTTCAAATTGATGGGCAAGCTGAGCGTACTATCTAAACTTTGGAAGATATGTTGAGAGCTTGTGTAATTGATTTCAAGGGTAATTGGGATGATCATTTGCCTTTGATCGAGTTTGTCTATAATAACAACTACCATTCTAGTATTGGCATGGCTCCGTTTGAGGCTCTCTGTGGCAGGAGGTGTAGATCTCCTATAGCTTGGTTCGAAGTTGGTGAAGTCGCTTTGATGGGTCCCGAATTAGTGCATGAGGCTATGGAGAAAGTTCAGCTTATTAGAGAAAGGTTGAAAATGGCTCAAAGTCGACAAAAGTCCTATGTCGATATTAGGAGAAGGGATCTTGAGTTTGAGGTTGATGATTGGGTCTATTTGAAAATTTCACCCATGAAGGGTGTCATGAGATTGGTAAGAAAGGGAAGCTTAGTCCCTGGTATATAGGCCCATAGAAGATTTTGAGACGCATTGGCAAGGTTGCTTATGAGCTTGAGTTGCCTAAAAAATTAGCATCGGTTCATCCGGTTTTCCATGTGTCTCTCTTGAAGAAGTGTGTTGGAGATCCGACATCATTAGTGCCTATAGAAAACCTGGGCGTCAAAGAGAGTTTATCTTTTGAAGAGGTTCTGGTTTATATTCTAGACCGACATACTACTAGAAAATAGGCCTATGGCAACGTAGAGAAAACCGTTGCTATAGATAGAAAAACCGTTGCCATAGCTCTAGCGCAACGGTTTGTTACGCGTTTCATTAGCTCGCGTGGCCATAGAGCTATTGGAACGGGTTGTACAACGGTTGTAACTTTGCGTTGCCATAGACACTCCTATAGCAACGATTTTGTTATCCTTCTTATGCAACGAAAATAGTTGGCAAGCGCAACGGTTTATAAGCGTTGCCGTCGAGGTATATATTGCAACGGTTATTTTTTTATAACAACGGTTTTTTCGATAATAAATCAATGGTTTCCTGTTCTATTGCAGCGGCTCATTTTAGCTATTGCAACAGTTCCCTGTTCTATTTCAATGGCTTATTCTATCTATTGCAACGGTTCTAACAACATATTATACAATGATCTATACGAAATAGAAATCGTAGTTGTAATAAGTCACAATCAATATATATATATATATATAAAATAAATTATAATACAATATGAAATACATACATAATTAGTGGTCCTTCAAAAAATTAAGTTTTATAAATATTAATAATTCAAAATATCTAACAAAAGATAGGCCGGGTAATAATATACCCCAAAAAGCAAAACACATTTTCAAACCCAAATGATTCGTTAAGTTTTACATGAGTACTAATGAGTTAGGATATAGGTATTAAAATGTTCGGTAGCACAACGAATATTAGAACATCTATCAGCAATTCAAAAAATTTCTTAAGTAAGGTCAAGATCATCTTCACTGCTATGATCTTCTCCCCTTTCTTCATTATTTTCGACACCTACAAAAAAGAATTTGCATGAAGATATCCGTTTGATAACAAGTGAAAACCTCAATCAAACAAACTATTATCAATAACCTTAAGAAGAAGACAGTAACTATGTTGGTACTGGAGGAAAATATGCAGTACTGGAGGAACTGGAGGAAAATATGCAGAATCAAAGACAAATTTGCAGCGGGTTATTCTGGCAATACCTGCCTGCAAACGAGAGGTGAATATACAATCCAAAGTGGCTGCCGTTGGATGTCAAGCAATGGAAACCAATGGCCTTGGTGGAGAGACACATGGAACAAAATGAACATGCCTAAACATAGTTTCATATGTTGGCTTGCTATGCATAAGAGACTATTAACAAGGGACAGATTAATAAAGATCGGAATATGCCAGGAAGTAGAATGCTTATTATGTGGATGCAAGCCAGAAAACATTGACCACCTCTTCTGTGAATGTGAATATTCTATGAAATGCCTAACCGGGGTACTTGAATGGACTGGAATGAACATCCAACGACCCAATCTGGAAGGGCTTTGGAGTAGACTAGCAAGAAAAGTCAAAGGGAAGATCAGCAGAGCAATTATCAAAACAATAATAGCAGCACTAATATATCACATATGGCATTCCACGAACAACAAAATTTGGCATTCCAATAGTAAGATGATGAGAATCAAGAAGATAGATTTTGTATTCCACCAACTTTGGCATTCCACCAGATGCACCAGATGCAAAATCATAATTTTATTCTAAAAGAATCAAAAAGGATTACATGCCACAGAAGAAATCCTCCGATCCTAACCCGCCCCATCTGTGTAAAAGCTCTAACCCACTCCATTCTTAATCCTTTAATGCATCTCTGTCCCCTAAGAAAATAGCTCTTCTAACTTATAAAAGTAAAAAAAAAAATCATAATTTTTCACGTCTTAATAGGCAGCTTACAACCAACTTCATTGAGGAGTTTTAATGTTTGCTGATTAGAGTCTTCCCAAATCATGATTTAAATCCACATTGGTATCATTTCTATCCCTAAACTTCTGATGTAACACTGCTCCTAAGAACATAGCTATTCACACTTTTGAAAGAAAGAATAAACAATGTTAACTTAGGATAACAAAAAAATATTTCTCAATAAATGAAGGAACTCTTTTAAGAGACAATGTAAACATGGGACCTGCATTGAGTAAATAATGCTCACTTTTAAATAGGAGACATTATGAGCTAAAGAAAACACAACTACTTCAACCGAGTAAATGCAAAATTGAAGACATATGCAGAATTGGGAGTTTAATGATGGTGAGTGCAACCTGTGCAACCAACAGACAATTTCATACTCAAGCAACAGAGCAGTTCAATACTCAGACATTAACAGTTCAATACTCCAGCAATTCAATACTAAGGCAACAGTTCAACACTCCAGCGATTCAATACTCAGGCAACAGTTCAACACTCCAGCGAATCAATACTCAGGCAACAGTTCAATACTCAGGCAGGTCAATACTTGGGCAACAATTCAATACTCACGCAGGTCAATAATCGAGCAACAAATCAGTTTAATACCCAGGCAACAATTCAATACTTTGGCAGGTCAATACTCAAGCAATAAATCAATTAAATACTCAGGTGGATATGCAAGCAAATGATCATGTCTTCTCAATATTTAGGCATTTCACCCAATCTAGTTAGTTCTAACAGCAAGCAATAAACAATGACGTGCACGAATCATGATCGAGTTGTTCAAGATAGCGTATAAGAAGAAGAAAATCTTGAACAGAGAGGGAAGAAAATAGTGGTATAAGAGGAAGAAGAAGAAGTAAAAGAACTGACCTTGATTGTTACAGCTAACAGATGGACGATTGGGCAGTTCAAGAACAGCCCCATCTCAGGGTGAACCAACAGTGAATCTTAGCATATTAGGATCAAGTGTTAATCCTGGATTCAGACACTGAAGCTGTGAAATGATGTTTACTGTAACATCTCTTTCCATTGTATCTTTTTCACATTAAATTTTTCTTGCATTCTTTGTTGCATCCTCTCTTCCATTTCCTTGATTTTTTCTGCATGATTTCATCATCAACAGTTTGTGAAGATGGACCAGAATCTCCCTGTTTATGTTTCAAAAGAGTCTTCGTTACTCCATGTCCATATAATCTTACTCGACCCAGATGATCTTGCCCCATAACTGTTCTAAATGCGTCAACAGATTGAGTAACATCTTCCCTTTCTTGAGCTTTTATCCTCTCCATTTCAGCCTACACCAGGTTCAAGATAAGAGAGTTCAATTAAATTGAACTGATCATATATATATATAAGAACATAAATTTCATATCGATTAACATAGAATCAGAAACTTTCATACAATTTTTGCAGTTGTATCTTCATATGAGTCCTTGTATACTCGGCCAGGTTTTTTTTTTCTAGTAGCCACAAATAAGTCTTTACTTGACAAGGCATCAGGAGTTTCCTTCTTTTTTTCCAAGTTACATGCAAGTCATCATTATAATCTTCCTAAATAAAGTGAAAAAGCTCATAGTAACTATACGAGAAAACATCAAACCTCGCGAATTATAAGGGCTGGGCATAAATATAGAAAAAACTGAAACACCGAACCGAACTGAATTTTTTCAGTGTTTCGGTTTCGGTTTTTCGGATTTTGGTATATATTTTCATATTTTCGGTAATTCGGTTCGGTGTTCGGTATGTAATTTTTTATTATTTGGTACTTCGGTTTAACCGAAATATACTATATTATAAATTTATAATAATATTTAAAATTAATATTATATTAATTATTAACATTAAATAATAATATTCTTATAAGCATTACTGTATTAGGTCACTCTTCACTGTTTTTACTTTGTCCAATTTTTACTCCAAGTCTCCAACAGTGCCGCTGCTTTCCCCCTTTCCAGTTCCAATTCCACTTCCCACTTTCCAGTCCACCGGTGAGTCGGCGACCAGCAGTCAGCATCGGCGACCGACGACCAGCACTCCAGCAACGGCAACAAGGACCAGCAGCGGCGGTCAGCAGTCAGCAGTGGCGACCGGCGACAAGGACCAGCAGCAGCAGACACCAGACGCCCGACAAGCACTCCAGCAGTAGACGACCGGCGTCCGGCGGCGGCGACCAGTCTTTATCCAGGTATTTTTGATATTTTTTTCTTGATTTCTTCTTCTTTTTTCTTTTTTTTCTTTCTAATTTTAGCTTTAGTTACTGTGTGAATTGTGAAATTAGTTTTTTTTATATAGATGGGTGATCAAAATCAATTAAATGTGGGTGTGGCTGATCAAAGTCGAATAAGTATGGTTGGTTCTACGGATAATATACCTACTAGTAGCAATGATGCGTCAATTGGCACAGAGGAACCTAAAAAAATAAATGAAATGGATCCTAGGTCCACTGTTTGGCAACACTTTGATAAAAATTTTGAAAATGGTGTATTATTTAAAGCAAAGTGTTTACATTGTAAATAAAATTATGTTGCGAATACATCTAGAAATGGAACAAGTGGACTGAGACAACATTTGACTAACCGATGTAAAGTGTATAAGCCCCCGCCTGTCGCACCTAGTATTAAAAAATTATTAAGTGTTCAAAGTGGCAGTTCTTCGATAGAGAATTGGAAATTTGAGCAAGAGGTAGTTAGGAGCGCTTTAGTTGAGATGATAATTTTGGATGAACTACCTTTTAGTTTTGTTGTAAAGGAAGGCTTTAAGAAGTTTATGAGCAGAGTCCAACCTTTGTTTCGGATTCCTTCACGTAGAACCATAACAAGGGATTCTTATGAAGTTTATGGTGAATTGAGAATGAATTTGAAAAAATCTTTTAGAGAAATACAACCAAGAATTTCTCTTACAACAGACGCATGGACCTCGGTGCAAAGAATCAATTATATGTGTTTGACTGCTCAATTTATTGATAGGGATTGGGTGCTTCATAAAAGAATATTGAATTTTTGTCCTATCACTAGTCATAAAGGTGAGCATTTGGTTGAGTCTATTAGTAATTTTTTACTTGATTGAAACTTGGACAATGTCTTCACTGTTACGGTTGATAATGCTTCTTCAAATGATGTGGCAGTTTTAGAGTTGTCCAAAAAATTAGATATGTGGGGAACTAATATAATGGATGGTGAGCATCTCCATGTGAGATGTATGGCTCACATACTTAATCTAATTGTGCAAGATGGTTTGAAAGAAATTGGTCCTTCTATCAAACGGGTGAGACAAATGGTGAAATATGTTAGATCATCTTCTGCAAGAACAAGAAACTTCTTGAAATGTGTTGAAATGCAAAAGATAGAATGTGATAAAATGTTGTCTTTAGATGTGCCTACTAGGTGGAATTCCACCTATTTGATGTTGGACATGGCAGAAAAGTTTGAGAAGGCTTTTGAGAGGTTTGATCTTTATGATGGTAATTTTAATTCTTTTCTTGCTACTGATGTTTGTGAAGATGGAAGTATTGCAGGTTCAATTCAAAATGAGGATTGGGTTAACGTGAGAAATGTCACAAAGTTTCTTGAGAGATTTTATGAGCTCAAATTAAAAGTTTCAGGTTCACGGTATGTTACTTGTAATGTCCATTTTGAGGATATATGTGAGCTTGATGCATATTTGAAGTTATGTATGACAAGTGATGATGTTGATTTGTATAAAATGGCTTTGGGGATGAAAGAAATGTTCAAGAAATATTGGGGTACTCCTGAAAAGATGAACAAAATGCTTTGTATTGCTTCTGTTTTGGATCCTCGCAATAAATTTGTGTATGTTAGTTTTGCTCTTGAAGAATTACTTGGGGAAGAAAAGGGAAAGATAGTGAACAATGAAGTAGATGTTTACTTAAAGAAATTGTTTGCGGTCTATGTAAATAAGTATGCAAAAGGTTCTAAAAATCAATCATCATCACCCGGATACACTTCATCTGACTCATCTGATTCATCTATTTGTGGCCTTTCTCAAAATGTGAAAACAAATTCTTTGAGAACTAAATTTTACATGAAAAAACAAAAGGAAGATTCTGGAAGTTTAGGTGTTAAATCTGAGTTGGATAGATATCTTCTTGAAGACCAAGAGCCTCAATCTGAGGATTTTGATATTTTAATTTGGTGGAAAGTTAATTCTCCTAGATTTCCTATACTTTCACAGTTGGCTCGAGATGTATTGGCTATTCCTATGTCGAGTGTGGCATCGGGATGTGCATTTAGCACCGGTTGTCGTATTGTTGATCCATTTATAAGTTCATTGACTCCCAAATGTGTGCAATGCCTTATTTGTGTCCAAGATTGGCTTAGACAAGAAACTAATCCTATTTGTGTTGAAGAAATCTTGGAGTTTCTTGACAAAATTGAACTTGGTAAGACTTTATATTTTTTATTTGTTTTCGCAAAAAATAAAATACTTATTGTGTAGTATGACATATTTGATTTTCTTATTATTAGAGATGGCAAATAGTGGAAGAAATTCTTGTATTGTTGATCTATGATTGCAAGTTTCAAGTATTTAATAGTGGTGAGTTCAATACGCTATTTATTTAATTATGTCATTTTTTAATTTTTATCTTAAAAATAGTATTCTAACGTATGATTTTATCTTAAAAGGTTCAAGTTCAAGTTCAAGTGGTCGAGACTCAAGAGTCAAGACAATGAAGAAAGACGTAAAATACTAAAGTTTTGTTATTGTTTTTGTTGGCACTTGAAAGTGGTCTCATGGAAGAAAGTCAAGAAACTACATTGTTGCTCATTATTGTTGACATTTGAAAGTGATCTCTTGGAAGAAACTACATTGTTGGCTTGTTGCTCATTATTGTTATTTGTAATTGTTATTGTAGGCACTTGAAAGTGGTCTTATGGAAGAACCTACATTGTTGGCTTGTTGCTCATTATTGTTATTTGTTATTGTTGGCACTAAAACTTGAAAGTGGTCTTATGGAAGAAACTTCATTGGTGCATTATTGTTAGTTTGTACTTTGTTACTTGTTACTTGTTAGATTGTTATTATGTTGTTGTGTAATGGCTTGATCAAATATCAATTGATCATTGTATTTGTGAAGTCTAGTGAAGTTTTATTACTTGTTAAATTGTTTGTGCCTTGTTGGCTTTATTATCTTTACTTGTTAAATGCCTAGTATAGTTGGCTAGATTGATAGTCATTACTAAATATTGCTAGTCATTACTTGAGTTGTTTGTGCCTTTTTGGCTATAGTTGGCTAGATTGCTAGTCATTACTATTTACGTGAAACTATTGGATCATTGTTGACTTGTTGGTAAAATATTGGAAGTTCTTATTCCTTCATATTGTTATGGATTTTTGCTAAATAATAAATATTTCATATTTGAAATTTGATAAATAGTGAAGCACCAAATTTTTTTTATCACTTTATATTTAATAGAGTAATAACTTTAACACATTAAGGACCACTTATTTTCAGCCCATTAAGCTAAAAAATAAAAATAAAAATTGTAAAATTTTAAATTTTAAAAAGCCCATAACAAAAAACCGAACTAACAAATACCAAACCGAACCGAAATATTAAAAACCGAACCTAACCGAATTATTTCAGTTCGGTATTCGGTACAACAAATACAAGCACCGAAAACCGAAAAAACCGAAAAAAATAAACCGAAACAGAACCAAATTACCGAATGCCCAGCCCTACGAATTATAGAAAAACTTGTGTTGCCAATAGTGTGTGGATACCTCAACTTCTTTCGATTTTCTTTATTAGTATGGTACGTCTCCTGCAAATAAATGAAGTCATGATTCAAGCAGATACTAGAAGTAATGGAGAAAAAAATACTCATGAGCTATTCATGATTTATTTATCACCTTAGCGTCATCTGAGTTCCAATATTTAAGTATTTCCTTAAATACAGATTCTAAAACAAATTTAGGCCTTTTTGCCATTCAAATTTCATCATCGGCATAGGCATAGAAGTGCATTTTCTTTAACCTGCACTTATACCCTCTCCAAGCAAGTTTAATTGCTCCCAAAGCCCAATCTTTTCCAACTTCAGGAATGTCATATTTTTCCTACAATTTGATCCAATTAGGTCAACACAAGAAATATGAAATATTTTCAACCAAATAATGAAACATTGAGAACATCAAACCTTGATATAGTTCCACATATCATCATGTGTCTTCAACATCTTCCAGTTAAATACATTAAGAGGACAGAATGTTCCATTTCTTGCCAATGTGCCAAGGAAGCTGCCCAATTCATTTACCACTTCTTTAGTAGAACCAATGGGTTGGTTCAACTCATTTAGCACGATCAGTTTACGCTCACTCCATCCATGTACAACCTGCATTTGTGTACCACCTCTTTTTTTCTTATTTAGGGTAGGGTCTACAATAATATGAACAAAGATTTATAGTTATTCAAACAATTTTTGGAATAATATGAACTTAAATCTATATATACTTGCCTTGTTCCTGATCAGATTGGTTATTTCCTTCAAGATTGGTAGAATTTTGTGGACATTGCTGCATTTGTTCCTAAATTGGTTGTGATGCATGAATACTAGGAAGTTGTGACTGTTGTTGCACTTGTTCATGTGATGATACTTGTGATACGGGAGTGGTAGAATCCGGCAGCAGTTGTTGCACTTTCCCATGTACTGTTTGTGTTGTAGGAAAGGTAGAATTCGAAGACATATGCTGCTCTTGTTCCGACACTTAAGATTCATCTAGAATGTTGTTCGAATTCTGTTTGTGATTGTGATACTTTTCATTTGACTTCATAACTTGAACAGCTGAAATACACTCAGAGTTCTGTTTGTGCTTTTGTTTTGATACCTTTTTATTTCGCAAAGAAGCAAGTGATCCAGCTGAAACATAGTTTAAATTCTTAACTTTCTAGCGTTTTGTCATGCACATTTCTTGATTCATGATTGTTCAAGTCTCTGCAATTTTAGAAAATTAAATATAAAATTGGTTAGAAGAAAGCATTCAAGTTAATAAACCACAGCTAGCTCTTATATAAGATCTTACCACCACAACTCGCTCTTATATAAGTTCTTATACAACCAAGGTAACTCTTGCACTTAATAAACCTCATGAATAAAACCAACCTCACTCTCATTACACATACCAAAAATAATAAAATAGCACAATAGAAATGAAAAAAAAGGATCACCTAATCATTTAACAACTTTGTCCATAAATAAACCGAAAGAATTAATAAAAATAATAGGGAAACCACAAAATAAAAATGAAAATAACAATGAGCATATATTTAAACTAAACTTCAAAACTTTCTTGTCTAATCATCTTCCACCATCCAATCCAAATCAGTTTCATCAACATCATCCTCCTCTTCTGACGTTTCTACAATGGTATCTTCTGAATGTTGTGCATTACATGGAATATCAACAATATCAATGGCCACATCCTCTCTTGACCATCTAAAGTCACCCTCATCTAATCTAGCTGAAGAACCAATGTCATCATTAGGCTCCCTCAAAAATATGTCTCCTATATTAGGACAATTCTCTTCCTCTAGATCATATAAATCAACATGAACTTTATTCTTTGCATAATAAACATCTTTCTCAATTGGATCCACGACATAAAACACTTGATAAACTTGTGATGCTAACACAAAAGGGTCATCTTTACTGCATAACTTGTTGAAGTATACTCAAGTTAACCCATATTCATCTACTTCATTCTGAAACCAATCACATCTAAACAATACAACACTAAAACAACCATAATAATCAATCTCAATGATATCTTGAATAACTCCATAATAAACAACATTTCCATCAATGGGATTTTTGTCCTGAGCACTAGCAAAACTATTGGTTGTTGCTGATAAAGTCACTCCACAATTTTGAGTAATACATGGGTCATCCCGCTTTTTTGTATGAAATCGATATCCATTGATAAAATATGCAGTATATTTCTTGGCCACCATATTAGGCCCTTTAGCTAGCCATATTAAATGTTTAGGTACTTCAACATTTTTAACTTTATCTTCAAACCAATTGCTAAATTGACGACTATGATTCCTTGCTCTTTCCCATGCATTCAATCTACTATGATTACTCATTATGTTCTTATGTTCCCTGCAACATGAATATTTAAAATATAATTACTAGGTCTTTATAAATCATAATTTACCTTATCCTAACAAATAAATGAATTTTAAAATGTAAATAATTGTTATATAATTTATCTTACTCAGTAAGATTTTCCACTTGTTCATCTCCTGTATTGAAAAGGGCATATTGATGTGCTTCATGACGTAACTCTGAATCCATAAAAAAAGTGCAATCTTTTTTCTTCTCACTTCCAATTGGATGACCTATCTTAGGGAATATAGGTGACAAATTTTGATAGCATTCCTCATCCTCAGTTTGGTACCTACTAAATCTTATCTTCACGCCATAATGTAGATATCTCGAACTACGATTCAAGCAATCTCTACCCACAACGCCCTCTACTATCGATGCTTCTGGACATTTTCGATTATGCATAAGCCCCTTAAAGTTATATAGCTCTCTCTCAATGGAATACATCCAACAAAGATGAGGCGGACCCCCAAGCTTAATTTCATTCACTAAATGAATAGGCAAATGTAGCATTATTTCAAAAAAGGCTGGATGAAAAATCATATCAAGATCACAAATTATTTCAACAATTTCAAACTCTAATTTTTCAAGATCTGTTCGCCTTATTACCTTACTACATATGGCTCTAAATAAATTGCCCAAACTTGTCAATGCCAACGAAACTTTCTTGGGCAATGTCTTTCTAACGGGAACCTGAAGCAAGTAATGCATCATAAAATGAGCATCATGACTCTTGTACCCTGATATTTTCATCTCTTTCACATCCACGCGATGTGATATATTTGAAGCACACCCTTTAGGTAACTTTGCATTTTTGAAGACAGTGCAAAATAACCTTTTTTGTTCTGGCTTCATGAAGAATGATGACTGGGCCAAACTTACATTTCCATCATCATCTTCTATTGGTTGTAGCTCCTTTCGTATTCCTATTTCTCGCAAGTCATAGCGAGAATTAACATGATCTTTTGACTTTCCATCTATCTCTAATAAAGTCCCAATAAAACTATCACATATATTCTTCTCTATGTGCATCACATCAAGATTGTGCTTTAATTTGTTATGTGCCCAATATGGCAATTCAAAGAAAATAGATCTTTTTTTCCACAGACCCTTATTATTCCGAGATTTTATTTTTAACCCTTGCCAAAGACATTATTGAATTCATGCAACTCTTCAAGCAATTTTACTCCCAACAAAGGAGTAGGTGCAGGTCTATGCTCCTTCTTTCCATCAAATGACTTCTTATATTTTCACAATGGATGATCAGGAGGTAAAAAAAATTTGATGACCCAAATAACACATCTTATGACTATGTTTCAGATATTGAGAGCATGTGTCATAATTACAGGTAGGGCATGCCAATTTTCCCTTAGTGCTCCATTCTGAAAGCATTGCTAGTGCTGGAAAATCACTAACTGTCCACATTAAGGCTGCACGCATTTGGAATGTCTGCTTGGTTTCATCATCATATGTTCCTATACTAGGTTCCCATAGTTCCTTCGGTTCTGCAATTAGTGGTTGTAGGTACACTTCTATATCATTTTCAGGAGATGATGGCCCTGTAATGATCATTGATAAGATAATATACTCCGGCTTCATACAAATCCACGGTGATAAATTATAGTTCATCAACATAACAGGCCACGTGATATGAGAAATACTCATGGTTCGAAATGGGTTTAAGCCATCACTTGAGAGACCCAGCCTAACATTACGAGGATCTATGGAGAAGTCTGGATGTAAACGATCAAAATCTTTCCATGCTTCCCCATCAGAAGGATGCCTTAAATTTCCATCATTAGGCCGTTCATTAGCATGCCATCTCATTGCAACGGCTGTTTCAGGACACATATATATCTGCTGAAGCCTAGGCTTTAAGGCCAAGTACCTTAAAATCTTTGCAGGAATTTTTGAGCTTGAATTAATTGAGGCATCACCAATATTTTTCCATCTAGAAGACCCATAGATAGAGCAGTTATCGGCTTTCTCATTGTCCTTCCAGAATAACATGCAATCATTTAGGCATGCGTGTATTTTTTCATAATTAAGACCCAAATCTTGTATCACCTTTTTAGCCTTATTGAAAGAATCTGGTATCTGAGCAAAGGGAAAAGCCTCTCTTAACAATTCTAACAAGTCTGAAAATGCTACATTACTCAACCCATGCAACGTTTTAAACAAGTACAATCGAATTATGAAACTCAATTTGGTAAAATTTTCACACTCCGGATATAACAGTTGTTTTCCATCCTCCAATAATTTAAAAAGTTTCTTTGCATCTTCAGATAGTCCCTCTCCCGCTCCTTCTCCATGCCCCGATTCAGCTTCCACATTTCTAAATGTATCATGAAGTAGCCCATCAATATCATTACACAAATTAGAACCTTCATCATCATTGATTGGATGAGGTGTATTTCTCGTAGAAGACCCTTCTCCATGAAAAACCCATTTAGTGTAACCATCAACGAACCCGTCAACAGCCAAGTGATCCTCCACCACATTTCTATAATGCCAATATCGATTAATGCACTTTTTGCAAGAGCATAATATCTCATTTCCTTGAGAAGCTCGTTCAAATGCCTTATCAAGAAAATTGTTTACTCCACGAATATACTCATCCGTCCATCTTAGGCAATTCATCCAACTTTTATCATGATTATCCATTAAAATTCTATTTAACACAAGAAATCACAAAGAAAATTATGTTTAGTGAAAATAAGGAAACAATTAACATACATGCCAAATTCTCTCATAAAACGACATATGAGCATATCATGTATAAACTTTTAAAGAACACCATAAGAATCACAAGGAACAAAATTCTTCTGTTTTCAACTCTTTCAAAGCTAAGTTGTCATATCATGATGTTCATATTTGGATAAACTTTTGAAGAACACCATAAGACTCACAAGGAACAAGGAACAAAATTCTTTTGGATCACATCATGTATAAACTTTTAAAGAACACCATAAGAATCACAAGGAAAAAAATTCTTCTCTTTTCAACTCTTTCAAAGTTAAGCTTTCCTATCATGATATTCATATTTGGATAAACTTTTAAAGAACACCATAAGAATCACAAGGAACAAGGAAATAAATTCTTTTGGATCACATCATGTATAAACTTTTAAAGACCAACATAATAATCACAAGAAACAAAATTCTTCTCTTTTAAACTCTTCCAAAGCTAAGCTTTCATATCATGATGTGTATGGGTTTCTATCCAAAGACTAGAACTAGTACTAGGTAGAAGACGTGTGACTTTGAATTTTCCAGATTATTTATGTCAAAATGGCATTCTAAGTAACGCTCGGTTAATATTCTTTTTTTTCTACTGTCTCTTTTCTCCCACCTTTAAAGATCCCAAGAACTGAAGCATCAGAACAACAAAAATGTAATCTTTTATAAATTTAACAATATAACGTTTGTATTCACTTTCTTTTCTTCCGCTTACGACATAAACTTGAATTATCAATTCTTCAACAGTTTCTCCAAAGAGTTCTAAAACAAATTCTCGAAACAGTTCTAATGCTGCTCGGCTGTAACAATTCTAATTTTAATATCTAAGTTTAAATTCTCATCTGTACCAAAAATACCTATTAAATTTGAATCATGATTTCGCACAACTATCTCAACTCGTAACTTCATGAACATATCTCAACTCCAACCAACAGTTAGATATTATAATAAATTTCTCAAATTTATATCAAAACACTACTCATTAATGGTAGATGTCTATCTTCATACAAGAAGTAAAATCGAAAAAAACTAAACAATAGACAGCCAAAGTTCAAGCATATAAACAATAGTGTATTGACATTTTCATAGAGGCATCAACTTAAGGCAGGCTAAATCTTTAATAGAAAGTCTATCTGAATATCCACAAACTCAATAGTTTTAAGAAATAAGAACGTACCCCCAATAGTATTCAAGGACAATTTTTTTCTTCAGCTACTGTCACTGAATTTTTTCTTCTTCAACACACTAAAAAAATCTGCCGTTCAAATAATTGACCCAATTGACTTTATAGTTCAGAGAGAATAACCTAAAATTAGAAAATAAGTCCAAAATAGGCAATAACAAAATAGATAGTATAACCTAAAATTAGGGCTTTGTGAAGCTGAGTAGTGAACTCGATCTGTGCAACAAATTTGGGAGCTTTGGTGTGAGTTAGAGAAGCACAACCCAACAAAAATTTTAGTACTGGAGACAGAGATTTCAGAACAATGATCTAGGTGTGAGTTGAGCAGCACAACACAACTAAAAACACGCACACCAGCAACGATTAGAACCAACGACGATAGACTGACATTGATTTTGGTGAACTGGATTACACCGGTGATGATTAGGATGAACTGGACACCGGTGATAATATAAACCTGACAATGAAAAGAGAGCGTATAATTCTAGAGAGAACACTGGAAATACGTTTTGTTATTTTTGGGAAAAGAAAAAATAATTAAATTGGTATATATGTTTTGGCGGTTTAGTAAATATTCTAGGAAAAATAAGGAGGGAAATATATAATCCCCACAATAGGTGTAAACACCCGTTGCTATAAACAAACAATTGCAACGGTTACGAATAACCGTTGCAATACCAAAGTTTTTGCAATGGTTCTGACTTTATTACAACGGTTTTCAAGATATCATACACCCATATCGTCGTGGACCTTATGCAACGCTTATAACCGTTGCTATAGAAATCTATGGCAACACTTCTCAAACTGTTGCCATACAATCTGTTGTTGTAGGCCCAATTTCTAGTAGTGACAAGTCCGAAAGTTGATTAACAAAGAAGTTGCTTCCGTTAAGGTATTGTGGAGGAATCAATTGGTTGAGGGTGCTACGTGGGAGGCCGAGGCTGACATGATGTCCCGTTATCCTCATCTCTTTCCTTCTGAGTCTTCCCTAGCTTGAGGTATTTAGCTCTTCATGGTTTATTTCTAGGATTCATACGTCTTAGTCATTCTCATGTTTCCTTATGCATGTGTTCATTAAGTGTTTATGGCTTGACATTTTTTGATGAAGCATGCTTTAGCTTGGAGATGATGTTTCCTCCTCGGATATGTGCATTTATGTGATTGCATTCATGTTGGGCTATTAGGTTAAGTTCCTACCTTCCTTTTGATATCATGAATCTCATTCGAGGATGAATGTTCCCAAGGGGGAGATATTGTAACACCTCGAATTAGGAAAAAAGCCAAGGAGGGCAGGTCTAGTACTCAAAAATGGACCCTGGAGCCCTAGACAAGCCGTGAAGGGAACCACGGTCCGTTTGGGCAGTCGTGAAGAGTTTCCAGAAGCGACCTCAAGTCGGGGTCACTTGATGGTGACCCATACGGCCTGTGGAGGACTTGATGGTTCATCAAGTGAGTCGTGAAAGGCTCTTAGTTGGGAAGGGTTCTCCCTTAGTTACTGGAAAAGGGATCACGGACATCTAAACGGATCGTGAAGCCCCACATGGTCCGTGAAGTCATCCCTGAAGGGGGGTTTTCAAACTTAGTGTTTAGGGTCAACTTCAAACTATCATATCTTTTAGCTCAAATTGAATTAGGTGGCCCATGCCTATCAAATTAAAGATATTTGTGTCCTCTTTCCAATGCCACAAAGTTTGCTCCATTTGAAGTTCGGAGTAAACATTTATTCCCTTTTTAGTGGAACACTGTCAGGCTGATAAATCTTCACGACTTGCTTGATGGACAGTGATGGCTTTGACGAGCCATTTTGATCTCCTTGAAGCCATTTCGGCAGCTTTTAAGTCAGGGGCTATTGGGTCTTTTTTGAATTGTTTTAACTTGATACTACGCCTTTTTTTCTTCTACCCTAAGCCCTATATAATGATTTTTACCCCAAAAATCACCCAATTCAATTCATTCTCTCAAATTCCAAAAAGATTGAACTAGTTCATCCTCCCCAAATATTTCTCTCTCAAAGGAAAAAGGAGTAAAGTCAGGGTTTCAAGATCAAGTCTCCAATTCTCCAATTGCTTAAGAGCTTTGAACCCCGAGGTGTGTTAGCATTCACCATTGGAGCCCTTTCCTCCATTGGGTCCCTAGTTTTCTTGAATTTTCAAGGTTCAATTTCCCCAAATTGAGTTAGGGTTTTGATCAATTCTTATGGGTTCTTCAATTATGATCCCAATTGTTGATTTTATGATTCGTAGGCCATGATCTAGCTTGATAAAGTAATTTAGTGCATGACTTAGTGAGATTTATGTGATTTGAGAAGAAATTGTATGAGCTCATGCATGAGCCATGATTCCTAGTTATGAATTCATGATGAAGTATGATCCATGCATTTATGAACTTATGTATTTGATGAAAATATACATGATTCTAGTTTATTCATTGATTCTAAGATGAATTGACATGTACCTATGCTGGATCATGATTTATGAACATGTGAGTAGCTTGCATAAGAGATGCATGTATATGAATAGCTTGCATAAGAGATGCATGTTTCATGAGAATTATGCTTATAATTGCTAGGGTGCATATAGATGATGGCATCCATGAGTTGTGAAAAGGTTTTCTTCACAATAAGTTAAGAGTATGAATGTAAAAGGTTTTCTCACATAAATTAGGGTTCATCTGGTTGAAAGGCTTTCTCACCTATGAATCGATTAGGCGCTATTCTAATGACATAAGCTTGGGCAAGACCATGGTAGTTGAAACGTCTTGATATGATCTTAGCTTGGATTTGGTAACCCTAGATGCACCTCTTCCTTGGTTAAAATATGAATAAGCTCAATTGACTATTCGTTGGGATTTTACTCAGCACCGAGCGGGCTTTTGGGATGAAGGTTTCCGTTTAGCGTCCGTGGACCTTTAGTAGCAATACCTAAGTCCCATAACTGCGTGCCTCATAGGTTTTGTCTCAGATAAACACATAGCTAGTGGATCCATGTAAGCTACAGATTTAAGGTCCTTACCTTGGCATGTAGGAAACCCCTTCTAGTGATATGGGGTAGACATCACTCCCCTTTTCGGTGTGGGGGCAGACACTGGATTCCTTGTTATAGCTTACATGGTCTATGTCGGTTAAACAAAAAAATCACATAACAATGAACTAGGGTACTAGAAGTATCTCACGAGACAAGACTTATGATATGACTATCTTGCATTGACCATGTTTATGCATTTAGTTTCTAACCCTATTGTCACATGACTTAGTTGGTCATTGCATGTTCATGATGATATCTTACTAGCATGATTTCCTATATGAAAGCATCTCATTGGCATGATTTATGTGATTATATGCATTTGCTTCATACTTAGTACATTCCACATACTAATGCATACTTGTGCCTACATTCTCTTATAATGTAGGGTAAGACAGTCATCCTTCGTACTCTCGTGGTTAGTTGTTTCCAGAGTTCGAGCTATCAGCCTTGGTGAGTCCTCATGCTTCGGGGACTGAGAGACTTTATTGCTTTTCTTTACATTTCAATTTTAGACTTGTATATGATGTACGGGTTACGTCCCGATCATTCTATTGTATTAGATGGCTTTTGAGACATAGTCAAGACTTCTGCTTGTAAACTCTTTGTTTTTATGAGATTGTCTATTTATTTTACTCATTTTGTCTTTACCTTATGTATATGCATGCTAAGTGGCTTGTGTGGGGCCTCTCGGGGTCCTATACACCATGTCACACCTAGGGGGCACTTTCGGTCGTGACACCTCTACATTCTCACTAGCTAATAATTGAAGAGAAAGAGAATCTAGATTTTTTTCTACAGATGATGATATTGATATCTGCTCCTAGTTTGATATGACTAATTACTCTTTGATAGCTACCAAACAAATGGTCAAAAGTATATTTGATAAGTAATAGTGCTCTCATCAGTTTGGTATCCTCGTTAACTTTTACTTATTCGCTCATTCTTCATTCAATATGATTCAAACCAAATGGAGGATCTTCCACCTTTAAGGTCATAACATAAATACTTGAACACAAAAGGAATTTAATGGCCGCTAGACTCCATTAATGTGAAAGTTTATTAAATATGGGGATGTCGATTCCTTGGATTTTCTTGAATATCATGCATTAAAGATTGGTATCTTAAGGTGTGACGACTCAAATTACACCCTAGACATGACATGGCATATAAGAACCCGAAATGCCCTACACAAGCCACTTGACATACATATACACAACATAATAGAGAAAAGAAGAAAATCTCATATAACAAAAGAGTTTGACATAACGCAAAAATCTATCATAGTCATGACAAGCCATCTAATACATCAAAGAAGTGGTCGGGACGTAATCCGTACACCATGTATAATGTCATAAAACTAAAACATGAGGAAACAAGTAATGGTATCATAGTCCTCGGAACATGAGGATTCACCAACTCTATGAACTTCAAGTTATCCACTAGCCACGAACGGGAGGAGGAAGATCGTCAGACCCTACATTAGTGAAACAATGTAGGCACAAGTATGCATTAATACATGGAGTGTACTAAGTGTCACACCCCGAGGCTACCCCCTAGGCTCAACATAGTGCTTAGTGTCACGAGTGACCCCAAGCTAACCCATAGCATGGCATATTCATACAAATTCAATTTAAACAATACTGTGCGGAAGCTAAAATTAGTTTAGTGTCTGTAACGGGGGAAAAGCCCCATATTTCTAGATGCATATAAAATATACAAAGTGTTTATTGATGACTAAAAACAACACCAATGACTCAAGCTGAATCTAATCTATGTCTGAAAGCCTCTAACTGACTTGAGTTGTTGGGACATGCCCCCAGCTAACTCTAAAAAGACTAAAACTGAAGGTAAAGACTGAAAAGTAAAGCATGTCTACCATCCTCAAACTATGAGGACTCACCACTTAAGCTGCTGAGTACGGACTAGAAGTCGAGCTAAGCGCGGTCTTGATGTTGAGCGCCTTAACCTACATCAGGAAATGATGTAGTGCAAAAGTATGCGTCAGTACTTTGAATGTACTGAACATGCAGGATATAGATACTAAGCTGAACAATATAAACTGAATAATAAAAACTAAATAATAAAAATTGAATATTGAAATAGGTTGTACTGAAGTATAAGTGAAAACTAAGCTAGATGCAAAGACCAAGTACAAATCATGAAGACAACATGCTGAATTGTATACTGAAGTAATTACTGATTACATGGTCAATGCAGTAAGAGTATGATTGTGGGAGCTACTATTAACCGACATAAACCACGTGAGCTAAACATGGAGTCCGATGTATACACCCCATCGAGAGGACCCAATATACCTTGCCAGAGATATAAAGGCATGATTGTGGCGTGATCACTAAAAACTAATGCCCAACAGAGGGGACTTCTGAACCTACGTTGGCACATAGTTCTAAGACTTTGAGGGTACGCTAAACCCTCGTCCAAATCGGTGCTAAGTCTACTCCCAACTTAACATGTAATAGCTAAAATGCAACTAAAATACTGAGTAGCTAAAAATACTGACATTCTATCTGAAAAAGCAACATAAATATACTGAAATATATGGCATTTAAATTTTGAAGCATTATTTTCTGACTGATCTGTCTACCGAGTATAATTCATGAAATACTGAGAATTAATACAAGCTAGGTTTCTGAGTTCTATACATGGGACTATACAAAATTTCCAAGAAAACCTGTTATTTAGATCGTGGAAACTATAGCAGCTAAAATCACAATGAATCTCGAAGATTTTGGAAACCCTAGGTCTAGTCCGAAAAGTTGTCTTTGGAATGTCATCTTCCTTCACCCTTAATTGGTGATAGCCCGACCGAAGGTTAATCTTGGAAAATTAACTCGCTCCTTGAAGTTGGTCAAACAAATCATCTATCCTTGGAAGAGGATACTTATTCTTAATAGTAACCTTATTCAATTGCCAATAATCAATGCACATGCAAAGTGAACCATCCTTCTTTCGAACAAATAAAATTAGAGAACCCTATGGAGAGATACTCGGTCGGATGAAGCCCTTATCCAATAAATCTTTTAATTGCTCCTTCAATTCTTTAAGTTCTGTCGGAGCCATTCGGTAAGGAGGAATAGAGATAGGTTGCGTATCTGGAAGAAGGTCAATACCGAAGTCTATTTCCCTTTCAGCAGGAACACCGGGTAGATCATTGGGAAACACTTCCGGAAATAAATTAACAATGGGGACCGACTCAAAGGTAGGGGTTTTGGAATGCATATCCCTCACCCTGACTAGATGGTATATACAACCCTTAGAAATCATCTTTCTAGCCTTAAGACAAGAAACTAACCAACATTTCGGCATAGAATTTCCTCCTTCCCACTCTAGGATAGGCTCGTTTGGAAACTGAAACTTGACCACTCGAGTTCTACAATCAATGGAAGTATAACAGGAGTGCAGTCAATCCATCCCAAGAACAACATCAAAATTTAACATATCAAGCTCTACCAGATCAACATAAGTGACTCTATGGGATAGGGAGATGGGACAATCTCAATAAATTCTCTTAACATTTGTTCATTTTTAGTCTCAATATATGGCTAATAATTCTTTAAGTATTTATATTTGTGAGAATTAATATGTCTAAGATGAGAAATCAATCAGAATATTTTATTTATTTGTTTTTCTTTAATATCACGTGAAATACAAATTATTTTACTAGTTATTAATAATGTGAAAAAAACAGTTCTTCACGGGAAACACTTCCTTTGAAATATTCATTTAATTCTTTTGTAACATTTACATCCCGACAAAAGTGAAAATATGATTTTTATTCTCCAACATTATACTTTCCTTTTGCTTTTTCACGAGAAAAAAAGTAAGATGCCTATATGTGGTTTAAGTAAAGAATAAATTGGAAATTATGACCCATGTGTCACAACCCAATTACCGGTGTGATGGCACTTGTCCTATCCCACCATGACAAGTCAGCCTAAACCCAACAATACGAAAAATAGCATAATTAAAGAAGAGAAAATAATCAAGCAGAAGTCTTTCAACTTAACAAAATCCAACCCAAGACTGGTTGTCACATGTACAAGCCACAAATACAGAAGTTGAAATAGAAAGGTACAAGTCTCAATGTCTTTGTATCTCAAGTAGAACAAGACATAAAATGAAAGGTCAAGAGATATTGCCAACATCGAACAACTACCTCTCAAGTTTCCTCAAAAGTTTCGGAGTAAGAAAAAGAGAGAACTAGATCACAGTCCGGGTTCAGAACCTACACAAGTGTAGAAGCAAGGGTGAGTACCAAACCACACGGTACCCAGCAAATCGACTAATAAAATAAGGCAAATCTAATAACATCATGAATCCCTCACTTCCAACCGAACCTCCGATAACTACAACCTGCACAAAAAATCAGCCCAATCGAATAGATTCCAATTCACAGTTCAAATAACAGATAGATCAACAACAGTTCAACAGCATCACCAAATTAACTCACATCAGTATCAAGTGTATCAATCCCAGAGTCAGAAGGCATAACCACAACTCTACAGGCACAGTTCAGAAACATAAGTCATATCTCACAAGTAGTCACAAAGTCAGTCACAAAAATCATGTTCAAAAATCAATAATGTGCATGAATGTTGATGTATGTGCAATGCTCATGCATGCATCACAACTACTGGCAGAAACCTCGGCATCACAACATCGTCGGCAGAAACCTCGGCATCACAATATCAAGAGTAGGACAATGCAATGAAAACTAGAATGATGCATGTCTGTCTTACGATACACATCCGCTGAATCTCAGACCGGAACCCATGGGAGCCACACATGGACCATGTATCCGCTAATTGCATTTCCCATCGGCATAATCATCAATCGCCAAAACCATTTTCCATCGGCACAATCATTACTCGCCGGAACCATTTCCCATCGGCATAATCATCACTCGCCAGAACCATTTCCCATCAGCATAATCATCACTTCCCGGAACCATTTCCCATCGGCATAATCATCAAAGTGTCTCATCATAGTGTTTCAGAACCAATGCACATAAGCATGTTCACACGAATAATGAGAAAAGGATAGTGCTCACGGTCATAACGCAATTCATATCAATGTAAATCACGTCACACTATCAACAGTATATCAACATCAACAATTACATCATTTACAACAAGATCAATTGCCTAGTCTCCGATTCACTACTCCTTTCATCACAAGTAGGATAAATCACTAAGAAAGAATCTCAAGTCTAGTCCCATAATCCACAATGAGAAAAAGACATATTCATCAATTTCAGAATCACATCGAGGCTATCATAGCATTTCATCAATTACACATCAATATCAAGATCACGGCCCATCACACTTTGGCCTAACACTTTAGCACACATAGCCATCTTTATTGAACCCGCCGATTAGATAAGATTGCTTCATACAAGAATTCAACTCATACCTCAATCCCATTAATCCCCAACAAAATCAAGAAGGAGAAACCCGGAATATTACAAGATTCGCAAAGTTTTAGAATTCTACTTGCCTTAATCAAATTTACAATCAATCAAAAAACGGAGCTTTTCCCTTCCGAACGCAATCCAAAGCAACACAATCTATTCAAATTATGAAACCCAATACAAATTCGGGGCTAACAATGCCAAGAACACGAAATTCGGAAAAAAGAGGTAAAACAACCCAAAAATTCAAAAATGGGGTTTGAATTTGGAAATTCTTACATGAAAGTGATCCTCAAAGTTTTAGAAAACCATTAGTGAAAACTATTTTGAAAACGGAATTCAAATCAGCCCACAATCACCAATTTATCAAAAATTCGGAGTTCCATCAAAACTCCCGAAAATCTCACTTTAAAACCCCAATTTCCAAGTTAAAATCATGTTTAAAACAATGGGTAATCAAAGTTCAAAGTAAAAATCACATACCCACAATGATTCAAGAAAAATCCCTCTTCAAAAATTGCCCAAGAGAGCTCCAAAATGTTGAAAATGGGATATTTCCCGATTTTTACACTGTTCAGGTCAAAAATGACCTCCGCGAACGCGGCCCACTAGGCCCGTGAACGCGGAGACCAGAACTCCAACACTCTGCGAACGCGGAACCCCCTCCGTGAATGCGGAGGTTAAACACCTGACCCTCCGCGAACGTGCCACTAACTCCGCGAACGCGGAGGCCAGCAAAGATACCCTCCGGGAACGCAGTAATACCCTCCCGCGTATGCAGAGACCAAATAGTCAGACACTAGATAACAGCAATTCAACAATTCTCCGAAAGATCCCTCGGGATTCGTTCAGAACCCCGTGCACACAAACCAGATATCCAACCCTACTAAAATCAACGTTTCGGACTCAGTGGAACCATCGGAATTCGAGTTCGAGGTCTCCTTGACCCGAAACCCGACAAAGCACAACAAAACTAACTTAAGCCTCAATAACTCAAAACAAGCTCGGGACCTCTAAAAATTCGACCAAGGCCACCCATATCCCTAAAACCATCCCCCGAATCCAACGGAGTTGTCAGAATCAAATTTCGAGCATCCGATCTCCGAATGTTGACCAAAGTCAACTCTATGATCAAAATTCACAATTTTTCCAACTTAAGGCCTTAAATCTATGATACAGCCCCAAAACTGATTCTGTCAACTCTCCTAGGCCAAATTCCACATTGCGGGAATGATGGAATCGACAGAATTCCCATCCGAGTTCTAAAATTCTGAATGACCTCAAAAACCACATTTTGACAACTTAAGCCTTAGAATTCAAAATTTTCCAAAAACCAAAACTAAACAAGAATTTCACAAAACCATCTTCGGATATTAGCCAAATATGACTCGGGGCAACTCTCGGAAGGAGTAAAATGGTCATTTTACAAAAATTGACCTTCAGGGTCATTACATTATCCACCATTAAAAACCATGTTCATCCCCGAACATAAAGTAAAAGAAAGTAGCTGAAGCCTCGAAAAGCTGAGGATATCTGGCACTCATGTCAGACTCGGACTCCCAAGTAGCCTCTCCAGCTGAATGGTGACCCCATTGCACCTTCACAGAAGCAATCTCCTTGGTCCTAAGCTTACAGACCTCTCTATCAAGAATAGTTGTAAGCTCCTCCTCATAAGTCAAATCAGGACCCAACTCCACAGAATCGAGTGTAATCACATGCGGCTCATCAGGGATGTACTTCCAAAGCATAGAGACATGAAATACAGGATGCACAGCTGACAATCTAGGTAGTAAGGCCAACCAATAGGCCACCTCTCCCATCCGGTCTAAGATCTCAAAAGGGCAAATGAATCTAGGGCTAAGGTTGCCCTTCTTTTCAAACCGCATAACACCCTTCATGGGTGACACTCGGAGCCAAACATGATCTCCCTCCATGAACACTAGGTCTCGGACTCTCCGATCGACATTACTCTTCTGCCGACTCTGAGCAGTCAACAGCCTACCCTGAATCAAACGAACGGATCCATGGCATCTCTAAGCAAGTCAGTGTCTAAGGAATCCATCTCTGCCGAATCAAACCATCCAATCGGTGATCTACACCGTCTGCCATACAACGCCTCAAATGGGGCCATCTGAATGCTAGAACAATAGTTGTTTTTGTAGGCAAACTCTGTTAGGGGCAAATGATGATCCCATCTAGCACCAAAGTCAATCACACAAGCACGAAGCATGTCTACAAGCACCTGAATCTTCCGTTCGGACTGACAATCTGCCTGAGGGTGAAAAGTTGTACTCATATCTAACGAGTACCTAGCCCATGCTGCAAAACCCTCCAGAAGTGCAAAGTGAACAGTGAACCTCGATCCGAGACTATAGATATACGTACCCCATGAAGTCTAACAATCTTACTGATGTAGAGCTAGGCTAACTTCTCTGTTGTATACTTCACCCGAACTAGAATGAAATGAGCGGACTTAGTCAGCCTATCAACAACCACCCAAATAGAATCATAACCACCCACGGTGGTAGGTAAACCTACAACAAAGTCCATAGTGATCCGCTCCCACTTCTAAGTAGGAATGGGCATCCTCTGAGACATACCTCCGGGCAGCTGGTGCTCACACGTGACCTGTTGACAGGTCAAACATCTAGGTACAAAGTCTGCAATATCCCTCTTCATACCACACCACCAGTAATGCTGACTCAAATCATGATACATCTTCGCTGCCCCTAGATGGATAGAATATCTAGAACAATGGGTCTCCTCTAGAATCAGTCTAATAAGCTTGCCCACCTTAGGCACACAAATCCGACCTCCAATCCTCAAAACTCCATCGGAATCAAGTGCAGCCTCCTTGGCTTCACCTCTCATCACCTTGTCTCGAATGAGACACAACTTCTCATCCTCAAACTGGAGCTCACGAATCTACTCAACCAAGGAAGAATGAGCCCCAATGAACGCAATCAAACCACCACTCTCCTCAAAAACCTATAGCTTGACAAAGCTATTGGCTAACCTCTGAACATCTCTAGCCAAAGGCCTCATATCAACACTGATCGTGGCGAGACTCCCCATACTAAGAGACTTCCTACTCAAAGCATCGGCCACCACATTGGCCTTCCCAGGATGGTACATAATGGCATATCATAGTCCTTCAGCAACTCAAGCCATCTACGTTGTCTCAAGTTTAGATCCCTCTGATTGATAATATACTGAAGACTCTGATGATCGGTGAAAACCTCACAATGAACCCCATGCAAGTAGTGCCGCCACAACTTAAGTACAAATACTACCGCCGCAAGTTCTAAGTCATGGGTAAGATAGTTCTTCTCATGGGCCTTCAACTGTCTAGAAGCATAGGCAATAACCTTCCCTTTTGCATCAATGCACCTCCCAAACCAACTCCAGAGGCCTCACAATATACGGTAAAACCCACACCCTTCTCGAGCAAAGTCAACACAAGAGATGAAGTCAACAGGGCCTTGAGCTTTTGAGAGCTCGCCTCACACTCATCGGACCAATGAAAGTCCACAGTTTTCTGAGTCAATCTAGTCAAAGGCGTTGCGATAGTAGAGAATCCCTACACAAACCGCCGATAGTAGCCTGCCAACCCCACAAAACTCCGAATCTCAGTAGGAGAAGTAAGTCTTGTCCAACCCTTAACTGCCTCAATCTTGGCTGGATCAACCCTAATACCCTCCTTGGACACCACGTGTCCCAAGAATGCCACAAAATCAAGCCATAACTCACACTTGGAGAACATGGCATACAACTTTTGCTCTCTTAAAGTCTGAAGCACCAACCTTAAGTGACGGACAAGATCCTCCTCGGTCTGGGAATATATCAAAATGTAATCAACGACACAATCATGAAGGAATCCAAGTACGAACAGAACACTCTGTTCATCAACTCCATAAACGCCGCAGGAGCATTAGTCAACCCAAAGGACATCACTAAGAACTCATAGTGGCCATAACGAGTCCAGAAAGCTGTCTTGAGAATATCCGATGGTATAACCTTCAACTGATGATAACCAGACCTCAAGTCAATCTTAGAAAACAACACCGCACTCTGAAGCTGATCAAACAAATCATCAATGCGAGGAAGAGGATACTTGTTCTTAACAGTTACCTTGTTCAACTACCTATTATCAATACACATCCTCATCGAACCATATTTTTTTCTTCATAAAAAGGACCGGTGCACCCCAAGGCGACACACTAGGGTGAATAAACCCTATGCTCAATAAGTCCTTCAACTCAGCTGGAGTCATACGATACGGGGTAATAGAGATGGGTTTAGTGCCCGGCTCCAAGTCAATAGCAAAATCAATATTGGGATCCGGAGGAACACTAGGAAGATCAGTAGGGAAAACATTTGCAAACTCCTTAACCATGGGAACAGACTCAATATGAGGCAACTCAACACTAGCATCCCGAATAAAAGCCAAATAGGACAAACACCCTGTATCAATCAACCTCTGGGCTCGCATGAAGGAGATAACTTTACTAGAGTAAGAACCACTAGTACCCTTCCACTCTACTCTCGGAACACCAGGCATCGCTAAGGTGATAGTCTTAGCATGACAATCAAGGGTCGCATGATAGGGAGGAAAGCCAATTTGTATCCACTATCACATCAAAATCTACCATCCCCAGAATAATCAAGTCTACCCAAGTTTCATACCCAGCCAAAGATACAAGACAAGATCGATACACTCGACCCACCACTAAGGGCTCACCCACGGGTGTAGAAACATGCACAGGGTTAGGCATACAATCACATACCAAATCAAACTCAGATGCAAATTAGGTAGAAACATAGGAGGAAGTAGACACTCTCACAAATCTAAGGGCCCTCTCCGCCTCATCTGGAACCAAAGACATGGCATGATGAGACAACTGAAAGAAACGTGCCTCATAGTCGGCAACTGACATGCCACCATAAGTCAAACTCTCAAACCTAAACATGTCCCTCTCACGCACACTCCAAGGAATGAAGCGATCCTGAAAAGCACGGGAGAAAACATCCCACTCAACCAAAGGAGATCCAACTGGCCTAGACCTCACATAAGTTCTCCATCACTCCCTGGCTGGCCCACGGAGCTGGAGAGAAACAAAAAGGACACCCCTCGCATCCACCATCCTCACCGCCTCAAGCATCTCACGGCATAAAATCATAAACTCATGAGCATCCTCTCCCTTACCACTCTGAAACAGGGGTGGTTTCATCCTCTGTAGCCTCTTATAACACTTCCGGTCCTCCATTGGCAGAACTATATCTGGAGCGACCTGCGCACCAACAGCTGGCACGGGAACCAATTGTGGCTGACCCACCTGATCCTGAACACCCGGACCTTGATGCTGCTCTGGGTCTGTGTCCCCCTGTGGCGTGCCTGTAGCACTCTGAGTAAAACTCTCTATAACTCCCAGCATCCTCAATAAGGTCTCCTGAAAGAACGGTGCTGAGAACCCTGGAGAAACCTAGTCCTAACTAACCTCAAACTGTGGCTCTGGGGAAGCCTCTCTACCAAGACCTCTAGCAGGTACCACTTCTCGGGCATGACCTCTCCCACATGATGCTCCATGAGCACGGCCTCCAACTCAGGCTCTACCCCAATCTCTGACTAGGGCCTCAACCACAGCTTCGGGGACTGCCTCCCCTCCGTCGCTTGAAACAGAAGCTCTGGTTTCGACATCAGCCTAAACAACACGTGACACCGAGCACTAGTGATAAGAACCATGCATGATAAGAGAGAATGAAATGAAGGAAGTTTCCTAACAGTCCTCATAGCCTCTCGAAGTTAAGTATAGACGTCTCCGTATTGATCCTCGAGACTCTACTTAGACTTGGCTTGTACACGTGAGACCTATAAAACCTTGGCTCTGATACTATTTGTCACGATCCAAAAATCGGGTGTGATAACACTTGTCCTATCCCACCATGACAAGTCAGCCTAAACCCAACAATACGGAAAATAGCACAATTAAAGAAGAGAAAATAATCAAGCAGAAATCTTTCAACTTAACAAAATCCAACCCAAGACTGGTTGTCACATGTACAAGCCACTAATACAGAAGTTGAAATAGAAAGGTACAAGTTTTAATGTGTTTGTATCTCAAGTAGAACAAGACATAAAATAAAAGGTCAAGAGAGTTCGCCAACATTGAACAGCTACCTCTCAAGTTTCCTCAAGAACCTCGGAGTAAGAAAAAGAGAGAACTAAATCACGCTCCAGGCTCGGAACCTACACAAGTGTAGAAGAAAGGGTGAGCACCAGACCACACGGTACCCAACAAATCAACTAATAAAACAAGGAAAATCTAATAACATCACGAATCCCTCACTTCTAACCGAACCTCTTATAACTACAACCTGCACAGAAAACCAGCCCAACCTAATAGATTCCAATTCACAGTTAAAATAACACATAGGTCAACAACAGTTCAACAGCATCACCAAATTAACGCACATCAGTATCAAGTGTATCAATCCCAGAGTCACAAGGCATAAACACAACTCTACAGCCATAGTTCAAAAACATCACATCTCATAAGTAGTCACAAAGTCAATCACAAGAATCATGTTCAACACTCAATAATATGCATGAATGTTGATGCACGTATAATGCTCATGCATGCATCACGGTCGCCAGCAGAAACCTCGGCATCACAATATCAAGAGTAGGACAATGCAATGCAATGCAATGACAAGTAAAATGATGCATGTCTGTCCTATGATATACATCCGCTGAATCTCAGACCGGAACCCATGGGGGCCACACATGGACCATGTATCTGCCGAAACTATTTCCCATCGGCATAATCATCAATCGCCGGAACCAGTTCCCATTGGCATCACTGGAACCATTTCCCATCTGCATCGCCGAAACCATTTACTATCGCCACAATCATCACTCGTTGGAACCATTTCCCATCGGCATAATCATCACTCACTGGAACCATTTCCCATCGACATAATCATCACTTGCCGAAACTATTTCCCATCGGCATAATCATCAGTCATAGTGTTTCAAAACCAATGCACATAAGCATGTTCACACAAATAATGAGAAAAGGATAGTGCTCACAATCATAACTCAATTCATATCAATGCAAATAACGTTACACTATCAATAGTATATCAACATCAATAATTACATCATTTACAACAAGATCAATTGCCTAGTCTCCTATTCACTACTCCTTTCATCGCAAGTAGGATCAATCACTAAGCAAGAGTTTCAAGTCTAGTCTCATAATCCACAATGAGTAAAAGACATATTTATTAATTTCATAATCACATCGAGGCTATTATAGCATTTCATTTACACATCAATATCAAGATCAAGCCCATCACACTTTGGCCTAACAATTTAGCACACATAGCCATTTTTCTTGAACCCGCCGATTATATTAGATTGTTTCATACAAGAATTCAACCTATGCCTCAATCTCAATACTCCCCAACACAATCAAGAAGGAGAAATCCAAAATATTACAAGATTCGCAAAGTTTTAGAAGTCCACTTGCCTTAACCGAATTCGCAATCAATCAACAATCGGAGCTTTTCCCTTCCGAACGCAATCCAAAGCAACACAATCTATTCAAATTATGAAACCCAATCAAAATTTGAGGCAAACAATGCCAAGAACACGAAATTCGGAAACAAGAGGTAAAACAACCCAAAAATCTGATTTCGAAAATGGGGTTTGAATCCGGAAATTCTTACATGAAAGTGATCCTCAAAGCTTTAGAAAATCATTAGTGAAAACCATTTTGAAAACGGAATTCAAATCAGCCCACAATCACCAATTTATCACAAATTCGGAGTTCTATCAAAACCCCCAAAAATCTCACTTTAAAACTGCAATTTCCAAGTTAAAATCATGTTTAAAACAATGGGTAATCGAAGTTCAAGGTAAAAATTACATACCCACAATGATTCATGAGAAATTCCGCTTCAAAAATCGCCCAACACACACCTATCAACATTATCCGCCATAATGTACTTTTTTTTTCAAATTAGTCTTTACTACGGAAGAAAATGAAATTAAAATCGAAAGAGCCAACAATGAGATCATGCCTCCCCAAGTTGATTTCATTAAAGTCCCTACTTAAATTATAAATACATTATGATGGAACTATATATAAGATATTTGAAATTGTTTATATAATATAGTAATATATTATGTGTTGGAAAACTATATACACAGTGGAAGCATACCAGAATCATACTGTTTACCTGAATAATAGATAACCAATACATTTATGCTAGGTTCACATACAATCATACTAGAACACATAAACTTTCTAAAATTTAATTTAAGAATTACCTCTTGAAGCGTGAGCAGATACCTTCAAGCGAATCCACAAGTTAGACAGCAGTACTACGGTCTTCTCCACTGATCCCAAGTTCACATCTGAGCTTCTGAATACTTGGGTGGGCAAATATTGTATAGAAAACCTTATCCCTTTCTAGGTTAAGAGAATTCCTATTTATAGAGATTTCCTCCCAATCCAAAAGGAGAAAAAAAACTCAGTTTTCTTATTCTTCCTTTCCCCATAGAAATATGATTCTGAGTTCTAGTTAAATATGAGCACTGTAGGGACCACATAAATAATTACTGAGGCTTTCTATTATGGAAATAATTCCAAAAAGTTAATTTGAATTATTCTTACCATAATAAATTACAAATCATTCCACTAGAAATTTGTAATTGCTATCCTCCATTTATATTTCAAAATTTCCCATTAAACATTTATGTATATCCCCGTGTTAAGATTACAGATACTAATCAATAAATTAAATTACTAACGAATTTTATTCAATGATTAATTTCTTTTAGAACACTGCTTAACTTATTTCATGTGTCAGATTCAAAAATCCACAGGCAAAGTTTGACACGATGAAAACTTATAAGCTTCTCAAAAAGTCATATCATCAATCTCTATAATGAGACATGGATTCCATCAACTAACTTATTATTTCACCAATACATATTATTATCATCTAATCTACCATGCATATTGACCCATATCAGAATCTCACATTTTAATAAATCAAAATGATTATTAATGTATACAGATCATAATAGTTATATCAAAATTAAATATATAAGTATAATTAATAGTTTAGAGAATATGCTTTCGTCAGTCAGTCTAAAACAACTATCTCTACTCGGTCTCGTTCAATACATACAAAATGCACTAGCACAAGAAGTTGGAGCTATACTGTTCCCATAATCAATATAAAATATATATAATCTTGTGTTACAATCGTACCGATGTCATGTCCAACCTATGCTCTATAGTCTCATCACAATACACAAACCATATATGTTATTATCCCCCATTTAACCAACCTATCTTTTTTGTACATAACTTTCTGTAAGCCACCATCTGATCTAACTGTACTGAATCTCATTGAATCACATTGGAACCAACAGAATGGTATCTCTTCAATATAGACACATAAAATACAATATGAACAATTGACAGACATGGAGGTAAGGCCAACTCATATGCCACTTGGCCAATACGTCGAAGCACCTCAAACGAACCAATAAACCTAGCGCTAAACTTTTCCCTCTTTCCTAATATCATGACATCCTTTATAGATGACACCTTCAACAACACCTTCTCTCCAACCATGAACTCTAAATCATGAATCCTCTGATCAGCATATATATTTAGCCTGCTCTAAGTTGTGAGAAGTCTATGTTCATGAATCACCTTCACCTTGTCCAAGGAATCTCTCAACAAGTCAGTACCCCATGGTTTAACCTTAAAACTATTGAACAACTCAATTGTAACAATAGTTGTTGTTGTAAGCAAACTCTACTAAGGGAAATAAATGGTTCCAATGACCAAAAATTGATACCTGCTACTAATAAGTTGCAACACCCCGTGGATTTGAGGTTATCTAAATTATTACACACCAAGGAACCTTTGGTAAGATCCCCCTCAACTTTTTGTTGGAGAAGGATTCCATATTCAGAATGTCTTCGTGTGAATAGCCAGCTTCTTCGTGTGATGCATTATTAGTTTGTACTTCCCATATTGCTTTCCTCTGTATGTTGTATCCACAACTTATACTTCTTGTGACAGATTTCGATCTAGTAGTGCTTTCTCTATTTCAAGAACCTAGATCAATTGAGTTCAAATCTTAATAGTGAAACGCATCATGATACTTGGTTCTTTTTTCCGTCATTTGACAGTTGAGGGAATTATTGTTCAAACACAATCTACTTATTAATTACCAAAAAAAGCAATTCTCAAATGAATGACAAAACACAAACTGCTTTTCTCCAAATTTGTTCTGATAAAAATGCTTCTCAAAATAAAGAGTTTTTGAAAATTGAGTTTTTGAATTCTTCCTTTTTATTGAAGAAGATCGAAAAGAAGAAGAAGAAAAGGATGGGAGAAATTGTTCTTTCTGCAGTTATCACCAAAGCAACAGAAGCAGCTGGAAATCTACTCCTTGAAAAATGGTCAAACTTGAATTCATTAGAAGAAAGCATGAATTGGCTCAAAACAGAAATGAAGCTAATTCAATCTTACATTGTTGTTGCAAGGACCAAATTAACTAAAGGAGATTCAAGGGTGAAAAACATGATAAAGTATATTTAACAACTTACGGATGATGCAGACGACATCTTAGAAGAATTCCTTCCCAAAACTGGGCGCAAAGGAACAATTGGTTGTCGCGTTGGTCATTTTCTTCATCCCACAAATTTGTTGCAGAGATTGAAAAGATAAAAAGAAGGGTTGCTGAGATTGATCGTTTAAGGACAACCTATAGTATCATTGATACAAGTAACAACAACAATCAACATGACAACATTCTGTTGGACCAGAGAGGATTATTCCTTCATGCTGATGAAACAGAGGTCATCGGCTTGGATGATGACTTCAATATGCTAAAAGCCAAATTACTTGATCGTGATTTGCCTTATGGAGTTGTTTCAATAGTTGGCATGCCTGATTTGGGAAAAACAACTCTTGCCAAGAAACTTTATAACCATATCCGTGATCAATTTGAGTGTTGGGGATTGGTATATGTTTCACAGCAGCCAAGGGCAGGAGAAATCTTACATGACATAGCCACACAAGTTGGACTGACGGAACAGGAAAGGAAAGAAAACTTGTCGGGCAAACTACTATCACACTTGAAAAGAAAAAGGTATGTTATCCTCTTAGATGACATTTGAGATGTTAAAATTTTGGAATTATCTGAAACTTGGAGTCCTTCCTGAATATGATTCAAAAATTGGCAGTAGGATAATTATCACCTCTAAAAATAGTAATGAAGGCAGATACAAAGGAGGAGTTGCAACCTCTAGATTTGGAGAACAGTTTTGAACTCTTTACCAAGAAAATCTTTGTTTTTAATAATATTAATAATTGGGCTAATGCTTCACCTGACTTCAATATGCTAAAAGCCAAATTACTTGATCGTGATTTGCCTTATGGAGTTGTTTCAATAGTTGGCATGCCCGATTTGGGAAAAACAACTCTTGCCAAGAAACTTTATAACCATATCCGTGATCAATTTGAGTGTTGGGGATTGGTATATGTTTCACAGCTGCCAAGGGTGGTAGAAATCTTACATGACATAGCCACACAAGTTGGACTGACAGAACAGGAAAGGAAAGAAAACTTGTCGGGCAACCTACTATCACTCTTGAAAAGAAAAAGGTATGTTATCCTCTTAGATGACATTTGAGATATTGAAATTTAGAATTATCTGAAACTTGCAGTCCTTCCTGAATATGATTCAAAAATTGGTAGTAGGATAATTATCACCTCTAAAAATAGTAATGCAGGCAGATACAAAGGAGAAGTTGCAACCTCTAGATTCGGAGAACAGTTTTGAACTCTTTACCAAGAAAATCTTTGTTTTTAATAATATTAATAATTGGGCTAATGCTTCACCTGACTTGGTAAATATTGGTAGAAGTATAGTTGAGAGACGTGGAGGTAAACCATTATCCATTGTGGTGACTGCAGCCATGTTAAGGGCAAGAGAAAGAACAGAACATGCATGGAACAGAGTACTTGAGAGTATTAGCCATAAAGTTCATGATGGATGTGCTAAGGTATTGGCTCTGAGTTACAATGATTTGCCAATTGCATTAAGGCCGTGTTTCTTGTATTTTGACCTTTATCCTGAGGACCATGAAATTCGTGGTTTTGATCTGACAAATATATGGATTGCTGAGAAGTTGATAGTTGTAAATAGTGGTAATAGGAGAGAGGTTGAATGTTTGGTGGAGGATGTCCTAAATGATTTGGTTTCTAGAAACTTTATTCAAGTTGCCAAAAGGACATATGATGGAAAAATTTCAAGTTGTCGCATACATGACTTGTTACATAGTTTGTTTGTGGACTTGGCTAAGGAAAGTAACTTCTTTCACACTGAGCACAATGCATTTGGTGATCCCGACAATGTTGTTATGGTGCGAAGGATTACATTCTACTATGATATTAATGTCATTAATGAGTTCTTCCATTTAAATCCTAAACCTACGAAGATTCGTGCACTTTTACGTTTCACAAAAGACCCTTCCATATTTTCTCAAATAGCTTGTCTTGACTTCAAATTATTGCAAATGTTGGTTGTAGTCATGCCTCAAGATTATTTTCGTCCTAATACTGCCATTAACCCAAACAAAATTGGGAAGATGAGTTGCTTACGCTATCTGAGATTGGAAGGGCCAATTAGAGTTGAACTGCCAAATAGTATTGTCAAGCTCAAATGTCTAGAGACCCGAGATGTTTTGAACCGCATTGTTGCACCGATTGATCAATTTAAGAAAACTAGGTATAGACTTGTCATCCTATCCAAATATTGTTAAGTTGCATTTGAATGTTTGCAACACAATGCCCTTGAACTCAGAAGCATTCCCTCCAAATCTTGTCAAGCTTACTCTTTTTCGCGTTAAGGTAGACGGTCATTTACTGGCTGTGCTTAAGAAATTGCCCAAATTAAGGATACTCAAAATTTTTGTCTGAACCATAATGAAGAAAAGATGGATCTCTCTGGTGATGGATTTCTGCAACTTGAAGATTTGCATATTCAGGATACAATGCGGTTGCCTGAAGTAACGTGCACGGATGAAGTCATTATGCCTAAATTGAAAAGGCTATTACTTGTATGACTCGGTTCCCCAATAAATCTCTCGGAACATCTTGGCAAAGATGAGAATATGAAAATCTCAATATGTCAACAGGTTAGTTCGCTACGTTAATTATTTACTTTTAATATCTCAGAATAAGCTATTTTTTTAATTCATGAACTAAATATTTTATGTCTAATAAATTGCAGATGCATTTTAGAATGATTTAAGTCTTTGTTGGAGAGCATCTTCTATGTCTTCTACTGCCTCTTCGTATTTGTAATAAATAAATTAAAGAGCTAAAATGAGAATGAAAAACTTTAGAGTGAAATTCTCTCTCTAGAAGCAAGACCCCTCCTAGAATATGGGCGTGCACCACACCATTCCACCGGATCTCTAACCCCCAGACCACCTGATCCCCTGGAACCTCCAGATGTCGATTCCCAAATGAGTGAGAAAGAACACAATCTCCACTCCTTTAAGGAAATTCTTATCGATAAGAGCAAGAGCCTTAACCAAACGTATGATATCCGTACCGACTCTGCAACGCAGCCTATGGACGAACTCCCCCAGCAAGATGCCATACAGTTAACTGAGGAGGACAAACAAAGATTGTATCAACCATGGTGCTTATCTATCATAATCAAAGTTTTTGGGAAAAAGCTATCATACGCCTATCTCAAAAACAAACTGATTGACATATGGAAACCAATTGAACCACTCATACTGATAGATCTGGGAAGCGACTATCATGTTTCAAAATTCAGCCTAGCAGCCAACACAAATAGGGTCCTTCATGAGGGACCTTGGTTCGTCACTGGGAATTTCATATCAATGAAGAGATGGGAACCAAATTTCATCCCTCAAACATCCACACTCACCCACACCGCGATTTGGGCTAGACTGTCGCAACTACTAACAGAATTCTATGACAAAAAGGTACTGGAACAAGTTGGGAAAAAACTGGGAGCTCTCCTAAAAATCGACGTGTGCACCTCTACTACTCTTAGAGGGCGCTACGCTAGAATCTGCATACAAGTCCCATTGGAGGTACCGGTCAAGAACGAAGTAACAATCGAGACACATAAGCAGAAAGTAGTCTATGAAGGGGAAGAAATCTTGTGCACTGGTTGTGGAATGTTAGGCCATATAATAAGAAATTGTCCACAAGCCTCGCAAACTAAAACTAGAGAACAAACAACAACAACGAAAGTCGAACACAAGGAAGAATATGCAACTGACGGATGGCAAGTTATAAATTTCCCAAGAGGGAACAAAGCACAAACCCAAGACAAAACAAAAGGAGCAGCAAACAAACAACAACGCAACACACCTCAGTTAAAGGCATATGACCCGCACTCAGGTAAATTTCTTGACACCACCATCCCAACCCAAACACATGGAGATGGATGGCCTAACGATAAAAAATAAAAAAAATTACAAAAAAGAAAAAAGGACCTACGACAGTGGGCCCGGAGCTCAAAGTCCAAAACCCCAACGTTCTCCTGCAAAAGCCCTTAATGCCATTAATGAGCTTCCCCTCAATCTGGTTAATGGCAGCAACCAAAAGATCAAATTTGGATTTGGGAAAGCTAAAGATCTAGTTGCCTTCAATGCAAAGAACCATTGTGGATCCCCCAACAAATCGCAACCACTCTCTCAACTCCTCCATGGATACCTCTCCAACTTCCTCTCTCCCATCTTCTGTTCCTTTTGGAAAAAATAATCATCATTCTAACACAGTTGACATGACTATGAGAGTCACATCAACTAACAATCACATTACTCCCTCTCAGAGAGAAGGAAAAGCCCCCTAAAAGGAAACATGGAAGGCCTCTCTCGAACCTTCAACCAGCAACAATGGCATCTGCACCCTCCTTCTCCAAAACCCCACAATCCCCCCCACAAACCTTCATAATAGTGCCTCTCCCTCTGTCCCACACTCCGACGTCATGGCTTGAGCTAGCATTATAGGGCAAGCAACTAGCATTCCATGTGATGGTCGGGAGACGCCCAGTGACCCTAATCATCCAGGACCCAACATATTTGGCCCAAATAGTCAAGCAGGGAATGGACCATGCGATAGAGGGCTTGGGCACCCAAATATGGATACAATCACTGAAGCAAGCTCAACAAATGGGGTACATCAACTCAATATCGATGCAAGAACTCAATGCGCTAATGGGACAAACCTTTCAAACCCTACCATTCTTTCGATTCTTCCCATACCTCTCCAACACTCAAGATCTCAAGTTCACCCCTCTGAACAACCCCGAGGAAGGAGAAAAGGAACAACCATAAAGAGAGGAACCCTCAATCCTCGAGACGCTGAAACAAAACACCTGGGAAATGGAACAAATCCTATCAAGCTTAGGAAAACTATGTCCCGAAGTGTTTATCTTTCGAGAAACTATTTTTGAAGTAGTTTGAAGAGATGGACAGTACAACAATCATCGTCCAATGTCCATAACACATAACCTTGTGCTCCCTAAACCTGAGGAACGAGAAGGAAACAGTCCCAGCAGCGGTAGCCCTGTACCCACTAAGGGCATCCAAGAACCCACCCCAAATGGAGAAGGGGAAGGAACCACAAGAAACTCCAACACACTCACCGATCATGATGAACTTCATCATTTGGAATGCTCACAGAGCCAATAGTGCTAGTTTCAGAAGTCAATGTGACGCTATGGTAAAGGCTCACAAACTTGCCCTCCTAGTCTTACTGGAAACGAAGATGACTGAACATAAGCACCTCATTGACGAGCTCAAGTTTGACACCCAAATTCAGGCGACTGCAAATGGATTCTCTAGAGGGATTGTGAATGTGGAAGGAAGACGTCCTAAAGTTGGATAACATCTCCGTCACTCCTCAAGAAATTCATGTCATGGTCAAGGTAATCCCCAACTTTAAATCTTGGTTTTTTTCTGCTATTTACGCTAGCCCTGACTTCCACACTAGGACGTAACTTTGGAATGATATTTATAACCTCTCACATAGGTACAAGGGTGAATGGCTTATAGATGGAGAATTCAACGAAGTCCTTCACGCAAGAGAAAAGTTAGGGGCAACTGCATAAATAACTTTAGAGCTGGCCTCCTTTGGGACTGCCTTAACCAGTGTAAAATGGTTGGCCTAGGCTATATGGGATGTAAGTACACTTGAACCAATAAGCGTCATAGAAATAGAAGACACCTTATCCTTGAAAGACTTGACTGATGTGTTGCTAATAACTCTTAGATAAAGCGCTTCCCCAACTCCACTGTAACCCACCTCCCTAGAACCAAGTCTGATCACTACCCTCTTCTTATCAATCTCAACAACCATAGCTATAAGAACCCCAAGCCTTTCAGAATGGAACCCATGTGGTGTGGGCACCCATCATTCCGGGATCTTGTCAGCCAGTGTTTTGAGGGACACAACAACCTCACTGGTGCTATGCTCCTATTCCAAAAAGAAGCCTCCATTTGGAACAGAACCACCTTTGGGAATATCTTCATTCAAATGAAAAAGGTCCTTGCTAGACTCACTGGGATCCAAAACTCCAAAAATTACCACCGCAATGACTTCCTCCAAAACCTAGAGACTGAGCTTATCAAAAGATATGACAGCCTACTCAAAGCTGAGAATGACTAGTGGAAGATCAAGTCTAGGATCAACTATTAAGTGAGGGAAACGCAAACACCACTTTCTTCCATACCTCTACCATCAATAGAAAAAGGAATAGGATCACCTCAATCAAAGATGAGGTCCGCAATCTATATGAGAACCACGAAAGCATCCAAAATCATATATTTAAATTCTTCGTGGATCTCTACACCACAACCCACCCCTATTCAAACAAGACCTTCCAAAACATTCCTGATAGGCAAAACAACATCCCTATCGAAGCCCTCAATGCACTAGATGCTCCATTAAGAGACACTGAGATCATGAAAGCTCTTCAGTCTTTCAAACCTCTCAAAGCCCCTGGGCCTGATGGACTCCATCACATGTTCTACCAAAAATATTGGGATATTGTAGGAGACAAGACAAAGACCTTTTGTAAGGAAGTTTTTGAAACCTCCCTCATGCCCCCCAATGCCAAATGCCACTCTCTTGTGTTTGATCCCTAAATGTACCAACCCCCCACCCTCAAAAGCTTCAGACCCATAAGGTTGTGTAATACCATTTACAAGCTTGTGGCTAAAATCATAGTCAACCGAATCAAGCCGATTCTGCCTAGTATCGTAGGCCCAGCCAATCCAGCTTCCTCTCCAGCAGGAGAGCTTCCGACAATGCCATTATTGTCCAAGAATACATCACCCACTTTGGGAAAATGAAAGGAAAGCAACCCAACATGATCCTTAAGATTGACCTTGAAAAAGCCTTTGATAGAATTGAATGGGCCTACATCAGGGACACTCTCAATTTCTTCAACTTTCCTGAAAAGTTGTCCAAACTCATAATGTCTTGTGTCAGTTCCATTTCCCATTTCCATGGCCATCCTTGTGAATGGAGGGCAAACGAGCACTTTCTACCCTTCAAGAGGCATCAGGCAAGGGGACCCCATGTCCCCCTACCTTTTCATCATGTGTATGGAAAGTCTTTCTAGATCAATCGACAAATCTTTCATTAATAGGCACTGGAACCCAATCAGGGTCACCCCTAGAGGGCCCAAGATCTCCCACATCTTCTTTGAAGATGACCTTACCCTTTTCGCTAGAGCCAATGTCGAAACTTGTAAAGCCATCACAGATATTCTCCATGAGTTCAACTCCCTCTCTGGACAAAAGGTTAACCTTTCCAAGTCCAAAGTGTTCTACTCCAAAAATTGTCCTAACAATGCTGCAACCCTTTGCTCCAACTTGCTCAGAATCGAGAGTTGTGAAGTCTTTGGGAAATACCTTGGATTCCCTATTTTTCATAAAAGACCCATCAATGCCAACTTCCAATTTCTCATTGACAACATGAGGAATAGGTTGGTTGGGTGGAAAGCCCAAACCCTTAACATGACTAGAAGGACCATACTAGACAAGGCCACACTTAGCAGCATCCCTTCCCATTTAATGCAATACATTAGACTCCCTGTTAAAATCACTGATACCATTGATAAGGTCCAAAGAGATTTTATTTGGGGGACCACTACTGAAAAGAGGAAACTGGTGATACCATTGATAAGGTCCAAAGAGATTTTATTTGGGGGACCACTACTAAAAAGAGGAAACTTCATCTGATTAATTGGGACACTATTACCAACAGAAAGGACCAAGGGGGATTGGGAATCCAGAAGAGTGAAATCATAAATAGGGCCAGCCATGCAAACCTGGCGTGGAGGATCTTCCAAGACCCCAACAAACTCTAGAGCAAAGTGCTAATAAGCAAATACCACAGGCACAATACCCCAAACACATCCACCAGAGTTGTGCCAAGAACATGGAGCAACATCCAAAAGGGATGGGCTGACTGTGTCAAAGCCACAAGGTGGGTTGTACACAAGGGTGACAAAGTGAGTTTTTTTGGGGACACTTTGATACCCCACTTTAACACCATCCGACAAAACATCCAAGGTCCCATCCTGAGAGAAGAGGAAAATCTTAAGGTCAAAAATGTCCACCTCAATGGCCAATGGGACCTCGGAAGGCTTTCCATCACCTTACCTACTCGGCTGCAACAAATCATCAAGAGCATCTCCCTACTTAATGTTGGAAACAAGGAAGACACTCTGGTTTGGGGTCTAACCAATAATGGCCTGTTTTCAACTAGCTCAGCCTACAATCACATCTCCGAGAACATCCCTAAGAACTACCCCCCCCCCTCCCAATACCAACAAAGACTTCTTAGGAATCTGGAGAACCAAAACCCCAAACAAAATCAAAACCTTCCTCTGGTTGCTCTCCCATGGCCGAACCCCCACAAATCATCACCTCCACAGCAGCGGTTTGCCCATAAATCCAAAATGCAATTTTTGTGATTTTCATAAGGAAGATATAAACCATATCTTCTTCCAGTGCTCTAATGCCACCATCCTTTGGAATGCTCTCAAAAATAAAAGTCTGGACCTGTGACGATCGATATAAGGAATGTCAACATGGATAACTGGAACAGACTGTGGCACAATACCAAAGGAAGAAAGTTCAATGAATGGCTCGAATGGGACACCCTCATTCCCTTTTGCCTCTAGAACATCTGGCTGACTAGAAACAACAACACTTTCAATAACAAAAAGAATTCTACTAGCCACCATCACATTGTTGATCAAGCCATGGAATACCAACTCCTGATATCGGAAAGTCCAACCTCTATAATCCAAAAAACCACCATCCAGGTTAAATGGGAGCCCCTTGATATAGGAAACTTCAAGCTCAACATCGATGGAGTTGTCGCCAACAACCCTGGACCTGGAGGCCTAGGAGGAGTCTTCAGAAGTGAAACAGGACAATGGGTTTTAGGCTTCCATGAGGCAACACCCCACACAAACCCAACTGGAGCTGAACTCCTAGCACTTTGAAGGGGGTTCCTTTTAGATATTGAACACAACATCACCCCCCTCGAGATCAATACAGACTTAATCGAAATTATCAAAATGCTATTTCATAATAATTTAATCTATGATAACATTCTTGTTGAGTGCAGGTCTTAATGACGAGGCTGGAGATAAAAGGGCTATCCCATGTGTTTAGGGAGAAAAACAAAGTTGCAGATGCGCTAGCCAAGGAAGGGATGAAGACACTACTTTTTGACAATCCAGAAATCTTGCTAGTTCCTCCGGTGTATGTGCTAAAAGCAGTGGAGGCAGACACCATAGGAACTCTCTCCGTTAGGAAAACAAACTCTGTTTGTTTCTAGAATTTCCCAGGGCCGGGATGTGGCCCAAACTATTACCACTAATGTGCAATCCAACACGACGGGTGCACAATACTCTTCTGTCTAAACGATTAACTAAATATAAGTAATTCCCTTTCTGATAAAAATAAATAAATAAAATTAAATGTTTGATTGTTTTTTGAAGTTGATGTATTTTTGGCTTGTGATTTCTAAAAGATATACTCCATTATATTTATTTATTGTCTTATGTATATTTACCTTTTGAATTAGCAGTAACTTTCATTTCTTTTGTTCTTCAAGAATTAATGCTCACAATTCTAGTTTTGTAAAGTAATCTATTTATTGTCTTATGTATATTTACCTTGACACATGTGTACTCCTCATGGGATCGAGCCCAATATTTGTTGGGCTTATGATTGCTACGATTATATTTACATTTCATTTTAAGGTGTAGAATTGGTCGTGACCAGAGTATAACTCCAGCATTCAATAATTTAAAATAAATACAAATATAGTTTAATCAATTTTTTATTTATGTATTTTGGTTTTATTTATGTCAAATACAAGGTATACATCCTTAAAGAATAAAATTTGTACACATCTCATCCCCAAACTATAAAAGATTTCAACATAAAAGTTTTAAAATTCATCTTACAAGGTATCATGAGGACCTGGCCTTCCTAATAATGACTTTTTGTTTGCTAAAGAATTTTGCAAAACTAAAAATCTCTCACAATCAAAGTTAGAATTCTAGCTACATGTTTGATAAAATCTGATAATTTTAGCTAAAATCATATATTTGTGTTAAAAGTTCATTGAATATTTACGTTTAATATCAATGTGTCAACAGGTTAGTGGCTACTATAATTATTTACGTTTAATATCCTCGATAAGCTAAAAAAAATTTGTTTGTACTTAGTTCATGAACTAAATATTTCATGTCTAATTTAATTGCAGGGATGCTGGCTTCAAGTTTTACAATGAAGAGTAGATCGATACATAATTATGTGAAGCAATACTTGAAGAGATATATCTTTCAGAAATATATTTGTCCTGTATATGTATTACTTAAAGATTTGTAACTCGATCAAATTCACTACAGCGCAATGAAACATATATTTGTCAAGAGAAAAAACTTTATATCCTTGAGCATATTTTCTGAATTATCAAATTTTCATTATACTTGTGCTCTTCGTTTGCCAGAAAATTGGCACATTGGTTTATCTTTCTCCGAATGTGTTTAATTAATAGAGGTCTTGCTGATATTGAACAAATATCTGCTACAATCCTTGCTAATAGCTCTAAGATGATGATAGTGTATATTTATTGCCGCTAAAAGTTATTTTTGATCTAATGATATTGAACTAATTATACTTTTATGAGAATAATGGATGGATAAATAATAAATTACGCGACACAATAAATATAGCTTCTATATTTATCTGAAACATTATGAAGCTAATCACAAGGATAAAGGGTATATATTTCAACTTTTTCAGAGTGAAAAAAACATTTATGTGCTTAATAGCTCCAAACAGTAAGGGACTCGAGAGAAATATTTTACTGCTTAGAGGTGTCGTACCTTACTTTTTGAAGAGGGTATTTTTGGAATTAATGTACAACATGAATTGATCTCTTGTTTTGGTAGCAGTGTGTGTAGCATAGTGGCGAATTCATAATAGTTTGTAAATAAGCAATTGTCGAGATTGAGAAAGCTATTTTAAGATCATGAAAATTATTTAGAGAGAAGAATAGAAAACACCCCTCAAACTTAGCGCAAATTATACTTTCATCTACATATTATTGACAGTCTTAAAAACACTCCTCTACTTGGCTAACTAAACCCCAGAACTCCCCCGATCTACCGCATGACATAGCAAGTGGCCTTATAGGAGCATGATGCTCTTAATAAAAAGTCAAGATAAGTGTTGAACATACTCCTAAACTTGACGAGAATTGAAGGGTGCATTTCACTCATGTTGCAAGATCGGGGGTCTATGTAAGTTCAGTTAGTCAACTAAAAGGGTATTTTTAAGGTTATCAATAGTTTGAGGATGAAACTAATAATTCACACCAAATTTAGGGGTGTTCTCAATCATTCTCTCAATTATTTATTTATCTTTTGGAAATATCACTTTATTCAAAATTGTATATTGAAATTTCAAATAGTTGATGGAATAAGTCTAAGCTGATCAACTATTTGCTTTATTGTTGGAGTCTACAATAGGGACAACACATGCAATGGATAAGATGCCAGTAGAATAGTGAAAAGAAATTATTCCGTCCGTCTCAATTTAAGTTTCTTTTTAATTTTTTGTGGCTGATTGATAATATATTTATTTTTTCTGGAAAAAATATATAACTTAGCAAACACCTTATATAACTAATCAATCACACGAAATTTTAAAAAAATTACATATCCAGACGCCATTTTAAGTTTCCTAACTATTTGACGAATATCTTGCAAAACTTTACCCAATTTGGGTTCATAGCTGTGAGTTTGGGCTATTATGAGACTCAATCTGTTTGTTCCATGAATTTTAGGTTTTTATGCGATTTGATCCTTTCATATTGTTACCTAGGATGATTGTTATAGTAAAATCACAGTGTAATGTATTTCTCCTTTTCCATTAGTGTGCAGCTGCCCCTTGTTGTTTCTCCCTTTCTTGTTTCTTTTGTTTATCACTTACTTGACATTATTAGGAGACTTGGCCATGGACTCCAGCTACCACTAAAAAGCAAAAGCAAATAGTATAAACTGATCTTCTTTTTTTCTTCTTTTCCTAATTACTCATACTCAGTTTTTTGTAGCTACTGAAAAAGAGAGAAAAAAAATGGTTGAAATTCTTCTTACAGCAGTCATCAATAAATCTGTAGAAATAGCTGGAAATCTACTCTTTCAAGAAGGAACGCGTTTATATTGGTTGAAAGAGGACATCGATTGGCTCCAGAGAGAAATGAGACACATTCGATCATATGTAGACGATGCAAAGGCCAAGGAAGTTGGAGGCGATTCAAGGGTGAAAAACTTATTAAAAGATATTCAACAACTGGCAGGTGATGTGGAGGATCTCTTAGATGACTTCCTTCCAAAAATTCAACAATCCAACAAGTGCAAAGGTGCTATTTGTTTCCTAAAGACGGCTTGCATCCCTTGTGCCGATGAGTTTGCTAAGGAGATTAAGAAGATAAAAAGAAGGGTTACTGACATTGACCGTGTACGTAAGGACAACTTACAGCATCATGGATACAAGTAATGACAATAATGATTGCATTCCATTGGACCAGAGAAGTTTGTTCCTTCATGTTGATGAAATAGAGGTCATCGGTTTGGATGATGACTTCAATACACCACAAGCCAAATTACTTGATCATGATTTTCCTTATAGAGTTGTTTCAATAGTTGGCATGCCCGATCTAGGAAAAATAACTCTTGCCAAGAAACTTTATAGGCATGTCCGCGATCAATTTGAGTGTCGGGACTAGTCTACATTTCACAACAGCCAAGAGCGGGAGACATCTTACATGACATAGCCAAACAAGTTGGACTGACGGAACAGGAAGGGAAAGATCACTTGGAGGGCAACCTAAGATCACTTTTGAAAAGAAAAAGGTATGTTATCCTCCTAGATGAAATTTGGGATGTTGAAATTTGGAATTATCTTAAACTTGTCCTTCCTGAGTCTGATTCAAAAACTGGCAATAAGATAGTAATCACTTCTGGAAATAGTAATGTAGGTAGATACATAGGAGGAGATTTATCACTCCATGAGTTGCAACCACTAGATTCAGAGAACAGTTTTGAACTCTTTACCAAGAAAATTTTTATTTTTGATGATGATAATTGGGCCAATGATTTTCCTGACTTGGTAAATATTGGTAAAAGTATAGTTGGAAGATGTGGAGGTGTACCGTTAGCCATTGTGGTGACTGCAGGCTTGTTAAGGGCTAGAGAAAGAACAAAACATGCATGGAACAAGTTACTTGAGAGTATGGGCCATAAAGTTCAAGATGGATGTGATAAGGTATTGGCTCTGAGTTACAATGATTTGCCCATTGCATTAAGGCCATGTTTCTTGTACTTTGGCGACAATGAAATTTGTGGTTTTGATCTGACAAATATGTGGATTGTTGAGAAGTTGATAGTTGTAAATAGTGGTAATAGACTAGAGGCTGAAAGTTTGGCGGAGGATGTCCTAAATTATTTGGTTTCTAGAAACTTGATTCAAGTTACCAAAAGGACATATGATGGAAGAATTTCAAGTTATCTCATACATGACTTGTTACATAGTTTGTGTGGGGACTTGGCTAAGGAAAGTAACTTCTTTCACACTGAGCACAATGCATTTGGTGATCGCGGCAATGTTGCTACGCTGCAAAGGATTACATTCTACTCTGATAATAATGCCATGAATGAGTTCTTCCGTTCAAATCCTAAGCTTGAAAAGCTTCGTGCACTTTTCTGTTTCACAAAAGACCCTTGCATATTTTCTCATATGGCTCATCGTGACTTCAATTTATTGCAAGTGTTGGTTGTATTCATGTCTAAAAATTGTTATAAGCATGTTACTAGCCGAAACAAAATTGGGAACATGAGTTGCTTATGCTATCTGCGATTGGAGGGGGGGATTAATGGAAAATTGCCAAATAGTATTGTCAAGCTCAAATGTCTAGAGACCCTAGATGTTAAAAAGAGCAACATTACTGTTCCTTGTGGTGTTTGGGAGTCGAAACAATTGAGACATCTTAGTTCTACAGATTTTGGACAGGCATCTAACAGTTGCTTTTCTATAAGCCCATTTTGTCGAAACATATACTCATTGCCTTCTAATAATCTACAAACTTTGATGTGGCTGGATGGTAAATTTTGTGAACCGAGATTGTTGCACCGATTGATCAATTTAAGAAAACTGTTGACTATACCTTATTTATCAGCCCCAAATCAGGGATCTCCCCCAAATCAGGGATCTCCCATTATGTCTAACGGTCATTATCTTGAAATCAGTAGATAATTAGGACTCTAATTCCTTGTATAAATATCTTGTAAATCCTACAGTTTTCTAATGGAAACAGATTACAATTCTTTTATGCCTAATTGTTTTGGGTCTCTATCGTTATTCAACTTGGTATCAAGAGCCTCGTTTTTTCAGTAAATTTGGTTTATTCATCGTGGCTCAGATTCTCAATCCATATCCATCATTCCTATAGTCATGATCTGAATATGTTCCTTGATTGATCTCTTCGACTTTTATTTTCCTCTTTGAATTAGGATGAATTCACGAGATACCTTGTCAACAAAATTTGATGGGCATAACTATCCGATTAGAAGTTCCATTTCAAAGCCTTCATTAGAGGCAAAGGCCTCCTTGGTATTCTGGATGGCTCAAAGGTTGTACCACAGAAGACAAAGAAAAAGAGGCTTGGGAGGCTGACAATGGCAAAATTATCACATGGCTTGTCAATTCCGTCTCTGTTGATATAGCCATGGAACTGACATCTTTTGAGAAAGCATCAGAAATGTGGAGTCATCTACATACCCTCGGTAACCAACAAAATCTGGCTAGAGAATTTGAATTGGAAAGACTACTTGCGTAATCTACACAAGGTGAGAAAAATGTTCGTTGTTTCTATTCTGTATTACTCATATTATGGGCAGAACAAGATCATGTTTTTGCTGCCTCTATCCCTGCGGCTGGATTGAAGGATTTCATGACTACGATGAAGAGGACAAAGACAGTCCAATTTTTAATGAAACTAAGGCCCGAGTTCGAGCATTTGCGTGCTAGTATTCTTAACAGGGAAAATCTACCAGCTTTGGATGTGGTAGTTTCTGAAGTTCTTCGAGAAGAAACTCGGTTGAGTTCTCAAGCTTAGATGGAGAATTCCCTTACCACGGACACTGCCTTGGCGGCATTCAAAAGTTCTTCTTCCTTGGGAAACTCTAGCAAGCATGTTCAATTCTATCATTGCAAGGAAACAGGGCACGTTATTTCTCATTGCAAGAAGCGAAATTATTGCAACTATTGTAAGAACGATGGTCATATTATTCTGGAATGTCATAAGAAATCTAGTCCAGGGAAACGCTCAAATCCTCATAAAGCCTTCCAAGCGATGGCAAGGGATGCCGAAACACGAGAAACACCAAGCACAAAAGTGCTTGATCGCAATGATATCTACAAAATGATACAAGAATCATTGGTGGCTGCTTTTCCTAATGTAGTCTCTTCAGCTCTGACTGCTACGTATCCTGGTAAGACTAAATTTTCAGATTCAACGGTATGGCATATTGATTCTGCTGCATCTAATCATATGACAGGAAATCAAAAACTTTTTTCTGATTTATCTAAACCACATTCCAGACATGAAATTGTTACAGCAAATGGTCATGTTTTAACTGCATCAGCTATTGGCTCCATTAAACCCTTTTCAGAAGTTCTTTGTGTACCAAAACTTACTGCAAATATTTTATTTGTCGGGCAACTTGTAGAACAGAATTTTTTGGTTATTTTTTCTCCTAATGGTTGTGTTATTCAGAACATATTGACAGGGGAAAACGATGGCCAGGGGACGTAAGGTTGGCAGGCTATTTATTCTTCAATCTCAGGATAAGTGCTTTCTTTCAGCTTCAAATAAAGATATCCAATTTTCAAATAAAATGTGGAACTTATGGCATCTCCGTTTAGGCCATCCACACGCTTCTCGGTTAAATTTTATGTTTAAATATTGTAATTTGCTGGGTAAACACTCACTGATTTTGCCCTCTAAATTACCTTGTGAAAGTTGTGCGAAATCAAAGAGTCATAAACTTCCATTTCAATTAAGCAATACTACTTATTCTACTCCTTTTGATTTAATTCATAGCGATATTTGGGAAACCCAATTTGAGAAAAAGATCAAGATTTTTCGCTCAGATTCAGGAGGGGAATATGTCAATACAAACCTCACTAATTTTTTTCAAGAAAAAGGCATTATTCATCAGCGTTCTTGCCCCTATACACCGGAACAAAATGGTGTGGTGGAACGCAAAAATAGACATGTTGTTGAAACTGCATTAGCCCTTCTTGATACTTCAAATGTTCCAAAAATATATTGGGTTGAAGCAATCCAAACATCTATTTATCTTATCAGTAGACAATCATCCTCGGTCATGAAACAAAATTGTCCATATTTTATTCTTTTCAAAAAATTGCCTGACTATTCACATCTTAAAGTATTTGGTTGTGTATGCTTTTTTCTTCTTCCGGATCATGAACGTCATAAATTATCTTCAAAAGCTATTGAATGTATTTTTTTAGGATACAATGATATTCAAAAGGGATATTTACGTTATGATTCATCACGTCGTTTATTGAGAATCTCACGACATGTTATCTTTTTTGAGAATTCTTTTATTTATACTAACAAAGACTCACAATTCTCTACTATGTCTTTCCTGAAAAAAATTTCTTCTCATGATTCTGCTTGCCATAGCCACCTAGCCGCTGGTCCTTCGTCGACCATGTCCACTACCACATCAGGTACTACTTATGACTTTGATCCTCTTTTTGATAATGATACTACTTCGGCAAAAACTAATTCTTTACCTCACCCACAAAATGCTTCATTAAATCTTAACAACCAACCTTCTCCTACATGTCAAAATAGCATTGACCCCATTAGACGATCACCTCGTCATGCTCCTCCTCCAGAACGATATGGATACTCAACAGGTGAATATGGTCAATCTTATGCCTTACTAACAACCTTGAATTCTATAGTTGTACCAAACTCTTACATACAGGCTAGTAGTCAGAAATGTTGGGAGGACGCAATGCATGAAGAATTAGTTGCCCTTGAAGAGAATAATACATGGGATATGGTGGATAGACCAACAAATGCAACAATTATTGGGAGTAGATGGGTGTACTCAATCAAGATGGAAGCTAATGGATCCCTAGATCGATACAAGGCAAGATTAGTAGCTCAAGGATACAACCAGGAATATGGAATCGACTATGATGAAGCATTTGCTCCAGTAGCTAAGATGACGACAGTACGCATACTGCTTGCCTTAGCATCAATAAAAAGTTGGAAGTTACATCAACTAGACGTCAAGAATGCTTTCCTACATGGAGACTTGCAAGAAGTGGTCTACATGAATCCATCACCAGGTTATAAATACTTTAAACTAAATCAGGTGTGTCGTCTTAAGAAATCTCTCTATGGATTAAAGCAGGCTCTTCGCTCGTGGTTTGAAAAGTTTCGCACTACAATCTTAGGTGCTGGTTTTAATAAAAGTAGCTCAGATTATTCATCATTCTTACGTCGAACTACCTCAGGTATTACTATTCTCCTTCTTTATGTGGATGACATGATTATCACAGGAAACGACGAAGTTGGAATCTCTCATTTGAAAGATCTGCTACACTCCTCGTTCAAAATGAAGGACCTAGGAAAGCTAACATATTTTTTAGGTTTGGAAGTAAGTTATGGAAAAGAAGGCATACGATTGAGTCAACAAAAGTACGCAGAAGATCTAGTTCAGTTAGCCAATCTTATTGATCATAAGAAGGTTCATACTCCAATGGAAGCGAATACGAAATACAAAAAAGAGGAAGGAGAGATTTTTAGAGATCAGACCTTGTATAGACGTCTAGTTGGATCACTTATATATCTTACTGTGAGTCATCCTGACATCTCTTATGCAGTACAGGTGTTAAGCCAAATTGTTACCAAGCCTTACAAGATGCACTACATTGCTTTGCTCAGGGTTATTAGATACATAAAATGTACGGTGAATCGGACTCTCTTATTCCCATCATCTTCATCGCTGGACATGGTGGGATACGCTGACGCAGATTGGGCAGGATGCCCTGATTCAAGACAATCCACGACAGGTTAGTGCATGATGCTTGGCTCGTGCATGATTTCTTGGAAGTGCAAGAAACAATCTCGAACATCGAAGTCATCCACAGAGGCAGAGTATAGAAGTATGTCTGTTGCATGCTCTGAAATCATTTGGTTGCGAAGGTTGTTATCAGAACTTGGCATCGAAATGAAAGGATCAACCACCTTGTATGGAGACAACACTAGTGCAATCAGAATAGCAACAAACCCCATTCATCATGAAAACACCAAGCACATAGATGTAGATTGTCACTACGTTAGAGAGCTGGTTGAAGATCGGAGTATTAACCTGAAGTATATATCCTCTAAAGATCAACTGGCTGATTTATTTACAAAGGCCATGTCAAGAAGTAGACACAATTATCTTTTGTCCAAACTCATGCTTTGTGATACACAACATTAGTTTGAGGGAGGGTGTTGACTATACCTTATTTATCAGCCCCAAATCAGGGATCTCCCATTATGTCTAACGGCCATTAGCTTGAAATCAGTAGATAATTAGGACTCTAATTCCTTGTATAAATATCTTGTAAATTCTACAGTTTTCTAATGAAAACAGATTACAATTCTTTTATGCCTAATTGTTTTGGGTCTCTATCGTTATTCAACTAAAACAGGGTATAGAAAGAGTATCCAGTTCTACCATTAAGATATTATCAACATTGAGCCCTATGCCTAAAGCGCTGGAGGTTCTGAATCTCAGATATTTCAAGGACACAAGTGAGCAAATAAACTAGCCGTCCTATCCAAATATTGTCAAGTTGGATCTGTTTGGTTGCTCAGCATTATTTTTGTCCTATCCAAATATTGTCATCTTTGAAGCATTCCCTCCAAATCTTGTCAAGCTTACTCTTTGCAACTTGATGGTAGACAGTCATCTAGTGGCAATGCTTAAGAAATTGCCCAAATTAAGAATACTTAAAATTACGAGTGGCAATTGGGCGGGTCAAAATGGGTCAAGAGAATAAACGGGTCAAGACCCAACCCAACCCAAATTTGTTTGGGTCAAAATGGGTTGGGTTAAAACGGGTTAGGTAACGGGTTAGTAACGGATCATAACCCAACTCGCCCAATTTTTACTAAGTTTTAATAGCTTTATTTGTTATTTTATAAGCTTTTAAAACCTAATAAAATTATTTTTTTTCTTTATTATAACTATGCATAACATATAAAATCACAAAAAATATTTTTTAATAATATTTTCACAAGATTTCTCAAAATCCAATTTGGGTTACATATCAACCCAATTTTTAATGGGTTGAAATGGGTTGAACTTACTAATGGGCGGGTCAATAATCAACCCAAACCTAAATGGGTTGGGTCGGGTTGGGCTTGATTTTGCCATCCCTACTTAAAATGGTTCTCTGGATACATAATGAAGAAAACGATAAGATGGATCGGATCTCTCTGGTGATAGGTTTCCGCAACTTGAAATTTTGCATATTGAGAACCCAAAACGATGGAATTATGTAACGTGCCTGGATGATGTCAGTATGCCTAAACTGAACAAGCATTTATAGATAGGACTTCCATGGTTTCTCTCTTGGTCTCGGAACGTCTTGCAAAGCTGAGAATATGAAAATCCCAATGTGTCAACAGGTTAGTTATTTACTTTTAATATCTCAGAATAAGCTAATTTTTTATTTAATTCATGAACTAAATATTTATGTCTAATAAATTGCAGATTTAAGTCTTTGGTGGAGAGCATCTTCTATATATGTCTTCTGAGGCCTGTTTGTATTTGTAATAAATAAATAAAATGTTTGGTTGCTTTCTGAAGTTGATGTATTTGTGGCTTGTGATATGTAAAAAATATATATATATATATTTATTTATTTATTTATTTATTGTCTTATGTATATTTACCTTTGGAATTAGCAGTAGCTTTAGTTTCTTTTGTTCTTCAAGAATCAATGCTCACAATATAAATCTCACAAAATAAGTACTTACCTATCATAGCAAGTGCAAGTAGACAATTGTTAGCTCACAATTTACAAATTCTTTCTAGTGTTAATGGTCCAAAACATGAATTTTTTCTTACAAGTAGACTACTTTAGATCATTCTACACCATCTTTGATTGACGCGAGAAATTCTAAACAAACTGGGACTAAATCAGATGTTGCTTAAGCATGGAATTCTAAACAGCTCGCAACAGGGCGAGAAGGAGTTGCAGGTTCTATTATTGATAAGACGTTGAAGCTTGATGAGAGGCAATTGGTGGCCGTTGTGGATAATGTAGCTGCTATGTTGAATGTACCTCATGAGGTATATGGGAGATCCCTTCTACAAACAGTTTTGTCTCTTCTAACGGGAAAAAGTATGTTACGAGTGAGAGTAGTTGGGCTGACTACAGGGGTTGTGGGGACGGTAGCTCCTGCGATGGTGTTTCCAAGTCTAGGATTAGGGTGCTTTGCAGCCTATATAAACATGGTTTAGTTTGTGTACTAGTATCATCTTTCATTGAGAAATAATAAGGATCGTGTTTCTGGTGTCGTTGGTGGTCCTGGGCGAGCTAATAAAGATGTGAAAAATGCAGCTAAGCATATTGTTTCTGGAAAGCAATTTTCTGATCTGAAAATGATATAGTACATAATCGTACACTGTGGCATTAGTTGGCAAGTAAGCATTCAACTTTGAGAGTCCACACCTAGACATCTTAACTTGGTCTCGATCAATTGACTACTAACACTACAAACTTGTCCTCACTGTGTCTCATGGACACCCGACGCTGACATGGCACATCAATTTCGGGAGTGTTTTGATGTGCAAGTTATTTTACTACTCCCTCCATCCCCATTTACTTGTCAAATATTTCATAATTTGATGTCCCTTTTTACTTGTAATTTTTGTTAAATCAAGGAGGGACAATTTTCTTTTTCCTATTATACCTTTTTATTATTATTATTATTATTATACCCTCAATTTATTAACATTGAGTTAATGTCTTTGAAATATGTAGTGAGTAAATATATTTGGGACCCCATCAATTAATAAAGTTAAAATGGTAAACTCACTACACCAATCATTGTTTTTCTATATCATTTACATATATACATGTTTGCCGGATAAATCGTGTAGGTACAAAATAAGTTAGGATTTGTAAAAATAAGGTTAAAGGCAAGTGAATTTGGTCCAATCGCATTTCCTTTCTTTTTGGCTAGAATCCGGCGATATGAACAAGAAAAATAATACTAACAGTAAATGAAAATAAAATTATCTAATAATATATTTAGCTTCAGAACCAAAGATTGCTTGTTACAAGTGAGAAAATACTACTCCAATGCAATGCTTACTAATAGGGAAAAACTCTTCAATAATGATATAAAAAGGCTAGTCTAGATTGTGCTCGAATGTACGTGGCCACATATCCGACTCCAAAGAGAGATATCTCTGCCCTCAACACTTTCCTAGCTGCAATCATCAGCAAATCAGCTGAAATTTATTTGTTCAAACAGGCTCGCGCTTATATATATTGGTTGAAAGAGGACATTGACTGGAAAAGTGAGGCACATTCGATCTTATCTAGCTAGGAAGGACAACTTTTGGTATCACTCTTACAAGTAACAACAATGATCAATACCATTACGTTCCACTAGACCGTGGAAGATTATTCTTCATGTTGATGAAACAGAGGTCATTGGTTTTCAATTATGAAATGCTCTCATTTGATTTGACAAATATGTAGATTATGCAGATTCTATGGTTGAATTGGAAAGGAGAACACCATGATTCACAACCGCGACATGAATGGATTGTCAAATAGCCACCATTAATTAACAAAAAGAAAAGTAAAGCAGACTTAACTTAAGCGTGGAGATATTATTGATACCCAGTAAAGAAAAAAAAGCAAAAGAAAAACAGTCTTAAGCATCAAGATACTCTACTATATACTTTGCCTTTCTTTTGTATTTAAGGAAAAGTACCCTCTTAGGTCCTTTTACAACATCCCTTTAATCAATTCTTAATATCTTATAGTTTTCAATGACCATGGAATAAATAAACCATGCTATATGACTATATGACGATTAACAGTTGAAAAGTACCTACTTGGGAGCTATCAAATAGTCAAGTTTAGTGGTAATTAAAACTAGTGATAGTTTAGTGGATCTGAATAAAATGCGTTAAGTTTAGATGTTCTGCTTATATCGAAAGGTTTAAACTATTGAAAGCAATCATTTCTCCGAAAAAACGTATATGAACGGAATATTTGTTACTTTATTCATATTTTCGAGTTCTTTCTTCTTTTCGTATACTTGACAATAGGAGACTTGTTTGTGGACTAAAAGCAAATAGTGTAATATCATTCTTTTCTTTGTAAGTATCTCTGCCCTTACAACTTCATATTAGAAGTTTTTCAAGCTACTGAAAAAGAAAGGAAAACATTAAGAGAAAAAAAATGGCTGAAATTCTTCTTACAGCAATCATCAATAAATCCATAGAAATAGCTGGAAATCTACTCTTACAAGAAGGGAGCCGCTTGAATTGGTTGAAAGAAGACATTAATTGGCTCCAGAGAGAAATGAGACATATTCGATCATACATAGAAAACGCAAAAGATAAGGCAATTGGAGGCGATTCAAGCGTGAAAAACTTGATAAAAGATATTCAAGAACTGGCAGGTGATGTGGAGGATCTCTTAGATGAGTTCCTTCCGAAAATTCAACAATCCAACAAGTGCAAATGCGCAATTTGTCGGCTTAAGGCTGCTTGCATCCCTTCTCATGCTTCTTTTGCAGATGAGTTTGCCATCGAGATTGAGAAGATAAAAAGGGTTGCTGACATTGACCGTGTAAGGACAACTTACAACATCATGGATACAAGTAACAACAATAATGATTGCATTCCATTAGACCAAAGAAGATTATTCCTTCATGCTGATGAAACAGAGGTCGTCGGTTTGGATGATGACTTCAATATGCTACAAGACAAATTACTTGATCATGATTTGCCTTATGGAGTTGTTTCAATAGTTGGCATGCCCGGTCTGGGAAAAACAACTCTTGCCAAGAAACTTTATAGGCATGTCCGTGATCAATTTGAGTGTTCGGGACTAGTCTATGTTTCACAATAGCCAAGGGCAGGAGAAATCTTACATGACATAGCCAAACAAGTTGGAGTGACGGAAGAGGAAAGGAAAGATAACTTGGAGGGCAACCTAAGATCACTGTTGAAAAGAAAAAGGTATGTTATCCTCCTAGATGATATTTGGGATGTTGAAATTTGGAATCATCTGAAACTTGTCCTTCCTGAATATGATTCAAAAATTGGCAGTAGGATAATTATCACATCACGAAAAAGCAATGTAGGCAGATACGTAGGAGGAGATTTCTCACTCCACGTGTTGCAACCTTTAGATTCAGAGAACAACTTTGAACTCTTTAGCAAGAAAATCTTTAATTTTGATAATAATAATCGGGCTAATGCTTCACCTGACTTGGTAAATATTGGTAGAAGTATAGTTGGTAGATGTGGAGGTATACCGTTAGCCATTGTAGTGACTGCAGGTATGTTAAGGGCAAGAGAAAGAACAGAACATGCATGGAATAGGTTACTTAAGAGTATGGACCACAAAGTTCAAGATGGATGTGCTAAGGTATTTGTTAATTATGTCTTGAATTATTTCCTTGTATATTTTAGGAAACTATAATTCCTATTAGTTTAGGAGACCCTTTGTCCTAATAGATTTGGAAAAGGAAAATATTGTCCTTATAGGATTGGAAAACCTTTTTCCTTATAGGTTTAGGATTATTTGGGATCTATATATAAGGGATATAATTGGGGATTCTAAGACATAGTACATGATACACAATGTAGTCTTCAAGGGCTTGAAAGCATTGTAAAACCTGTTCACTTTCTTCATAGTGGAAAACTCTCTCTGTTTTTGCTGGGAGGAGTAGATATAGCCGAACCTCATTAAATCCTTGTGTTATTCTTTTTCTCTATTTTCTTTGTTTGTGATTGTGTGCTAGTTAATTCACGATATTTTCGCAACAATTGGTATCAGAGCTTGGTTGGAGTTTCTAGACATAATCAAGGGTTGAGATGTCTCCTTCATCTTCAACAAAGTATGAAATAGATAAATTCGATGGGGAATCTAATTTCAATCTATGGAAGATTAGAATGAGATCGTCATTGGTGTTACAAGGGTTATGGAAGGCACTTGAGGAGGTTATTTCAGAAAGGTTGAAAGAATTATAACAAGTAAACTTGGAAAAGAGTCTGTACAATCTTCGAGTATCTGGTATTCCATATTTGAGTGTAGTTGGTATGTATGCCATGGTTTGCACTCGTCTTGATATTTCATATGTTGTTAGTGTTGTGAGTAGATACGAGGCGTATTCTGGTAAAGAACATTGGCAGCCAGTGAAATGGATCTTGAGATACTTGAAAGGTACTGCAATGTGGGCTTGACCTTTTCAGAAGACAAGTTAAGTGAATCAGCAGTAGGTTATATGGATTCGGACTATGCAGGTGACTTGGATAAGAGAAGATCTCTGACATGTTATGTTTTTACTCTTTCTGGTAGAGTCGTCCGTTGGAATGCAACTGTGCAAATCCGGTGTTGCTTTACGGAGGTAGTGAAAGAGGCTATTTGGCTGGAAGGCTTGGAGCGGATAAAACATATGGTAGTCAGACATCACTTTATTCGAGATATTGTATCTAAAGGGGTTGTGGATGTGAAGAAAGTGTCTACACATAATAATCCAGGAGATATGATGACCAAGACAGTCCGGACCAATAAGTTTAGGTATTGCCTAGACTTGATTGGTGTGAGTCGTACTCAGTAAGCTCTTTGGAAGGCTGGGAGCATAGTAGAGAGACGTTATTTCAATTGATGAAGGGTATTCAAGACAAGGGGAAGATTTGTTAATTATGTCTTGAATTATTTCCTTGTATATTTTAGGAAACTATAATTCCTATTAGTTTAGGAGACCCTTTGTCTTAATAGATTTGGAAAAGGAAAATATTGTCCTTATAGGATTGGAAAACCTTTTTCCTTATAGGTTTAGGATTATTTGGGATCTATATATAAGGGATATAATTGGGGATTCTAAGACATAGTACAAGATACACAATGTAGTCTTCAAGGGCTTGAAAGCATTGTAAAACTTGTTCACTTTCTTTCATATTGGAAAACTCTCTCTGTTTTTGCTGGGAGGAGTAGGCATAGCCGAACCTCATTAAATCTTTGTGTTATTCTTCTTCTCTATTTTCTTTGTTTGTGATTGTGTGCTAGTTAATTCACGATATTTCAACAACAGTATTGGCTCTGAGTTACAATGATTTTCCCATTGCATTAAGTCCATGTTTCTTGTATTTTTGCCTTTACTCTGAGGACCATGAAATTCGTGGTTTTGATCTGACAAATATGTGGATTGCTGAGAAGTTGATAGTTGTAAATAGTGGTAATAGGCGAGAGGCTGAAACTTTGGCGGAGGATGTCCTAAATGATTTGGTTTCTAGAAACTTGATTCAAGTTGCCCAAAGGACATATGATGGAAGAATTTCAAGTTGTCGCATACATGACTTGTTACATAGTTTGTGTGTGGACTTGGCTAAGGAAAGTAACTTCTTTCACACTGAGCACAATGCATTTGGTGATCCTGGCAATGTTGCTATGGTGCGACGGATTACATTCTACTCTGATATTAATGTCATGAATGAGTTCTTCCGTTTAAATCATATGCCTACGAAGCTTCGTGCACTTTTCTGTTTCATAAAGTACTCTAGCATATTTTCTCATATGGCTCATCTTAACTTCAAATTATTGCAAGTGTTGGTTGTAGTCATGTCTCGTGATGGTTTTTGGTGTTTCAGTATCCCAAACAAAATTGGGAAGATGAGTTGCTTACGCTATCTGAGATTGGAGGGCCCAATTAGAGGAGCACTGCCAAATAGTATTGTCAAGCTCAAATGTCTAGAGACCCTAAATGTTAAAAGGAGCTACATTACTGTTCCTTCTGGTGTTTGGAAGTCGAAACAATTGAGACATCTTTGTTGTACAGGTTTTGTACAAGCATCTAACGGTTGCTTTTCAATAAGCCCATTTTGCCGAAACATGTACTCATTGCCTCCTAATAATCTACAAACTTTGATGTGGATGCATGATAAATTTTTTGAACCGCAATTGTTGCACCGATTGATCAATTTAAGAAAATTGGGTATAGAAGGAGTATCCAATTCTACCATTAAGATATTATCAGCATTGAACCCTGTGCCAATGGCGCTGGAGGTTCTGAAGCTCGGATTTTCAATTGACACGAGTGAGAAAATAAACTTGTCGTCCTATCCAAATATTGTTAAGTTGCATTTGGACGGTCAGCTACTGGCATTTGGACGGTCATCTGAACCATTCCCTCCAAATCTTGTCAAGCTTACTCTTCGCGACTTTATTGTAGACGGTCATCTAGTGGCAGTACTTAAGAAATTACCCAAATTAAGGATACTTAAAATGTATTGGTGCAGTCATAATGAAGAAAAGATGGATCTCTCTGGTGATAGCTTTCCGCAACTTGAAGTTTTGCATATTCAACATCCCTTCTGGTTGTTTGAAATAACATGCAGGGATGATGTCAGTATGCCTAAATTGAAAAAGCTATTACTTATAGATAGCACTTTCAAGGTTAGGCTCTCGGTCTCGGAACGTCTTGCAAAGCTGAGAATATGAAAATCCCAATGCGTCAACTGGTTAATTATTTACTTTTAATATCTGAAATTAAGCTAATGTTTTATTTAATTGAACTAAATATTTTATGTCTAATAAATTGCGGATGCATTTTGGAATGATTTAAGTCTTTGCTGGAGAGCATCTTCTGATGCCTGTTTTTTGTATTTGCAATAAATAAATAAAATGCTTGATTGCTTTTTCAAGTTGATGTATTTGTGGCTTGTGATTTGTAAAAGATATATATATTTATTTATTTATGATCTTATGTATATTTACCTTTGGATTTAGCAGTAGTTTTATTTTCTTCTGTTCTTCAAGAATCAATGCTCAAAATATAAATTACCTATCATAGCAAGTGGAAGTAGAAAATTGATATATAGCTCACAATTTACAAATTCTTTCTAGTGTTACTCGTCAAAAACATAATTTTTTTCTTACAAGTAGACTACTTTGGATCATTCTACACCGTCTTCGATATTTGAAGCGAGAAATTCTAAACAAATTGGGACTGAATCAGATGTTGCTTAAACGTGGAATTCTAAACAACTCACAACAGGACAAGAAGGAGTTGCAACTGCTATTATTGAGAAGAAGTTGAAACTTAATGAGAGGTAACTGGTGGCCGTTGAGGATAATGTAACATCATGGATATTGATGTTATAGAGATGAAACAATTGAGACATCTTCGTATATTTCACAATTCGTTCAGTTCGGTCCCTTTTGTCACAACTCAAAATGAGTCATGAGTGTCACCCACACTTAACCTCCTAGGTGGGCGAATCGAAGAATTCAAATCCCAACTTATATTTATTGTTCAACTTACAAAATACAAACTATAATGTGGAAGCTCAAGTCTTATTAATGTAAGAAACACAAATTCACTAAAGTCTATTAAATATCATTTTCCAAAACCTGAAAGTCATCACATCAAGGACATGTAATATCCAAATACTAAATCTAAGAGTATCAAAGGCACCCGAATAAATAAATAAAATAGTTTATGTCCGAAAACTAAGGACATCATGCCATAACCGAGAGAATCCACACGAGCTAGACTGAATAGCTCACCCCGGAACCTGATATGTTGGAGACTGGCTAGAACTGAGGGTGATTCGAAGTCGTTATACACTTGCTGCACCCCAAGGGAAACGAAGAAAACACAAGTAGGGATCAGCACAAGGCAACATGTACTGAGTAGATATCATCGGCCGACTCAAAATAGAAACCAATATGCATAAAGTAATAGTATAAAATCAACTATAGCACTTCGCAGGTGGCAAGCAACAAACAACATGAATAAGTGATAACAACACTGAAGCAAGTACGTAATAGTCAACAATATGATGAATAGACATGAGGACTCATGCCTCCACACCACGCTCTTTTGGGAAATTGGTACTTTGAGATTGAGTACATTAAGTTATTTAATTTTAATATGCTTTTCTTTAATGTTGTCATGTCAGAATGTGACACCCGATCCAATATATCGTGTCGAAACGTGACACCCGATCCAATAATACCGTGTCGGCTCGTGACACTCGATCCAAATATATCGTGCCGGCTCATGGCACCCGATCCAATAATATCGTATCGGAACGTGACACACGATCCAATAATATCATACCGGCTCGTGGCACCCGATCCAACAATATCGTGTTGAACGTGACACCCGATCTAATAATATAGTTAATTCATCATTCTTTTTCATCTCTTCCACTTCCTTAACAATATTTCACTAAGCCTTCTTTATTCAAGGCATCACTTTAATAGAACAAGTTCAAGATTATGAATTTCGATGTCTTGGGATTATAGACCAATCACAACAACACATGAATCATCCAAACCACAACGACCAATTTCATAGAAAATTTCACAATATCACTCAATGACTATCAATCACTATTAAGAGTCTATCCATCACATAGAATAAACCATAACCTACCTCCACCGAAGAGCCAAAGCCAAGCAAGTTAATTCACCAGCTCTTTTCCTTTCTTTAATGCCTCAGAACGTTTTCAATCTATCAAGTATACAATATTCATAAGCAAACAAGTCCGTAGACACCCATATTACTATATATGTAGCCTAGACTCAGCCCAAATTTATAATCAAATTCCTAAATTTTGATACCAACTAATATATCAAGTCTCATATTCTCCTAATTTTTCAACTGTAGGATTGAGTCTTAATTCCTCAAAATAACATAACTCTAATGGAATTAATATAATAGAATACACCTAATATTTAATTACCTATGTCAATATATCAAAAGTTAATTTTAGAGAGTAACTATCAATAAAGTAAAGCAACCCCAAAATTATCGGCAAGTTACAAGACAATAACTTGAAATCGAGAAAGCAAAATAACTTTAATCCATCATATACTCCTAAGCACCTCTTATAATCTTCTAATCATCAGTGCAATTATTGAGTAATCATTAGCCACCAAAGATTTTCCCTATGTCCAAAAGAAAACCCAAAATACCACAAGTTCCAGATTTCACGTTTTGCACCAATTTCTGTTGGTGTAGCATTTTAATATTAATAAAAAAATGTTGCATCAGTCTTCTATTTTATTATGTGTTGAACGCTACATTTGGTGAGCATCACTTTGCACATTGAAGTGCATTGAGGTGTTGCCTTGTTGCAACATATGTTTGTTATTGATGACATTTCATTCCCCCTCAACTCTCATTTAGTTTGTGATAAAATGTGGTAATAAGTTCGTATGAAACTCCTATAACCACTAACTCTTCAATTCACCCATTATTCTATTTTTATGTCTTGTAACTCCTGTAACCTATAAGCCATTCATTTATCCTGATAACTACCCCATTATCTTCCTATTCATTGCAAGAAAGATTTTCTCCCCTATAAATAGTGATGGTCTTATTTTGGTTTGGGGGATAAGAAAGATGAAGAGAAAAACAAGAGATGTACAAGAAAATATAGAGTGAAAAAGATGAGTAGTATTATATTATGTTTATATTGAGATTAGTGTAGTGAAAGAGAGAGTTGAGACAAAAGAATAATATTCTAAGTCTTCAACTATATTCACTATATACATAAAGAGAGTAATTATATGTTGAAGGAAGGTGTTGTTTTTGTGGAGCTTTGGACTCTTCAACTAATCCGGAGTTGCTTGAGTTGTACGACGTTGTTGGGCTGTTGTATCCTGGAGGGGACAAGTCAAGAGTGATACTGCTGGATCAGTGTAAATTATGCCACAGTGGGCTTGAATCTCCTTAAAGAGAGCGAGATATCCGCGCCTCAGCCTAAAGATTTGTTTATTCATTTTTTGTCATTTTATTTTCAACTGTAATATTTTGTATTTGTGGTATATTACACCAACAATTTTAAGGAGATTCATGTTTTTGTTACAGTTTGAAAAAGTGCGGATATCAAGATAGGGATCTCAATGTCGCTCTCTTCAAGAGATGGAAGAAAAGAGGTGTATGGTAAAGTATTTTTCTACTTGTTCAATTCAAGTGGAGAAAAGGTAAAGGAATTATTTTTTTTACCTAATATTTTCATGAATAAAGTGATACTACTTTTCATGAAAAAGTGATATTTAAATTTTTATAATAGTGTGGGTTCATGAAATGAGGAACTCCTAAAGATTTTGCTTATTCATTTTTTGTCATTTTATTTTCAACTGTAATATTTTGTATTTGTGGTATATTACACCAAACAATTTTAAGGAGATTCATGTTTTTGTTACAGTTTGAAAAAGTGCGGATATCAAGATAGGGATCTCAACGTCGCTCTCTTCAAGAGATGGAAGAGAAGAAGTGTACGGTAAAGTATTTTTCTACTTGTTCAATTCAAGTGGAGAAAGATAAAGGAAATTTTTTTTTACCTAATATTTTCATGAATAAAGTGATACTACTTTTCATGAAAAAGTGATATTTAAATTCTTATAATAGTGAGGGTTCATGAAATGAGGAAAAAGTCATTGTGAAAAAAAGTGATTTTTGCATCTTTGAGGAATGCTCTAAAAAGAGTATTATAAGTGCATATATTTTGGAACAAATCACATGTTGTTGATTGGCTATAGTAAGATGAATTGTGACTCTAACATGAGAGTTATAAATAAATTATGAAAAATATGTTGAGTAGCCATTTAAATGAAATGTTTTGGGTGAGATAAATTTCATTCTTGGAATGAAAAAAACACCATAAAACATGTGATGCAATTTTCCTTGTCAAGTCACATAATGTTGAAAAAGAATTGTGAAGTACAATCTTGTTGGTTGTGTGAGTCTTGCAACTCTTTTGATTCAATTGTGTGAAAATGGTGTGACAAAGAAAAAATGGAGTTTGCTAGCTTAATAAAAATATGAGATTTGTGACTGACAACTTGACTTGATGTTGCGTTTGCAATAAAAGTACTTAACAGGTACAAGCAAACCAGATGAGAAAACTTGGTGCTATTGTTGGAAATGAGAATAGCAAATTATTTTTTGCTAATTCTCTATGGAGGTTGAAGTAAAGAAAAATTAAACTTCAACTAGTGAAAAAGTGAAATGATTTTTGTTGCTCCCAATTGCACACGCAAGTGTACGTGATCGCGCAAGTAATATAGTGGCTCTAAAAGAGCCGGATTATCGAACCCAAGGGACTTGTCAATTAACTATTTTACTAAATTATACTAGTATAATTATTTATTTAAGAGTGTCAAAAGAAATAAAAAAAATGCAAGAATTAAATAAAAAGATGAACTTACAATAATTGTGACAATTCCAGGGCTGCAACATACATAGGGTTTCATGTATCGCATCTCATGTAATGAATTAAATACGGTTATCAAATTACTGATTTACAGGGTTGATTTTATAATCATGATCTCTCGACCTCTAATCGCCTACTCCAACTAGCTGTCTAACTACATCGTTGAGCGGGGATAGGCAGTCCTAATTGGCGAGCATTTATACTTCATCCTCTTTCGTAACCAAGCGAGGTGTTCGTCCGGGCGTCACTCCTGAACACGAATCTAATCAAAGTTAGAGCAAGCTCTTTGCATTCTCTGATCTATCTACCTCTTCATCTCTCGAGTCCAAGAATAGACAATAGATTTATTTCTATGCTGGCCTAGCATGAAATACTAAAACAAGAACACAAAATAATTTAAGCGATAACCAATAATTAATTCAAAACAATCGATGTTCAATAATTACCCATAGTCGCAGCCCCAGAACAAGGGTATTTAGCTACTAATACCTAAGAAAAAGAAGAAGAAAAGAACCCTAAAAAGTATTGACAACTTTTCCTTCCCAAGTATCCTCCTTCCAAAGTGTTTTTATTTCTATGGACTATTTATAGTTATAGAAAACCCTAAATAAAATAACTGAGTTCAAAACAAATTAGGAACCCAAAACCAAAAGGAATTGGATTCCTTTTTTCCTCCACGTAAAGCTGTGTCGGTCTCAACTTTCACAATTGTTTTTTGCTTCACCTGCTGCCACGTGGCAGCAAGGTAATTAACCACAATTTGCTTTCCTCACCCAACTTTTCCATATATATAAATATTAATATAATATTATTCAATTTAATCGATTAAGCTGCCTGCTTGATTTTCCTTCTTCAATATTTCATAATTAATTCGTTTTAGCTCCAAACTTCTTCAACTTTGCACCAATTTAATCCTACAAATAAAATACACTATTAAGCACACTCCATAAAATTCATGCTAAAAAAAGACAAATATAAATAATAAATATGAGGCAATTAATGATAAGAAAATATACTTTTGGCCTCAGATCAATTTATTATATCAAACATTTTGTTTTTGAGAGATTAGTTTCTCTATTTTGATTAATTGCGATATCACGAATATAATAGTAGAGTACAAAATCGTTATTAAAACGGTAAATTCAGACTCATGAGGAAAAACACAATATTGTGAGATCATATTGATCATTGGTATACCATCAATATTAATTGTGTTAAAACTTGTGTTTAAATCTTGTAGATTCATAAAAAAGGGTCTTAGCAAGATAAAGGGTCTGAAACAAATCAAGGGGGATGAAATTGAAGCTCAAAAAAATTCTGAGTTATATATGAGGAAACCCAACCTGGGGACTAGAGATCCTATAACCAAGTTAAATGGGAAGAACGAATCATATGATGACTTGTTGTGAAATGTACTATTGTTAATTTTATTCAATCCCTATGATGTCAGTGCATTATCCTATAATGATTTGTGTAGGTTGAGTCTATGAACTCTTAATGAAAGTTTGTATCTCATATGAGTGGGGTGTCAAATTATAGGAGCACCCTTGACAGATTTCACCTATGTGAGTGTGAAAGTAGGCCGTTTTCTATGAGAATGGGCTTGTTCTCAAAAAGCTCATGAAAATTGGGATAGCACAAGTCCATAATGTGCTGGCTAAAAAAGCTTATGTCAACACCTTGATAATTGTGTGTAAGCAGTGATACTTTATTTCCCTTAAGCAGTCATAGTTCAAGTCTGAGACCACTACTGACTCTGGAGTAAAGGTTATTGTTTTACTAAGTGAAGGTTCAATGCAGAGCACACCTTCATTATGCATAATAGTCTACCTTCAGCTAAATTGTGAAGTACTCTCTTATCTTAATATTAAAATGAGTGGGGGAATGTTGGTGTAGCATTTTAATATTAATAAATAAATGTTGCATCAATCTTCTATTTTATTATGTGTTGCACGTTACATTTAATGAGCATCACTTTGCACATTGAAGTGCCATGAGGCAGTGGAGGAGCCAGAATTTTCAATTAGGGGGTTCAAAATCTGAAGAAATAGACACACGAAGTAGCCGAAGGGGGTTCGACATCTACTATATATACCTAAAAAATTATTTTATCCATGTATAAATAATATAATTTTTCGCCGAAGGGGGTTCGGATGAACCCCCTAACTCTAAGGTGGCTCCGCCACTGCCTTGAGGTGCTGCCTTGGTGCAACATTTGTTTGTTATTGATGACATTTCATTCCCCCTTAACTCTCATTTAGTTTGTGATAAAATCTATATATATATATATATAAAGGAGAATGTTAGACTTGCTGATGTGGCAAGCTTCTAAGGCCACCATTTGCATTTATCTTTTTTCTCCTTTTTTTGGCCTTTTTTTCTTATTTAAATTAGTTTTTTACAAAGAACAAAATTCTCTAATTACACGAGAAACACGTTACTGGACAATTTAAAAGTCACAACTGTTACGGAAGAGTTAGACACCTGCTCCGTTATTAAAAATCAAAAAGTATCTGCTGTATTTATGTTACCCTCATTCCGTTACTCTCACATCTTCTACTTATTCCTTCTTTTTGGATGTCTTCTTCTTGCAACTATGTCGGCCTTCCTCCAATCATTTCAATTCATATTTTATATAAAAGGAGCATACTCATGAATGGTGGAAAGATGAAAAGAAGACTAAAGGGTGATTTTAGTATATGGACAAAGTTGCTTTCATCGGTAGTCACTTGATATAAATGATCAGTTTGTGGTAGTGAATTTTTTTCTTTACTGTATTGGAATTTCAAGTATATATATATTTTGTATAATATGTAATAGTACCATATAATTAGTTACTAGATTTCTTTGACTTGTACATATACAATTGTTGAATCATTTATTTTTGTTTTTCTACCCGGTGTCCGAAGTCCGTATTGAAGTTCCAACTAAATTCAAATCACGTACTGCAGGGCCCATTCGGGGATGACGCTCCCATTGAACCATTCATATTATAAGAATTAAACATATGCATCTGCTTTTCGAGTCTCTTTAACCTTTATAAAATATTCAGAAGGTGAAGTTCATCATTAATTTGATTTGTCTTTTAAGCTTAGATAATAGTTTTTTCTTCTCAATTTGAGTATGTGATAATATTGGATATGTCAAGTTTGCGTCAAAGTGTTAGTTCGAAGTTGATTGAATTTCGGCCCATTGCAGAGGTAAAATGAGGCGTTCCTGCATATATGTCATCGTTTGTTTGTTATATTGTTTAAGAAATTTGTAAAATTACTGATCACTGAGATTATGACACTTTTCGGACTATTTGATCTTCTGGTGAGCCTGTATTTATTGAAAAAGAAATTATTAAATCAATTTAATCTAAAAACAAAATCCAACTACTTAGACGGCTTAACTATATTGATTGGTAATTTCCTTTCATTTGTTAATAAAAATATGAAAGCATATATGGTACTTGGAGATGGATTTGGCTCATCTCCATTACACCTTTTCTCCATTTCTTCAAATGCATATTTAGATGAGTGTCACTTGTCATATTTAAAATTTAAATGTCTAAATTAAATTTAATTTAACAAGCCTCTTAATCATAGTTAAAAAACAAGTTAGGAAAAATCTAACAAACTTTGATAAGAAAATTTTTATCTTTCACTAATTTTGACTCCTCATTAATCTCATGTGCTTTAGATCTATATATAATATAAAGCTAGATAAAAGAAAAGTGATGTGCCATCTCTCTTTGGCCAAAGATCCTATTTATCTTTTTTCTCATTTATTCGACATTTTTTTCTATTTTTTAAAATTATTTTTGTAATGTGTTAATTACTACTTCATTTATTCATATTCTTTAATATAAAAACTTCATTACCTTTATTTCCATTACTCTCATGACTTTTGATAATCATAACTCTTAATTCATATTAATAGTCATGTGCATGATATCTTTTGGTATTCCATATTATGTCCTATAAATAGAGGCATTAGAAAATTAAGTTACATAAGAAATGATCAAATTTATATGTATAGTAGAACTAGGATTAACTAGGTGAAGCCATCTCATCTTTTTGGCCAAGAATCTCAATCTTTTTTTACAATTTTATAAAATAGTATTTTATATCTTATATATTGCTTTCAGATTTTTTACTTATATGAGATTTGATTATTTATTGCAGGTGCTTTTTTTGTTGAATGGAAAAAGTTCAGCTTCTCCATGACATTTCATAAACGGATCAAATTTTATTTACATGTAAGTCGTATTTTTTATTACATGAATTTTATTGTAAGAACTTGATAAGAAATTCAAGTAATGCAAAATTTATATCAAAAGCTTAGAGTGAAATTGCTAAAAAGTCACTTTTCAATTTTCTTTAATGTAAAACTTATTAATGGTCTTTATTTTCATTACTCTCATGACTTTTTATTATTATAACCTCTAAATAATTAATAGTCATATTCATTATATTATTTGATATTCTATATTGTAATCATATGAATAGAGATATTGTAAAATTTTGTTGAAATGAGCACATTAACATTTTAAGTTGTCATGTTTTCAGTGCTTATTATGTTGATGCTTTGGTTTGACTTAAAAGAATAAGATGAAGGGCTATTGAATGGTGATTGTGGCTTGTGGAAGTGGATATCGACAAGAGCTTAGAAGATTGTATATTGATTTCATATTTTTTTAAAATGTTTTAATGATTAAATGGTAAGAATAATATTGTATTATTTATTTATTTATTTATTTTAGTTCTCTCATCTCTTTATTTTGTATTTTATATAAAGTTTTGATTATTGCAAATTTATAATTTCTTTTGGTTCAAAATAGTAACTTATGACTTTGATGGACATAATTATCTCTTCTCTTCTTTTTTCTTTTTTTTTTGGCCTTTTACTCCCTTAAAAATGTCTAAATATATGTTTTTACCCCATGAATTTTCAATTACAAATCCTTCCCTACAAGTTTTAAATAACACTAAAATCTACACAATAATATCTCGAGTCTCTAGAGTTTTCATCTTTACTATAATCTTTGGCTGAGAATTCTATTTATTTTCTTATATTGGTGAAGAAATCTATATACATTTCAATTTTTTTTTATCATTACCTTTGTAATTAATGAATTTGTTAAAAATAAATAAATAATGAATTTGTTAGCTATGATTTGTTTTTCTCCTCCTTAAATTAGTTTTAATATGTCCTTTTGTGTGTGTAAATTAATTTTAATGTATAAAATTCTGTGCTTGATTAGATTTTCTTATCAATGCAAAGTTGGAGAATTTGGAGCTCACATTCCTTTCTTAGTTGAAAATTGTTATAAATCATTCGTTTGGTACAAGAATAAGATAGAATATCTATGATCAAAGTTTAAATTAAATTTATAGTTTATTTAGTTGAGATATAAATTTAGATAGGATTATAATTTTGAAATAACTTTTTCCGCAAATCAAACAATTCTTTAAGGACTATAGTGGGAGCATGATATATTGATTCAATTTCCTTCTTTAAAAGGCATTTCGCAATACAAATTAGCTAATGCGTGGACGAATATCTATAATTCCATGAAGGAATATCTTTCGGATATTGAATAATTTTTTTAAAAAATAACTACAACCGCAGATTATTATTGTGATCACTAAGTCTACATCTTATTTCCGTTAAACACAACTTTAAATTTAGTTGTTATTTTCATTACCCTTATAATTTTTATTATCATAACCTCAAAAAATAATTAATAGTCATATTCATGACATTATTTGTTATTCATAATATAGTCCTATAAATAGAAGCATTGTAAGACTTTGGAGAAATGATCACATTAGCCTTTTAAATTATTATGTTTTTAGTACTTATTTTATTCATTTTTTATTTTGACTTGAAGAATAAAATGAATGCTATTGAATGGTGATCGGCTTGTGGGAATGGATGTGGATAAGAGCTCAAAAGATTGTGTATTGATTTCGTATTTTTTTCTTTTTATTTTTTAATGATTAAGATTGTAAGAATATTGTTGAATTTTTTTTTATAAATCTCTTTATGATTTCTCTTTGTTTTGTATTTTATATGAATTTTTTATTGTCGTAAGTTAAATTTTCTTTTAGTTCAAAAGAGTAACGTATGACTTTGTTGGAGGTCATCTAACAACTAACTAAATATTTTTCTCTATGAATTCAATTATATGTTTGGATAAATATGTATTGACATCTTATCGTCTTTCATAACCGCGTGAAGCGCGGACAAATTCACTAGTGTGGTAATAAGTTTGTATGAAACTCCTATAACCACTAACTCTTCAATTCACCCATTATTCTATTTTTATGTCTTGTAACTTATAAGCCATTCATTTATCCTAATAACTACCCCATTATCTTCCTATTCATTGCAAGGAAGATTTTCTCCCCTATAAATAGTGATGGTCTTAGGGGGATAAGAAAGATGAAGAGAAAAACAAGAGATGTACAAGAAAATATAGAGTGGAAAACATGAGTAGTATTATATTATTGTTATAAATCCATTGAACTAAGTGGATGCTCCATTGAGTTTGTTCATAAATTACTTGAATTCATGTATTTATATTTTCAAGGTGATATGATCCATTGTGGATAACTATGTACCTACTTGTTTGGGCATTTAACATGATGACCTTTGGGGTGATATCTCAACACTATAAATAGAGATATCATTCACCATTTGTAAGATACACTTGAATAGAAGAAAAAGTTTTCTCCTTCATCTACTTATCTTGTCTTCTTCTCTTAATATTATATTATTCTGAACTTGATTTTACAACACGTTATCAGCACGAATATGCTCTAAAAGTTGTGGTACTTCGCAAAAGAGTAGTAGCGGAAACACTTGTGAGCAAGAGCATAAAAGAATTGAAGAATAAAGAGGTAAATTTTCATATTGATTTTCTAAATGTTAATTATGAGGAACTTATTAATATTTATAATCACTAGAGGTGAGAAAACTCTCAAAGTCTTATTTTGACTAAATTTGCTTGTATAATTCTTGATTTTTTTAAAAAGGCTCATGGGTGAGTTCTATTGGTTTTGACTTATATGATATTGATTGAAGGGTAAGACGATGGATTCAAGTCCCATCGCACCAAAAGGGCAAAGACATCAGGTTAAAGTCTAGATGCACATAATGAAAAATATTCAAGGGTAAGATGGTAGATTCAAGTTCTATCGCACCAAGAGGGTAAGACATCAATTTGAGTTTTGATGCACCATGATGATAAGGTATTGGTTTTGAGTCCCATAGAATTATGGCCTAACGCGCCTTTTATGGATAAGACATTGCGTTTAAGTCTCAATGCACCATAGTGATGATAAAATGATGATTAAGGCAAAAATAATGTATTTTTGATGAAAAGTCTTGAAATTTATCTCATTGGATTTGCTCCATTCTCTTATGTGAATGTGGTAGCAGTGCATGATAAGTCTGAAAGATGACGATGATTATTGTGATTGTACAATGAATATGGGCATGAGAAAAGAGAAAATTATAATAGTCATCATTGTGGTTAAATGAAAAACATTGGGTTCTCCAAATATTCCTTCAAAATGTGAAGGTAATTTTTAACATCAAAAGGATATAAAAGGTCATTGGACACGAGGTTGTTGTGTGATCTAATAATATGATAAATTTATAAATTCTCCATCAAAAGAAAGGAAGATAAAGTGGTGGTATACTTGACCTTTCAAAGTGATGTTGAGGTGTGTCGTGCAAAAATGATAAATTTTAAGGGCATGACAATGAGCTTATAATGAAAATTTATGAAGCACATACAAATGATTGGTCCATTCCTTCAAGAGAATGTGACTTGTGATTAGAATCATGAATGCTCGACTATTCTTAAAGTGAATAAGTCAAGACATGATAAAAATACTATGGGTTTGATATATGTCACAACTCACCTCTACAGGAGGTTTGAGAGAAATAAATAAATTTTATTTGACAAGAATGGTCAATGGTTATGTACGTTTTATACATCATAAATATTATGGTATGTTTTTTGTGAACTACCAAAAGGGCAAAAAGAAAGAAGTAATTCTTGCATATAAATGTTGTGGCCATGACAAAAATAATATTATTGTGTGGCAACACAAATTTGTCATTGGTTGTGTACCTATGGTACAATAAAAGTAAAGCAAAAAACATGTCTTGCCTGTAAAATTTTGACCATGACAATAATAATTTAGTTTTTTCCTTGAAGGAGATGTTCACCATACGGATGGTGTCATATAATATGTAATAGCACACAAAATTAATTATAAGCTCTAAAGAGCTATTGTGGTATTATTGGAGGAATAATATTGGGATTGTAGTATGTCTCAAAAGAAACTTTCTAAGTTTCGAAGGAATTGAAAAGAAAAGTAATTATATTGAGATAATAAATTAGAAGATTTAATATCTTCATATTACTACAATCGAAGTGGGATATAAATATTTATGTAAAAGGTTACCCGCCTTTTCTTCTTGTTTGTTGTATACAAATATGAACTTGATGATGGAATCATATGCAAAAGTAAACTAGAAGTTTATGTTGTTGATCCTGTATTCCTAAGATATTTAGAACAAAAACTTTGGAGAACTTGGTAAGAAACAACAAAGTTTAAAGAGTATTTTCAAAACTAGAAAATTAAAATTAATAGAGAAAATAGAATCAGAAACAGATTAAAAATAATATACAAAATATTTTTCTCAAAGAAGAAAATCGAGCCCACTGAATGCACAGTGTCCCCTTAAGGAAATTATTCCCCTCAAGTACCCGAGGTTAATGGAATATATCCTCCCAAGGTAGAACGATCTTACTCACCGGTGTATCAGTACCTAAAATCACGGTGTCAGCGAACCACTCAACGACAGTAAAGTACACTTAGAATACTAGATTTAGTAGTAAAAGAAGAAGTCTAGAAATTCATTATTTCATTGTTGAAAAATAAGATGAAATCCTCTATTTATAGACAACCAAGGGTAGTGTGAACATATGTTTATTGTGCCTTATCGATCACAACCCTTCGAAGAGCTACAATCCTTTGGAAAGGTCACAAACTTTCATAAAAGTCACAACATTTCATAAAAGTCACAACTCTTCATAAAAGTCACAACTTTTCATTAAAGTCACAATTCTTCATGAAAGTCGCAACTCTTCATTTTCCATTCACACCTTTTAAAACCCAACAATCCCCCGCATGAATGGGGAAAGACTCTAAGACAAAGAAATGGATAAGTGTGTATACTTTACAAGCAAGAATTGATTGCATCTGGATAAGTAGGTTTCCCTTTGAACTTTCCGTAATGAACATATGTCGGATATACTCAGTCAATTAGTAGATGCGGTATCCTTGAAACTATCAAGCTTTGGTGTATACCTAGACAACCATATGTTATACAATCAACCCTTTACCGTTTATGGTTCTTACGGTTGTGTTCGTTTCAGCCATGAACACCTCCTGGTTTCATGAGTGTATAGAGAATAGGCTTTTTACAATGATTCTCTTTGAAGCGGCTTCCACTTCACTCTCATATAGGTGATTTCTAAAACGTGTTATCGCATAGATACACTATTTGGTCAAATCTGCCAAACTTAGCAAATCATTAAAAACTTTAAGCTTTATTAACTCGTTAACAAGATTTAATATTTTATCCTTGTTCCTGAGCATTGTCTTCATCATGAGAATGGATTGAGTTAGTTGACAATGCCGAACCGTCAGTCACAACTTTGTTTTCTCCTTGAACCTAGCTCTTGGGATCTCCAGTCTGCTAGGTAGAGTTACCGCCATGATGACTTGTCCTAAGCCGTAAATCCATTCCCTTAGATGATCTTTCAACTACCTCTCCAACTAGGCCTTTTGTTAGTGGAGCTCACACATTATCTCTTGACTTTACATAGTCAATTGTAATAATTCCACTAGAGAGCAGTTTTCTAACGGTAATATGTCTCCGTCGTATATGACGAGATTTTCCGTTATACATCATGCTCCATGCCCTACCTAGTGCATCTTGACTATCAAAGTGTATGCATACTAATGCCAAATGTTTGAGCCAAAAAAGAATATCTTTCAAGAAATTTCGGAGCCATTCAACTTATTCACCGACTTTTTTTAGAGCGACAAGCTCAAAGATCATTGTAGAGCAAGCGATACATGTCTGCTTGGAAGATTTCCAAGAGACTGCTCCTCCACTAAGAGTAAACACATATCCACTCGTGGATTTTACTTCATTTGACCCGGTGATCCAATTTGCATCACTATATCCTTTCAATATTGCTGGATATATGTTATAATGTAAGGCATAGTTTTAAGTATGTTTTTAAGACCCCAAAACTCTTCTCATTTCCATCCAATGAGTTTGATTGAGATTGCTTGTGAACCGACTCAGTTTACTAATAGCACATGATATATCTAATCGCCTACACCTTCTCATATACATCATACATCCCAATACTATATCATAATCCAATTGTGAGTCACTTTCACCTTCATCCTTTTGAAGTACAAAGATCACATTTACTGATGTCTTGACAATATTGAAATTCAAATATTTGAACTTCTCAAGTACCTTTTCAATGTAATGAGACTGTGACAATGCTAAAAATTGCGGAGTTCTAAGGATTCTTATATCTAAGATCACATTAGCAACCCCAAGAACTTTCATATCAAAGTTGATTTCTAGCATATGTTTAGTAGCATTTATGTCACAAGTGTCTCTACTGATGATAAACATGTCATCATCATACAAGCAAACAATGACCTTGTGATTTGGAGTGTCTTTAATGTAAACACATTTATCACTTCCATCATTCTTAAATCCATTTGCCAACATAATTTTGTCAAATTTCACATGTCATTGTTTGGGTGCTTGTTTCAGTCCATAAAGTGACTTAACAAGTTCACACACTTTCTTTCCTTTACCAGGAACCATAAAACCCTCAGATTGTTTCATGTAAATTTCTTCCTCCAACTTTCCATTTAAGAAGGTTGTCTTAACATCCATTTGAAGGATTTCAAGATCATGCACGACCGCTAGTGCTATTAACATACACCCTAATAGATGTTATCCCTGTTACTGGAGAGTATGTATCAAAGTAATCAAGACCTTTCTTTTGTCTGTATCCTTTGACTACAAGTCTAACCTTATATTTGTCAATAGTCCCATCGACTTTCATTTTCCTTCTGAAGATTCAGTTTGAACCCAAAGGTTTATTTCTCGAAGGAAGATCAATCAACTTCCAATATGATTGCTCAAGATTGAATCAATCTCACTATTGACACCATCTTTCCAAAAGAATGAGTCCACCGAAGACATAGGAAATGTTACAAAATCAAATCCGAAGGAATTAGATGTCCTTTGACATTTACTACGCCTCTGAATCTCTTTATTAAGTACATTCTCCTATGGTTCTTCCCAAGGTCTTTGAAACCCTTCACTAGACTACTCAAGTCTAATTTTACAATCCACAGTCTTAGGTCCTAATTTGATCCTTTTAGGGATAGGAACTTGGACTTATGCTAGACACCCCCACACTTTGAAATATTTCAAGTTGGATTTCCTTCCTTTCCATTTCTCATATGGAATAGATTGTGTCCTGAACAAACAAAACTTTTTGTTGCTTTCTTTCTGAACAGACAAAACTTTTGTTGTTCCTTTTTGCTGTAAGGATAGCTTCTCCACACAAGTCTTGTGGTAAACCTAAACTTATAAGTAATACATCCATCATTTCCTTCAAAGTTTGGTTTTTCTTTTCATTCTGTAGTCTCATTAGATTGAGGTGAGGTAACTTTTTCTCACAAATATTTTGTTTTTACTTATTAAAATTTTGTCAAATACAAACATTGTTTAGAGTCAGCACCTTACCAGATGTCCTTTTCAGAAGGACCTTTCCATAACCTTCAATTTGGTTGTTATAGAATTTACCCATGAACATAGTCTCATTGGGTCCAACAAGAGCATATGAACTAAATGCTTCTTTTACAACACAAACATGAGAGATTTTCACAAATATTCATGTCTATACAAATAGTTATATTTTAATAGACAAATCTTTCCATGAAAAATCACAACATTTTAAGTGATACTCTTTCATAAAAAAACACAATTATTTTGAACAAGTATATATACAATTTGGTAGTTTCATACTAGTCATATCATATACTAGTAAAAGAGAAACTCAACGACCACAATTCAAATATACTCTAAGAATTTTGTGGATCAACCATAATACACGAATGTCATTGAATCTCATATCTTGTGCTCCAAATTTAAATTAAACACTAAGTCTAATTTTATTTTTATCATAAGCAAAGAATCCCCACATTTTAAATATGATCTCAAAATATTTTTCAAGTATTTGAAAATAATTTTTCCACATATTTTTTCCTTACTATCAAAATGTCATTAGCAGCATGAATTCTCTTTTGGAAATATTATTCTACAAAAGAATTATAGTGTTTCAATTCATTCCATAGAAGCATCTATTGCAGGCACAAAATCACAAACTTTAAGTCACTGGTCTTTTTTGCTATCACAATTAGACATACCGCTTAGTATTTAGAATACTAACAATAACGACAAAATTTTGTACAATTAGTTTCAATTAACAATGAAGTTTTATATTCTTCAAATTGTCAATCGAATGAACTTTGAATGTGGATGAAGTTTTTATCACTTCTAATAAGTTTCAAATTCAAACGGAGTAGAAAACCAAAAGTACAACACTGACTTATTAGGTGAAGTTTTCAAACCAATTGCACAGTCTAATTTATCCAGAGTAGAAACTACAAAAGTTTTTAGTCTACAATAATCAGACACAATCAAATTTCACACGGAGTACAAAACTACAAAAAAGAAATTCCCCAAACAAAATAAACATATTCTTAGATTATCACATAGATATGCTTTTCTTTTCAACTAGCCTTCCAACAAAAACATTTTGACATAATATCTTATCAGACTATCTTATTCTGCAATCTAAAGAATTTTAAAGGCAACACTTTCTGCCAAGGAAAATTCATTCAAAAAACATATGATTTGCAGATTTTTTTTTTCAAAGACACATGATAAATATCAAAAGAGTTAACTTTTAGAAATTGTTTTCCTCCTTAGATAAATAATAAGAAGGTTACCTGGTGTAATATTTAATCGAAATACCACCAATTCTTCTGGTACATTCCCACTTTGACCTTGCTAAACAAGGCACCAAATTCTGGAGAAGTAGTGCATTAATCTTCTACTTCAATGATCTGTTTCTCTCAACCAGTAGAATACCAGAAATACCAAAAGTATAATAATAATTTCCTTAAGATTGTTGTTGATCCTGTATTCCTAAGATACTTAGAACAAAAACTTTGGATTATTTGGTAAGAAACAACAAAGTTTAAAGAGTATTTTCAAAACTAGAAAATTAAAATTAATAGAGAAAATAGAATCAGAAACAGATTTAAAATAATATACAAAATATTTTTCTCAAATAAGAAAATTGAGCCAACTGAATTCTCAGTGTCCCTTTAAGGAAATTATTTCCCTCAAGTACCCGAGGTTAATGGAATATATCCTCCTAGGGTAGAACGATCTTACTCACCGGTGTATCGGTACCTAAAACCACGGTGTCAGCGAACCACTCAACGGCTGTAAAGTACACTTAGAATACTAGATTTAGTAGTAAAAGAAGAAGTCTAGAAATTCATTATTTCATTGTTGAAAAATAAAAGGAAATCCTCTATTTATAGACAACCAAGGGTAGTGTGAACATATGTTTATTGTGCCTTATCGGAAAGGTCACAACCCTTCTGTAACTACCCGTTAAGTCATTTTTAACACTACACCTATCTCTTTCATAAAAGGACCTTCCCGTAAATTTTTAATGGTGATTTTGAACTATTTATTTAGCTACGATTATTTAGTTGGTGGATATTTATTAAATAGGTAATTAATTTAGTTGATGGTTAACGGGCCAAGTCCATAATTTATTTTATATCTTATACCACCGATCCATATTTATTAAAATAAATTATTGAGAGTACATAATTATTTTATTTAGAAAAGAGGAGAGAAAAGGAATATAACATAAACCTTTCGCAACCTCGAAGGAGGACGGCGGCTTCAGGTGAACTTTTCCTCCCATTTTTCTAATTACATTAGTTATGTATATATGATTGAATTGTAATTAGTTTAATGATTGGGTGAGGAGTTAAATTATTATATTGATATGTTAGATGAAGAATGGAAAGGTGAAAGTTGAGGAATGTAATGATTGGTTAAATTGTAGGTAAAAAAGTTTGGAAGGTTTGGGTGTTGTAATGTTTAGGAAGGGTTATATATATTTGCGTGTGTAATTAGTTTGTGAATACCAACATTAGGATCATTTAACGTTTTGGATTTCATGATTGTCGCCACTGGTTTCGTAACCAGTGGCTCCAATTCGTAATATTACTATTTTATTTTCATATTATAAATTAGGTTTTGATATATTGAAATAGAGATTAAATATTAAGTGTATTGTATTACTTGAATACCATTAAATTTATGATAATTGGAGGAATTGAGACTTACCCTTAGACTTGAACTTTAGGAAATTGACTATAGATTTGGATGGGTTATTGAGTCTAGGCTAGATATATAGTAATATAGGTGTCTACGGACACATTTTCTTATGAATATTGTATATACTTGATAGATTGGAAACGTTCTAAGGCATTGAGGAAAGGAAAAACATTGGAGAAGCAGCTCGCTTGACTTCGGCTCTTCGGTGAAGGTAGGTTATGGTTTATTCTATGTGATAGATACTCTTAATAGTGATTGATAGTCATTGAGCGATATTGTGAAATTTTCTATGTACTTGATTGTTGTGGTTTGGATGATTCATGTGTTGTTGTGAATGGTCTGTAATCCCAAGACCGCGAAATCTATAATCTTAAACTTGTTTTATTAAAGTGATGCCTTGAATAAAGAAGGCTTAATGAAATATTGATAAGGAAGTGGAAAGAGATGATAAATAATGACAAATGAATTAACGATATAATTGGATCGGGTGTCACGTTCCGACACGGTATTATTGGATCGGGTGTCACGTTTCGACACGGTATTATTGGATCGGGTGTCACATTCCGACACGGTGTTATTGGATCGGGTGTCACGTTCTGACACGGTGTTATTGGATCGGGTGTCACGTTCCGACACAGTAACATTAAAGAAAAACATATTGAATTAACTTAATATACTAAATCTCAAAGAACTCATTTCCCAAAAGAGCGTGGTGTGGAGGCCTAAGTCCTCATGTGTGTTCGTGATATTGTTGACTGATTGTGTACTTGATTTAGTGTTGTTGTCACTTGTTCATGTGATTTGTTGCTTTCCACCTGCTACGTGCTATAGTTGATTTTATACTATTACTTTATGCATATTAGTTTTTATATTGAGTCGGCCGATGATATCTACTCAGTACATATTACCTTGTACTGATCCCTATTTGTGTTTCCTTCTTTTTCCTGTTGTGGAGTGCAGCGAGTGTACCACCGACCTCGACTCGCCCTCAGCTCTAGTTCGTCTCCAACACATCAGAATTCAGGGTGAACTATTTCATCTAGCTCGTGTTGGATTCTCTCTCGGTCATGGCATGATGTCCTTAGCTTTCGGACATACATTGTCCTATTTATTTATTTTGATATCTTTAATACTCTTAGACTTGATATTTTGAGAATATATGTCCTTGATGTGATGACTTTCAGGTTTTGGGGATAATATGTAATAAACTCTAAAGGTTTCTTTTATTGTTTATTTTAAGTTGTGAGCTTCCGCATTATGGTTGTATTTTGTTGTTGAATAATTAATATAAGTTGGGGTTTGGATTCGTTGGTTCTCTCACCTAGGAGGTTAAGTGTGGGTGCCACTCATGACTCGTTTTGGGTAGTGACAAACTTGGTATCAGAGCTTTAAGTTTTATGATCTCATCACACAAGGACAGGTGTAGTAGAGTCTTGCGGAACGGTACGGGGGCGCCTTTACTTTTCTTCGAGAGGCTATAGGACTTTAGGAAAACTCAGTTCCTTTTTCCCTTCCTTTCGTGCTATTACTTGAATCCAATTGGTATCTAGGTGATACAAAATTGGTATCTGACCTTCTTCACTCTATTTTGCAGATGGTCAGAACTAGAGCACCAAATCGGGCAGCGCCAACACCAGCAAGAGAGGATGCGCCTGAGCCAACCGTAGGGGTTGTAGCCCGAGGGAGAGTAGTAGCGAGAGGCCATGGTAGAGGTCCCGGGAGAAAGACCAGCAGGGGCAGAGGACAGACAACTGTTCCAACTAGGGATAGAACAGTGACCCCTCCACCGGCCGATGAGGTAGCGAGAGAGGGTGATGAGGTAGAGGATGAGCAGGTTCATGAGAAGGAAGCACCACCCCAGCCTACTCCAGAGATGATCAATCAGGTTCTCACTTATATCAACGGGTTATCGGATCAGGTCCAAGCACCCCCAGCGTTTTCTGCACTAGCCCCTCAGGTTCAGGGAGTACAACATACAGCTGCTATGGCTCCCCGCATGGATGCGTCCTTGGAAACAGACACGTTTTCCCGATTGACTACAGGGCCTATAATGACTAGTGACCAGCATGACCTCTTTATTAAGTTCCTAAAGTTGAAACCTCCAGTCTTTAAGGGTACTGAATCTGAAGACGCTTATGATTTCCTTGTTGATTGTCATGAGCTGCTTCATAAGATGGATATAGTGGAGCGATTTGGTTTTGAATTTGTGACATACCAGTTCCAAGGAGACGCTAAAATGTGGTGGCGGTCTCATGTTGAGTGCCGACCGGCAAATGCACTACCTATGACCTGGGAAGCATTTTCTAGTGTCTTCATGGAAAAGTATATACCCAGAACTTTGAGGGACAGGAGGAGAGATGAGTTCTTGAATATAGAGCAGGGGAAGATGTCTGTTGCTGCTTATGAGGCCAAATTTTGTACTTTATCTAGGTATACCACTCAGCTTTACTTCAGTCCGCAAGAGCAGATTCACCGCTTTGTGAAGGGATTGAGGTCAGACTTGCAGATTTCAGCTTTACAGGTGGCTGCTTCTGCAAAATCTTTTCAGGAAGTGGTTGACTTTGTGATAGAGGTAGAGGGGGTGAAGCCAGATGACTTCTCCAAGGTGTCAATGTTTAAGAAGTTCCATAAGAGAGGTGAGTTTAGTGGTTCTTACTCCAGGGGGCAGGGTTCTAGGGGTTATCCATCCCGCCTTATTCAGTCTTCATTGCAGGTTTCAGCTGAGGGTCTGTCACAGACCGGCCCGCCTTCTTCTGAGTTTGGTGGTTATCTTCAGTCTTCTTTGTCTTCACAGAGACCCACTCTCGACTCAAGGAATTGTTATGGATGTGGTGAAGTTAGGCATATCAGAAAATATTTCCCGATACAGAGCCAGGCTCAGTATGATCAGGGTTACAGAGCCCCAGCAGTTAGAGGTAGGGGTGGTTATGGTAGAGGCCGTCGTTCTGGCGGACGTGGTGGCCAAGGTAATGATGGTCATCAGTCCAGCCGGGGTGGCGGACAGGTTGGAACTACTAGAGCATAGCCCGACAGGGGCCATGGTCAGACAGGTGACATAGCCCATTGTTATGCTTTCCCAGGGAGGGCAGAGGCAGAGGCATCCGATGCTGTTATTACAGGTACTCTTCTGGTCTGCAATCGCATGGCTTCCGTATTGTTTGATCCTAGATCCACTTTTTCTTATATATCTTCCTCACTAGCTAATGGACTTGAATTACGTTGTGACTTACTTGACATGCCTATTCGTGTTTCTACTCCTGTTGGTGAGTCTGTGTTAGTTGAGAAGGTGTGTAGGTCTTGTCTTGTGACTTTTGTGGGCAGCAAAACTTATGTAGATCTGATTATTCTAGAAATGGTTGACTTTGATGTAATTCTGGGTATGACTTGGCTTGCTCCAAATTTTGCTATCTTAGATTGCAATGCTAAGAGAGTAACCTTGGCCAAGCTTGGGATAGATCCACTAGTGTGGGAGGGTGATTATATTCCCGCTCCAGTTCGGATTATCTCTTTTCTTCGTGCTAATAGGTTGGTGAGTAAGGGTTGTTCAGCTTTCTTGGCACATCTCAGGGATGATGCTTCCAAATTGCTTTCAATTGAGTCTGTTTTCATAGTTCGTGAGTTTGTGGATGTTTTTCCTGTAGAGCTGCCTAGTATGCCACCAGACAGGGATATTGATTTTTGTATTGATCTGGAGCCAGGGACTCACCCCATTTCCATTCCACCTTACAGAATGGCCCCGGCTGAGTTGAGAGAGTTGAAGGCCCAACTTCAGGAGTTGTTAGGTAAAGGTTTTATTAGACCGAGTGCCTCTCCTTGGGGTGCTCCAGTTTTATTTGTGAAAAAGAAGGATGGTAGTTTTAGGATGTGTATAGACTACAGGCAGCTGAATAAGGTGACTATTAAGAATAAGTACCCAATTCCTCGCATTGATGACTTCTTTGATCAGCTACAGGTTGCTTGTGTGTTCTCTAAAATTGATTTGAGGTCTGGTTATCATCAACTGAAAATACGAGCAGTGGATGTGCCAAAAACTACTTTTCGAACCAGGTATGGGCATTATGAATTCTTAGTAATGTCTTTTGGGCTTACGAATGCCCCTGCTGCTTTCATGAGCCTAATGAATGGAATTTTTAAGCCATATCTGGATCTCTTTGTTATTGTATTTATTGATGATATTCTAATCTACTCAAAAAGTAGGAAGGAACATGAAGAGCATCTGAGAATTGTATTGGGATTGTTAAGGGAGAAAAGGTTGTATGCCAAATTCTCCAAATGTGAGTTCTGGCTCGATTCAGTGTCCTTTTTGAGGCACGTGGTTTCTAAGGATGTAGTGATGGTGGATCCCCAGAAGATTGAAGCAGTGAAGAGTTGGGCAAGGCCCACTAATGTTTCTGAGGTAAGGAGCTTTGTTGGTCTAGCTAGCTACTACCGTCGGTTCGTCAAGGGATTCTCTTCCATTACTTCCCAGCTGACCAATTTGACCAAGCAGAATATTCTATTTGTATGGATGGATGAGTGTGAAGAGAGTTTTCTGAAACTCAAAACCTTGTTGACTACTGCACCGATTCTTGCCTTGCCCGTGGAAGGTAAGAATTTCACTGTTTATTGTGATGCATCTTATTCTGGTTTAGGTGCAGTGCTAATGCAGGAGAAGAATGTAATTGCCTATGCTTCAAGGCAGTTGAAAGTACATGAACGTAACTATCCGACCCATGATTTGGAGTTGGCTGCGGTTGTATTTGCATTGAAGCAGTGGAGACATTACCTATATGGGGTCAAGTGTGAAGTGTATATAGATCATCGCAGTTTACCATATGTGTTCACCCAGAAGGACTTGAATTTGAGGCAGATGAGGTGGATGGAGTTGCTGAAAGATTATGATGTTACTATTCTTTATCACGCAGGAAAAGCTAATGTTGTGGTTGATGCCTTGAGTAGAAAAGGAAGGAGCATGGGGAGTTTAGCCCACTTACAAATTTCTAGGCGCCCATTGGCTAGAGAGGTTCAAACTCTAGCCAATGACTTTATGAGGCTGGAAGTAACTGAGAATGGAGGATTCTTGGCCTGTGTAGAGGCACGATCTTCTTTTCACGACAAGATTAAAGAAAAACAGTTTGATGATAGGAAGTTGAGCCGAATTCATGATATGGTAATGCGAGGAGAGGCCAAGGAGGCTGTGATTGATGAGGAAGGCGTATTAAGGATTAAGGGGCGAATATGTGTGCCCCATGTTGATGATTTGATTCAAATTATTCTTGCAGAGGCTCATAGTTTGAGGTATTCTATACATCCTGGTGCAACCAAGATGTACCGTGACCTGAGACAACATTATTGGTGGAGTAGAATGAAGCGGGACATTGTTGATTTTGTTGCCCAATGTCCGAATTGTCAGCAGGTAAAGTATGAACACCAGAGGCCTGGAGGGTCACTTCAGAGAATGCCCATTCCTAAATGGAAATGGGAAAGAATTGCAATGGACTTTGTGGTTAGTCTTCCAAAGACATTTGGTAAGTTTGATTCTATATGGGTAATTGTTGATAGGTTAACTAAGTCTGCGCACTTCATTCTGGTCAAGGTGACTTATAATGCAGAGAATTTAGCCAAGCTTTATATCCGTGAGATTGTTCGATTGCATGGAGTTCCAATTTCCATCATATCAGATAGAGGTAAGCAATTTACTTCTAATTTTTGGAAGACCTTGCAGGCTGAGTTAGGTACTAGATTGGATCTAAGTACAACATTTCACCCTCAGACCGATGGGCAATCTGAGCGAACAATTCAAATGCTGGAGGATATGCTTCGCGCATGCGTGATAGACTTCGGTGGTCATTGGGATCAATTCTTACCCTTGGCAGAATTTTCATACAATAATAGCTATCACTCGAGTATTGATATGGCCCCATTTGAGGCATTGTATGGGAGGAGATGTAGGTCTCCCGTTGGTTGGTTTGATGCATTTGAGGTGAGACCTTGGGGTACTGATCTTTTGAGGGAATCGTTAGAGAAGGTGAAATTCGTTCAGGAGAAGCTTTTAGCAGCTCAGAGCAGGCAGAAAGAGTATGCAGATCGGAAGGTCAGGGACTTAGAGTTCATAGAGAGAGAGCAAGTGTTGCTAAAAGTTTCACCCATGAAGGGTGTAATGAGGTTTGGTAAGCGAGGTAAGCTTAGTCCGAGGTGTATTGGGCCATTTGAAGTCCTTAAGTGTGTGGGAGAGGTGGCCTATGAATTGGCTTTGCCTCCAGGGTTGTCCGGAGTACACCCAGTATTTCATGTGTCTATGTTGAAGAAATATCATGGTGATGGAAAATACATTATTCGTTGGGATTCAGTCCTACTTGATGAGAATATGTCTTATGAGGAGCCTGTAGCAATTCTAGATAGGGAGGTCCGCAAGTTGAGGTCAAAGGAGATTGCTTCTGTGAAGGTCCAGTGGAAAAATCGTCCAGTTGAGGAGTCCACTTGGGAGACCGAGGATGATATGCACATAAGATATCCACACCTTTTTGTCGATTCAGGTACCCTTTCTCATCATCGCCTTCTTTGATCGTTCGAGGACGAACGATGGGTAAATTGGTATCTAATGTAACGACCCGTTAGGTCATTTTGAACACTAGACCTATCTCTTTCATAAAAGGACCTTCTCGTAAATTTTGAATGGTGATTTTGAACTATTTATTTAGCTACGATTATTTAGTTGGTGGATATTTATTAAATAAGTAATTAATTTAGTTGATGGTTAACGGGCCAAGTCCATAATTTATTTTATATCTTATACCACTGATCCATATTTAATAAAATAAATTATTGAGAGTACATAATTATTTTATTTAGAAAAGAGGAGAGAAAAGGAATATAACATAAACCTTTCGCAACCTCGAAGGAGGACGGCGGCTTCAGGTGAACTTTTCCTCCCATTTTTCTAATCACATTAGTTATGTATATATGATTGAATTATAATTAGTTTAATGATTGGGTGAGGAGTTAAATTATTATAATGATATGTTAGATGAAGAATGGAAAGGTGAAAGTTGAGGAATGTAATGATTGGTTAAATTGTAGGTAAAAAAGTTTGGAAGGTTTGGGTGTTGTAATGTTTAGGAAGGGTTATATATATTTGCGTGTGTAATTAGTTTGTGAATACCAACATTAGGATCATTTAACGTTTTGGATTTCATGATTGTCGCCACTGGTTTCGTAACCAGTGGCTCCAATTCGTAATATTACTATTTTATTTTCATATTATAAATTAGGTTTTGATATATTGAAATAGAGATTAAATGTTAAGTGTATTGTATTACTTGAATACCATTAAATTTATGATAATTGGAGGAATTGAGACTTACCCTTAGACTTGAACTTTAGGAAATTGACTATAGATTTGGATGGGTTATTGAGTCTAGGCTAGATATATAGTAATATAGGTGTCTACGGACACGTTTTCTTATGAATATTGTATATACTTGATAGATTGGAAACGTTCTAAGGCATTGAGGAAAGGAAAAACATTGGAGAAGCAGCTCGCTTGACTTCGGCTCTTCGGTGAAGGTAGGTTATGGTTTATTCTATGTGATAGATACTCTTAATAGTGATTGATAGTCATTGAGCGATATTGTGAAATTTTCTATGTACTTGATTGTTGTGGTTTGGATGATTCATGTGTTGTTGTGAATGGTCTGTAATCCCAAGACCGCGAAATCTATAATCTTAAACTTGTTTTATTAAAGTGATGCCTTGAATAAAGAAGGCTTAATGAAATATTGATAAGGAAGTGGAAAGAGATGATAAATAATGACAAATGAATTAACGATATAATTGGATCGGGTGTCACGTTCCGACACGGTATTATTGGATCGGGTGTCACGTTCCGACACGGTATTATTGGATTGGGTGTCACATTCCGACACGGTGTTATTGGATCGGGTGTCACGTTCCGACACGGTGTTATTGGATCGGGTGTCACGTTCCGACACAGTAACATTAAAGAAAAACATATTGAATTAACTTAATATACTAAATCTCAAAGAACTCATTTCCCAAAAGAGCGTGGTGTGGAGGCCTGAGTCCTCAATTGTGTTCGTGATATTGTTGACTGATTGTGTACTTGATTTAGTGTTGTTGTCACTTGTTCATGTGATTTGTTGCTTTCCACTTGCTACGTGCTATAGTTGATTTTATACTATTACTTTATGCATATTAGTTTTTATATTGAGTCGGCCGATGATATCTACTCAGTACATATTACCTTGTACTGATCCCTATTTGTGTTTCCTTCTTTTTCCTGTTGTGGAGTGCAGCGAGTGTACCACCGACCTCGACTCGCCCTCAGCTCTAGTTCGTCTCCAACACATCAGAATTCAGGGTGAACTATTTCATCTAGCTCGTGTTGGATTCTCTCTCGGTCATGGCATGATGTCCTTAGCTTTCGGACATACATTGTCCTATTTATTTATTTTGATATCTTTAATACTCTTAGACTTGATATTTTGAGAATATATGTCCTTGATGTGATGACTTTCAGGTTTTGGGGATAATATGTAATAAACTCTAAAGGTTTCTTTTATTGTTTATTTTAAGTTGTGAGCTTCCGCATTATGGTTGTATTTTGTTGTTGAATAATTAATATAAGTTGGGGTTTGGATTCGTTGGTTCTCCAACCTAGGAGGTTAAGTGTGGGTGCCACTCATGACTCGTTTTGGGTCGTGACACCTTCGAAGAGCTACAACCCTTCGGAAAGGTCACAACCTTTCATAAAAGTCACAACCTTTCATAAAAGTCACAACTCTTCATAAAAGTCGCAACATTTCATTAAAGTCACAATTCTTCATGAAAGTCGCAACTCTTCATTTTCCATTTACACCTTTTAAAACCCAACAGTTTACTGGAATAAAGATCAGTTGGCATGATCGGTTGGCCATTCCGATTATATTATAATGCAAAAATAATTGAGAATTCACATGGTTATATATTGAAGAAATAAAATACTCTTCAAGAATTCTCATGTGTTGCTTGTTCTATTGATAAAATTATCATTGTACCAGCTTAGGTTGGGATTGTATTCCCTGAAATTATTTGAAACATATAAAAAGGTGAATATGGTCCCGTTCACCTTCCATGTGAACCGTTTACTATTATGATTTAATAGATGCATCTATGGTCACATGTGCGTTTGTTTTCAACTTGCAATTTGATTTTTGTAAGGTTATTTGCTCGAATTGTTAAATTATGAGCATAGTTCGAAATTATAAAATTATGTTGATAATGCTGGTTGGTTTAGTAGAAATTGTATGCCTCCAATTATAGTTAAACCAATGGTTACGAGAACAAATCTCCCAAAAGAAATTTTCGTATGAGATGATTTTATTTAACATATAGCAACACTTGTGTGCATCAAGCCAACAAAAGTCCCCTATCAAAATTGGTTCAGGGTCAGGAACCAAATAATTATCATCTAAAACTTTGAATGTATGGATATGATTTAATTGCTCCACCACACTCATAAAGATGAATTCCCAAATGAAGTTGGGATGAATGTTAGAGTTTCTAACATTAGGGGGAGAGATGATTGACAGCTGAAAATTATGTGAGAGATGAATTATGAATTATCTAGATCCTTGTTAAAAGAAAATATATATATGAACTTGAAGTTCAAGGGATAATTCATTTGCATAATGTTGCAAATCAATTGCCAGATGAGTTTACTGACCTTACATTATAATTCAGCTGTAAATGCTCCAATGAGAAGTCCTTGAAGGACAGAGTCTATGGTACGCCTAAAACGTGATAGACCAATCAATTCCAAATGAAAAAATCCTTGAGGAAGGAGAGGAGCAAATGATCAAGATGGTCATGATAATGAGGCAAGTGCTTTAAAGAAGCACGATGATATAACACTATATAAAGCTTTGGCAAAGGTTTAGGTACATGAAATGATGAAAAATGAAGAGATCTCGATAAGTTATGTCATATTGGAATTGAATCAAATAACCGTCGACGGTATCTTTGATATGAAGTAGAGCTCAATGATATAAATCGTGACAAGGATCTTGAATTCAAATCTGTCATATAGTGTGGACAGATAAATGATTGGCCTAATAAAATGCATAATTCAAGTATATTTTGTTTCACTTAGAAAAGTGATGTTTTGGACTGATAGTCCATAAATCAAGGTATAATCGGTAGTGGGGTACAAATAAATTATTATGCGATAATATAACCGTAAATATCAAGTACGGCTTGCCTTGGCGCATAAAGGTTTTTCGCAAAAGTCCTGACATTATTGGAGATGTTTTCTCCTATGGTGGATACAATGAGATTTGTTTTGATCTGGCAATATATGAAAACTTGAATGCATATAATGAATAATTGTCATGTCTAGCTAGACAATGAAGGTTATATAAAAATCCTTGAAGCAATCAAGGTGCCTGAAACATATAAAAGTTTGAAAGAAACTTTTTCTATAAAACTTTAAGAATCCTCATATGGATTGAGATGATCAAGGAAGAAAGGGTACAAAAAATGACCCTATTTTGTCCTTTCATTTTTACAAAAAGGCCAGGATCTAAATTTGTTATAATAGTTATGTATGTTGATGACTTGAACATTAGTTCTATTAAAGAGCTTTCAGAAGCTGTTGAGTGTTTGAAAAGGAAATCTAAAATAAAAAGATCCTGGTAAGGCAAAATTTTGTCTTGGCCTATAAGTCAATTGGGACACTAATGAACCTTGATATATATGATCAAATATTTTATTGTGAGTTTATTAACAAGATTATGCTCCTCCCCAGCGAGAAGACGTTGAAATGACATCAAAGACATATATGAAGTTATCCTACAAGACAATCAACTGCAAATGAAAATGTCCACAAGATGATTGTTGCTATGAACAAGTTGAATGAGCAATTTACTTGCAATAACAAGATCACGAATAGAGTGATTTTCAAGAATGTATCCGGCTAAGCTCAAAGCTTCATCATATCCATGAAACCAGAAAATGATATATCATGATGCGTTCAACGATGCAACATCTTCGTGAATGTGATTTGATCACAAAGACACTGTCAATATTTTAGAAGTTGGTATATATGACTGGATGACATCATCACCAGAAATTAAGTGATGTTTTAATTAGGGGGAGTATAATACGCATTGCACTCTTTTTTCCTTGACCAAGGTTTTGTCCCACTGGGTTTTCCTAGCAAGGTTTTTTAATGAGGCAACAAATAATGCGTAGTAAAAGATATGTGTACTCTTTTTCCTTCCCTAGAATTTTTTCCCACAGGGTTTTTCCTAGTTAGGTTTTAACGAGGCACATTATATATGGACATCTAAGGGGGAGTGTTATAAATCCATTGAACTAAGTGGATGCTCCATTGAGTTTGTTCATGAATTACTTGAATTCATGTATTTATATTTTCAAGGTGATATGATCCATTTTGGATAACTATGTACCTACTTGTTTGAGCATTTAACATGATGACCTTTGGGGTGATATCTCAACACTATAAATAGAGATATCATTCACCATTTGTAAGATACACTTAAATAGAAGAAAACGTTTTCTCATCCATCTACTTATCTTGTCTTCTTCTCTTTATATTATATTATTCTGAACTTGATTTTACAACAATTATCTTTATATTGAGATTACTGTAGTGAAAGAGAGAGTTGAGACAAAAGAATAATATTCTAAGTCTTCAACTATATTCACTATATACATAAAGAGAGTAGTTATATGTTGAAGGAAGGTGTTCTTTTTTTGGAGCTTTGGACTCTTCAACTAATCTGGAGTTGCTTGAGTTGTACGACGTTGTTGGGATGTTGTATCTTGGAGGAGACAAGTCAAGAGTGATACTACTGGATCGGTGTAAATTATGCCGCAGTGGACTTGAATATCCTTAAAGAGAGCGAGATATCCGTGTCTCAGCCTAAAGATTTTGTAACACCCCAAAAATTTCTAAAGTTAAGACCCGAACCATTCTTGAATTGCGTATAAGGTCATACCGAGTGATTCTTAATTTTTCTTAGGTTATAAGGTCAATTCATTAGTGTGGAAATTATTTTAGATATCCATTTGGGTCACTATAACCCCCTAGCACAAAGTTGAGTTGGAAGTTTCCCTACCGAGTGAATTTTGAGTTAAGATTCTACTTTGGTCAACTTCAAACGACAATATCTTCTAGTACATAAAGAATTAGGTTGCCTATGAGCTATCAAATCGAAGGTCTTTGAGTCCTCTTTCAAACTCCAAAAAGTTTTCTACATTTGAAGCTCGGAGTAAAAAGATATGCCCGTTTGAGTGGAGCCTCTCTAGTTATGGCTTTTCAACCATTCAAGGAAAGGGTATTTTGGTCTTTTCCTTTTTCCCACTAGTCTTAACACGTTTTCCTGACCTAATTAAGAGTCTAATCAGATTCTAAATCACCTATCACGTTCCTAAACCCTTAGAAAAATAAGAGAAGAGTTCAAGAGGAGAAAGAGCTAGGTTTTTGAGCGTTCATCAAGATCTCGTTGATTCTCGCCAAGAACTTTGTTCTTTCCAGGTATGTGAGGCTTCCCATAGTGACGGAATTGTTCATCCTCACGCCAATAATGTAATTCTTTCATTAATTCACCCATAAAGTAATTTATGTAAATGTTCTTGAAGAGTTCTTGAGTTTTAAGTTTCATTCTTTATCAATGGAGGTTTTGAGTTCTTGAGGTGAGGGTTTTGCGAATGAGTGGTGTTTCTTGATAGAATTTGAGTGGGATTTTGATAGTTTTGTGTTGGGTTTGTGAATCAAAGAGAGTTTGGAAGAAACCAATCGATTCTAGATGAGTTAGGACATGGAATTGAGCAAGTAAATTCGTCAAATATTCTGGGCAAGGAGTGAGGTAGGGCGCCACCATAGCACCAGAGAGTTTCTTCTGAAAATTGGGGCCTGGCGCCCCGTGCCAGCAGTGCGTCCCAAACTTTCTTCTGAAGTTTGGGGCCTGGGGCCCCACACCAGCAGTGCGCCAGGGGTCGCTAGGGTCCATTTCTTCTCCGTTCTTTTGGGTGTGTTCCTTTAAGTGGTGGCTATGCTTTCCCACTCTATATTAATTCCTATAACCTCCATTTATCATTGAAAATTCATGCATTATCCTACTCACGTGTCTTAATTTACATTCCAAATTAATGTAATATAAAGAGGAAAGTTTAAGGTTCTATTTCATAAAAATTTAAGAGCTTCAAATGTTATTTTTATAGACATATATATGTTCCTATGTTGATTAATGAGATTGAAAGATAAATCCCCATGTTGATTATTGAGATTGAAAGATAAGTTCCTATGTTGATTATTGGGCTTGAAAGATAAGTTCATAAGTTCATGTTTCAAGGAGGCAAGTATGTCTAAAATTTTGAAAGGTACTTCAGTAAAGTAAAAAGCCCCTTCTTTGTAAAGGGTGTATTGAGCATAAAGTTATAATGATTATTTTGGGAGTAGTATCGAGCATCGAATTGGGTTAGAGCCTTTTATGACTCAGAAGTCCCATAAAACTACTTAGCCAGCATAGGATAGGATATCATTTATTCTTCATGCGACTCCTCACTGCCTCTGAGAAGGCCTATTAGATGGATCCATAGTCACAATGTCATCCTATACCCCGGCAAGGTACAAGATGGCCCTTGCAACGTGGGCGAAACGTTGTATCATTGCTAGGCTCATAGTAATGGTTGTCGGTTAGAGAAACTCCCCACACGTAAAGTATGTTATTTTTCATATTGCTTTTATTGCATATCTTATTGTAAAGCTTAAAGAGTTTTCATGTCTTATTCATGTATTGATATACTATTGAGTTGCTCTTAGTCATTCGTGTTGCTTTCATTGCATACCTTATTGTCAAGCGTAAGTGGTTTTCCCTTCATATTCAGGTATTGATCCACTTATGTTGTTTTCAGTCATCCTAGTCTGTTAATTGCTTACTCTAGCCCTATCACTTACCAGTACATTCAATGTACTGACGGCATTCGACCTGCATCTTATTATGATGCAGATACAGGTACTCAGGATCATCAACAGGCGTTTCATTGAGATCACTATTCATTCACAGACAGTATTTAGTGAGGTCCCCTTGCTTCCGGGAGACTCCATCTTCATTCAGCTTAGTAGTATTGGAGCTGTCGTGGGTCTTAACCCGACATTTATCTTACATTTTTAGAGGCTTGATAGACAGACAGATTTAGATGTTTCCCTTGTCTTTCTCAGGATACTTATTTAACTTATGACTTATGTTAAGTATTTGCAAGACAGTATTTTAAGACTTTCATGAATGTCTAAATGTTCATCTATTTTAAGCTTCCGCGTATTTTTTTTGAATTATGTAAGTCATGTAGTCAGGCCAAGGATTCGCTTAGGGATCAGAAATGGTTCCTAAGTGCCGGCCACACCTAGGGTGTAGGCTCGGGGCGTGACAAACTTGGTATCAGAGCACAGAGTTCAAGTGTCATAGGGTGTCTATGAAGTCGTGTTAGTAGGATCTTATTTATAGTTGTGAGGGCCCCACTTCTATAAATGAGGGACTACAGATATTTAAGAAAAGTTTCCCTTCTTTCATACTCTCAATCGTGCACTAGAATTGTATCATAAGGTACTTATTCGTACTCATGCGTTTCTCAAATCCATTCGACTACCCCTCATACTCAAGGTAGTTGAACAACAAAGGCCAGATTCTTATCGATGAGTTACTCTCTGTAAAAGTCTTGAGAAAGTCATGAGACTGTAGAGGAGCTGGAGAGAAGCCCGTGAGTGAGCTTAAGTGTTGGTATTCGAAAGAATGCACTCTTATTCATATGAATCATGCGTTCGAGCTAAAAGCAAAATGCACTCCCAGACTCTCTTCTCTAAACCTTGTTTTAGTTGAGACCCTTACGAGGAAATATGTTTTAGAGCTTGGGTAGTATTTTCACCCGAAAAGATAGTTATGTAGGGGTATAGTAATCTAAGAAAGGAAGATAGTGATGAGTCAAATTATGATGTTGTAAGTTATTAATGAGGAGTTTTCCCTTATGGGTAGACTAAAAAGTGATGAGTTCGTGTAGATTTCATGATAGAAGGTAGAGAAGAGTTACTAGCATGGATGAGTTATAGTATACTTTAACCAAAAGGGAGTTTATGTCAATGCCATTGTGTTGGTGAAGGCTAAGCATATGTGTTGAATAAAAAAGAAGAGTATTTATGAGGTGATAGATCTAAACTAGGCTTATGATTTTTAAAAGGAGAGCTTATAGTATATAGAGGATTATAGAACTAATTAAGTAATGATGTAGAGTAAGTGGGTAAATAGTACTTAAGTTGTGAAAAGGAATGTGACAGTAATCTGTAAGTATGTAGACTGAGAGATAAAGATTGACTACTATTCACGAGGTCTTAGTGAGTGAGTATTTCTTAATTTTACCTAGTACTTGTAAGTTAGTATAATATGCAGGCATTTATATTGATGTCCATGTTTAGTACTAGACACTAAGCTTGAATTTGAGATGAGTGTCGTGATAGAAAGGATGGCAATATGAGGGTGATGATGTTAGTTTTGAGATCTGATCTAGTAGGATTGACCTAGAGTAGGTGAAAAATTACAGTGTTACTTTTTAAAAGTGTGAGTGGTATAAGTGTGGTATTATGACTCTTACATGAGAGCAAGGGATTGTGGCTAAGTCATTAGATTAACAAGAGCCTTAAGAGGTGTACCTGAGATCGTATGTAGTCAGACGAGGTTCTACTTAAGTTAATGATTTTTCATGTGTGCCTAGATAGTATATTTGAGCTGTCAATATGAAGTAGGCTAATGTTAGCATTATTTATTACCCTTAAGAGTTTGGTCGGAGAGATCATATATAGTTAATGATGAGCCTTTTAAATATAGTTCAAGTTTCCTCTAGTTAGGTAGATATGAACTTAGAGAGGAGGTATTAATAGACTAAGAAGGAGAAGTCAGACTATTAAGAGTTGGACTAAGCAACTCTATAAGCCAATGAGGAGTGGTTAAGAGAAGTATCCCAGAAAGAGGTCTTAGAAGGAATCTTAGTACCTGCACATGGAAAGTCTAAAAGCCATAAGATAAGCCTTTCCCTAGTATTAGAGTAAAGCGAATGTAGACCAGTTTAGAGATGATGGAATAGATCCATAGCTTTAAAGTGTCATCTTCAGACCTAAGGGGGAGATGATAAGATGAAAAACCAAGTCAAGTGTTGAGAATCAGATAGTGAGATGTTCGAGAGAGTTATGGTGATATATCAATCCATTCATACTCTAGCGTATTCCTCAAAGTTCAGTCGTTACAACATCATGATGTCTTTTATATCATAATTGTGTCTATGACTTATGCTCATACACTTTAGACAGATTTACATCTATGCTCAGTTTCTGGAATGATGGGCAAAGACTTTAGCCCATTGATCTCAATCTTACTCCATAAAGTTATGGATATCAGCCTCATGATATGAACCTATTCATATAAGAAATCATGTCCCATAGTATGCTCAGTATCGCAAATTCATTATTTACTCTCAATGGCTAGCAACATAATGTCATGCCATGTATATTCTTATATCAGATATCTCGAATGAATCGTGCTTATGATCTTCACCCTAAAACTCTTTTAGTGATCCTTTTTAGTTAGAGAGTGATATTGATGATAGTAGTTGAGTGATGATAGACGGATAAGGTTGATGTTTCTTATATTGGTAGCAGTAGTGTGCTTAATCCATCTAAAGTTATAAAAGTGGAGGAAGGGTGAATGGAGTTTTACTATGAGTAATAGTTAGGTGAGAATAGTTAGATAGTTTTTGATAGTATGCGTGAAATTTCAATTGGTAGAGATGATGAGAGAATGCGAAATTCTTAAAAAGATTGGTTAGTAGGAGTTCATGGAGTGGTTATAGTACTAGGCTTGAATGCAGTTATAAGGAGAAGTATTATTGGGATGAGATTCCCTAAAGAGGTATAGAACCTGAATCCTGTGGTTTAAATAAGTATATCCACCTCAGGTTTCACACCTTGTGAATAAGAGGTTAGGCCTGAACACAATAAGAGCAAGCGATTTGACTTAGATATTTGTAAGAGCAGTCATATACTCTAGTGGGAGCTATAAGTTGCACCTTATAAAGTGTAGTAATCAGAAAGGAGAGTATAGTTGAGTAGTGTTGCTAAGCTTAGAAGCTACCAGTTATATCACTCGAGGCATAGTAGTCATATTCTTACTTCGTGCTCAGATATCCGTGTTTCATGTCAAATAATTTCAGATAGAGAGTGACTATGTTCAAACTCATATCGTTCATGACTTATGTGCTCGAGTCCAGTTTCAAGACTCTCAGTATGAATCAGTTCCGCCTATGTTAGTAGGCAAGTTCAGAAGTCAGAAAGATAGTAAGAGTAAACTCCTTTCCTTTCCATTCTCAGTCCAACCGTAATTCGAGGATGAATGATCCCAAGGGGGAGATATTGTAACACCCCAAAAATTTCTAAAGTTAAGACCCGAACCATTCTTGAATTGCGTATAAGGTCGTACCGAGTGATTCTTAACTGTTCTTAGGTTATAATGTTAATTCATTAGTGTGGAAATTATTTTGGATATCCATTTGGGTCACTAGAACCCCCTAGCACAAAGTTGAGTTGGAAGTTTCCCTACCGAGTGAGTTTTGAGTTAAGATTCTACTTAGGTCAACTTCAAACGACAATATCTTTTAGCACATCAAGAATTAGGGTGGCCCATGAACTATCAAATCAAATTTCTTTGAGTCCTCTTTCCAACGCCACCAAGTTTGCTCCATTTAAAGCGTGGAGTAAAAAGTTATGCCCTTTTGAGTGAAGCCTCTCTAGTTATGGCTTTTCATCCGTTTAAGGAAAGGGTATTTTGGTCTTTTCCTTTTTCCCACTAGTCTTAACACGTTTTACTGAACTAATTAAGGGTCTAATCAGATTCTAAATCACCTATCACGTTCCTAAACCCTTAGAAAAATAAGAGAAGAGTTCAAGAGGAGAAAGAGCTAGGTTTTTTAGCGTTCATCAAGATCTCGTTGATTCTCGCCAAGAACTTTGTTCTTTCCAGGTATGTGAGGCTTCCCATAGTGACGGAATTGTTCATCCTCACGCCAATAATGTAATTCTTTCATTAATTCACCCATAAAGTAATTTATGTAAATGTTCTTGAAGAGTTCTTGAGTTTTAAGTTTCATTCTTTATCAATGGAGGTTTTGAGTTCTTGAGGTGAGGGTTTTGCGAATGAGTGGTGTTTCTTGATAGAATTTGAGTGGGATTTTGATAGTTTTGTGTTGGGTTTGTGAATCAAAGAGAGTTAAGAAGAAACCAATCGATTCTAGATGAGTTAGGACATGGAATTGAGCAAGAAAATTCGTCAAATATTCTGGGCAGGGGGTGAGGTTGGGCGCCACCATAGCGCCAAAGAGTTTCTTCTGAAGTTTGGGGCTTGGCGCCCCACGCCATCAGTGCGCCCCAAACTTTCTTCTGAAGTTTGAGGCATGGTGCCCCACGCTAGCAGTGCGCCAGGGGTCGCTAGGGCCCATTTCTTCTCCGTTCTTTTGGGTGTGTTCCTTTAAGTGGTGGCTATGCTTTCCCACTCTATATTAACTCCTATAAGCTCCATTTATCATTGAAAATTCATGCATTATCCTACTCACATGTCTTCATTTACATTCCAAATTAATGTAAGATAAAGAGGAAAGTTTAAGGTTCTATTTCATAAAAATTTAAGAGCTTCAAATGTTATTTTTATAGACATATATATGTTCCTATGTTGATTATTGAGATTTCAAGATAAATCCCCATGTTGATTATTGAGATTGAAAGATAAGTTCCTATGTGGATTATTGGGCTTGAAAGATAAGTTCATAAGTTCATGTTTCAAGGAGGTATGTATGTCTAAAATTTTGAAAGGTACTTCAGTAAAGTAAGAAGGCCCTTCTTTGTAAAGGGTGTATTGAGCATAAAGTTATAATGATTATTTTGGGAGTAGTATCGAGCATCGAATTGGGTTAGAGCCTTTTATGACTCAGAAGTCCCATAAAACTACGTAGCCAGCGTAGGATAGGATAGCATTTATTCTTCATGCGACTCCTCACTGCCTCTGAGAAGGCCTATTAGATGGATCCATAGTCACAATGTCATCCTATACCCCGGCAAGGTACAAGATGGCCCTTGCAACATGGGCGAAACGTTGTATCATTTCTAGGCTCATAGTAATGTTTGTCGAGTAGAGAAACTCCCCACTAGTAAAGTATGTTATTTTTCATATTGCTTTTATTGCATATCTTATTGTAAAGCTCAAAGAGTTTTCATGTCTTATTCATGTATTGATATACTGTTGAGTTGCTCTTATTCATTCGTGTTGCTTTCATTGCATACCCTATTGTCAAGCGTAAATGGTTTTCACTTCATATTCAGGTATTGATCCACTTATGTTGTTTTCAGTCATCCTAGTCTGTTAATTGCTTACTCTAGCCCTATCACTTACCAGTACATTCAATGTACTGACGTCATTTGACCTGCATCTTATTATGATCCAGATACAGGTACTCAGGATCATCAACAGGCGTTTTATTGAGATCACTATTCATTCACAGACAATATTTGGTGAGGCCCCCTTGCTTTCGGGAGACTCCATCTTCATTCAGCTTAGTAGTATTGGAGCTGTCGTGAGTCTTTACCCGACATTTATCTTACATTGTTAGAGGCTTCATAGACAGACATATTTAGATGTTTCCCTTGTCTTTCTCAGGATAGTTATTTAACTTATGACTTATGTTAAGTATTTGCAAGACAGTATTTTAAGACTTTCATGAATGTCTAAATGCTCATCTATTTTAAGCTTCCGCGTATTTTTTATGAATCGTGTAAGTCATGTAGTCAGGCCAAGGGTTCGCTTGGGGATCAGAAATGGTTCCTAAGTGCCGGCCACGCCCAGGGTGTAGGCTCGGGGCGTGACATTGTTTATTCATTTTTTGTCATTTTATTTTCAACTATAATATTTTGTATTTGTGGTATATTATACCAACGCTTTCCCAACCGAACACTATAGTAATAGTTATATGACCCTATGTACATATATAAAATTAAAGGTTTGAGGCTTGATTCACTCTTACCTGATTAACTCGTATTTTTTCCCTTTTTGCTGCAGTTGGTTCTCTCTCCCTTTTTTTTTGTTATGCCTCAAATCTTAAATTCCTAATAATTTAATTCATTTTACACATGGGTCAAGTGACATAGGGTATTAAATAAAGGAATTATGGACTTGGCCCATTAATATCAACTAATAAAAAATAATTATTTAATAAAGGGCAAAAAACTAAAATATACAATTATATAGTCTTAATAACCACTATATAGCAGTAGTTCTAGTTTTCATCTACATAGCAATAGTTTTTTTTTCAAAAATAGCAAATATATATATAAAAAAGAAAAACGTAAAAAAAAAAACTACCCCCTAATTAATCCCATGATTTTCTCCAATTTAGGTATATGTTCTCTATCATAAACTAAGGGTTTTTAACCAAAAAAAAAAACCTTTAAAAAAAACGTAAAAAAAAAAAATCCACTCCCTAATTAATCCCACGATTTTCTCCCACAATTTACTCCAATTTAGTTATATGTTCTCTATCATAAACTAAGAGATTTTAACAAAAAAAAACCTCTGAACCTCCATATTATAAAAGTTTCATCAATAATGGATACCAACATTATATCGATTCTACTACAACACAACAGACGATGGGACGAATCAGGTAAGCTTGAGAACTATATTTTGGTGTTTTTATGTTTTGTGCTCATTAACGTGTGAACTATCATCATGGTATATGTTGTTTTGTTACCAGATATTGAAGTTTTTTTCATTAAATTTGATTCTAAATAAAGTCAAATAATAACATTCGGATTTGAATTTAAATTGGGTATATAATTTGGTGTGCTCTATATTGCATATTACCCTGTTATTAATCGACAAATTCATGCTTTTTTGTAGCATCTATTATGGTGTAATTGTGAAGGTTGTAAATGTTGAAATTATGAGTATGTATCAGTTTTAAAAATTACTTTCGAGTTTTTTATGTTAGATTATATAGTTTAATTTTGACTATTTTAAGGTTTTTTGTTGGTTTTGTGGGTACTCTCTTTTTCTCTCTTGTTTATGTAATTTTTGACCATTTTTCTCACGAATTGTTTTCAATAATTGCCTATTTTAAACTTTTTTTTGCGTGGATCCGATCGGAAGTATTGATAATTGCTATGATATTGGTGTTCCTACGGTAGTTAATTGCAAATGATTTGATCTTCCTTGTACGAATTTGAATTGTAGATTCATTTTTTTTGGTTAAAATTATTAAAACGAAATCGAATTGTATATATTTACCACCATTTGTGGATAATATTGATCTAAAAATCAATGCTAAATAATAATGTACACAAATTTTAATTAATTTGATTATACAAAATAATTAATAAATTCTTGATTAAATTAGGATATATATTTTTGTTTAAATTATAGATTTTGTATCATAGTGTATTGTACACCAAAGTATGTATACCGTCATCTAATTAAATTGATAATACAACATATTTGGTGTTTCTTTTATAAAGTTATGGTGTGTATCTTGGTGTAGACCATATATTATTAATCATGTTGAACTTGACACCATAGTTTAACCATAATATGCATCATTTTGTATATGAGTTTTTTTGGTGATATAAAAAGGCTTAACCTTCTATTTCGAATTTGACTGTTAAAATTTGTGTTTAGTATGTTTTTTTAACTTTTCATTGAAATGTATCGCAGGAAGGTATGTAGATTTCAAGATCGAAGGAGTTAGTTATGATGCAAACACTAATTACGATGGCGTAATTAAGATTGCGAAAAAAATATTTCAATTGAATATGTTTTTGTGGTGTAAAATTATGATTTGTATGTGTATTTTGATATAACTGTTTGATATATTGGTATTGCTTTGTAAAACAACACCATAGATACAATACTTTGTAATTTATTTTTTTTATGAATAAAATTTTTGTCAACACTAATGATCTTTTCATATATGTTGACCTAGTTATTCATTAATTTGATGATAATAATTTGTATATAGTTGATGGTATTATGGTGTGAGATAGTATACAGTTAAAACATGTAACAAAAATCAATTTTACAACGTGTGATTTTTAATTGGTGTGAAATTTGATTATTTTTTAGTATAAGTTATTCATTGTGGTTAAAAATAATTGTACACCAAACTTAACGTACAATGTACGCCACTTAATATACTCAACTTTTAAATTAAAACTAGGGATCCCATAAAACTATAAACTAATGTTTTAAGTGTAATGGTTTATTATATGTATGAAATTTGATTATATTTTGGTGTAAGTTATTCATTATGGTTAAATAGATACTAATAATAATTCTTTTTTTTATAACTAAAATATATAAAATTGAAGAGAGAAGTAAAAAGAGATTTGTCCAAAAAATTGAACCGAAATTAAGAAAGAGACAGAGGGGGAGTGAATTTTTTTTCCAGAAAATAAGAGAGAGAGAGAGAGAGAGAGAATGACGGGATTGAAGAGAGAGAAAGAGATTTTTTTTTCCAAAATATAAGAGAAAGAAAAAAGGACGGAATTGAAGAGAGAGAGAGAAATGGTTATAGTTACATAGTTGGTATATTGCAAGTTTGTTTAAAATATGATATAGTCCTTTGATGTTACTATGAGGTATTTAATGATATAAAATTATCTAATAATATTAAAGTATATTATATTTAAATTAAAACTAAATTTAATTATATATAGAATCTAAATATGATTTTGTAAAACCCACATATTCTAAAAATGGTTATGTATTACATACATATTCCAAATATTTTTAAAAGTTTGTTTTCATTATGGTATTTAATTTAGGCACAAAATCCCAAAAGAGGAGAGAAGAAAATATAAATATAAATATTTAACTTAAAATTGAAAATTAATTAAATTGCTATTTTTGTAATTTAAAAACTATGTTTGTAATTAAAAAGAAGTATGTGGGTATATTGTTAATAAATGTCTTAAATCGTATATTTTTGTAATTTTCACTTTAATAAATATCCATCAATTAAATAACTATAGTTAAATAAATAGTTCAAAATTAGCATTTAAAATTTACCGAAAGAGTATTTTATGGACTAAGAAGCTCTAGTACCCAAAACGACCTACAGGTCGTTACAATAAATTAAAAACAAAACATTTTTATTGTATTTCAAGCGTTCGATAAAATTCCTAACTTTGTAAAGTAATCTAATTTTAGAAGTATTAATTATTCAATCACTCTCATGTTTGAATAAAATTTAGGAAATTCACAAATAGATACATTTTTAGACACTTTTTATGAGATCGACTCTAGCTTTTATTGGATTTATTATTACTACGATAGTACTATATTTCATTTTGAGGTGTAGGATTGGACGCGACCATAAAATGACTTTTTCTTTGCTAAAGAATTTGGTATTTTATTCTACAAAGTTTAGTTTCCCAATATATTGCCAACAATTATTTAAGTATTCATATTTGTGACAATTAATCATCATCATATATCATATATTATTAAAAGTGGGAAGCTCCAAAGTGTAAAGTTGGATTACCATTTTACCCCTAAACTAAATTAAAATATTATGAATTATCTAATAAATTAAATATTAATAGTAGATGAATATCTTTTATTAAATTAGCCAATAAATTAAACATAAGAATACTGGTGAATGATAGTTAGGTAACGGATGAATTTCTTAGTGGATGGTGATAACAGAAAAGCCAAAAGTTTATTGATAAATACTGAACAATGGCAACTAATTCGTACCCTTTAAGAAAAAAAAATTCATCATTTAACATTAATTTACAATATATCAGCTATATTTCTAGGAGTTTAAGTACTTAATATGGCATTTATGTGAAGTTTTTATAACATCTAAAGTTATACTTTTCAAATATACGTTTTAACAGCTTATTTCAATATGACTTGGAAATGAGTTTTTTTTTTTTTGGTTAAAGGAAATGAGTTAAAATTTGCTTCTAAAATCAAATGTTATTTTAATTATGTAAAAATTATGTTTATGATATTTTTTTCGCCAGTTTTTGTTGAATCTCATTACATTTCTCTTTACTATATAACTGAGAACTAATAGATAAATGAAAAATCTTTGTATCTTCTAATGGAAAATATTATTTTCTAATTAATTAAAAGATTAACTATATTCTATCTTATTTAATTAAATTAGTTTCATTCAATATTAATCAATAAAATAATTTAATTTTTTATCAGTTACATATACTGCTTGTTTTCCACATTAACTTCAAACCTATTTGTCTTCTCACAACTTATTTAAAGTTCTATCATATTAGAAAAGTCCTAAACTCTCTTATATAAGGAAAAAGCCAAGCAAGTTCTTCTAGAAAAAAAAAATCCTCGAGCACTCAAGAATATTTTTTTTATAGGTTTCACTAACTCTTTTTCCCCCTTCTTTTCTTAGGCAAGCTATTTTTTTGTTTTACATGTTTGTATCCCCTTTCGCTATGGATTGTTCGTTCGTAAGTATTCATTTGTTGCAACTAATCATGAATTTGATTATATTTTGGTTACATTTTTAAGTTTTTTCTATCACTAATAATTGTGATTTTTATTTGACTTTATACGTTTTCTCTTCTTTTTTTTTTCTATCCACTCACTCTAATAATCTGTTCTATGTCTCTTCCTTTCATAAATTTACGTTTTTCCTACCTATGTGATTGTGTTCTGAGGCTCTTCATGGCTTGCATCAATGAGGAGGAAGATGGTAAGTTAGTTCTCAATTTCTTTATACTTTTACAATTTTTTACTATATAAATTATTTTAGCTAGATTGTGTTGGTTAATAATGTTGATGTAGAGAGGATTAAGTAAGGAATACAAAAGAAATATGGACAAGCTGGAGTATATAGTAAAATATTCATATATAAAATAATGAATGCATTGAATTCATATATATATTTTATTACTACGTGAAGGTGGACAAGAAAATGGAAATGGTAAATTATCATTTGAACCCATCAAAAGAAGGTGCTTACTTCGATTAATTTTTCGAAGAACGATATATTTATTTTTTGTTATACACGAATTTATAATGACTACCTTAGTTAGCTCTCTAAACTCTGTATAGTTGGTTTTATATATGCAAGAAATTATTAGAATGTGTCTGAGAAATAAGATAAAATAAATTGAACATTTTTATCTCAATTTCTTAAAAATATCTATTATGTTGTATGTATGAAGTATCTAAAATATTTCTCCCTTAATAATAATATTTGAAAATTGTTGTAATATTTATCACTATAAAATAATCTGAAAGATTTAATTAAATTGATAATTTATTTTATCTCCACTTAGAAATAATCCTCAAATTCTCTAAAATTATTTAACATTATAGTGTTATGTGAATCAGAGGAAGAGAAGCATGTTGGGCGAAAAAACACCATTTGATGTTCAAATCGAATGAAGTTTTATTGACTATCCTCATGAAGTTGTTATAATATATTATAAAAATAACCTTGCAAAGTAGTTGAATTTTGTACTTCAAAAACTAAAAAGTACGATCCTGTTAAACAACGTATTGGCGACACTGGGATTTGTTGCAAGAAGCTTAAAGATATTGTTCCATGTCGTCATAGTTTTTATATATCAAGTGTTAAAAAATATTGTTTCATCTTCTTGTTTAGACTTGCAAGTGGTTTCATCAAAGAAATCTTAAAATCCTATATAAATAATCAAAAGTACTATTAAATTCAATGTAAATATAACTCAACTCACTATGCTACTTTATTTACACACTTAAAGCACATACATAACTTATACATACTAAAGACCATAAGGCATCTGAGGAATTTTGCATAACAAGGTTCCTTATTTATTTAATTACTAAATATGATACATATTCATCATCTTAAAAAATTTACTCCTTTTTTAAAAAAAAAATATTTGATAATTCAAATACATTTTTAATTGTATTTATGTAATTATATTTTTAAGTTTTTATACTCATTCACACAAGGCACACGCGCAACGCGCGTGCCCAAAGACTAGTTTGTTTAATATGAGAAATAAATCAAAGTACATTTTTTAATAAAGCAAATGTATATACTTTTCTTCGTCATCACGTGAAATGCAAGTTATTTTACTAGTTATTAATAAGGGAAAAAGGCTTGATATACCCTTCAACTTTGTCATTTAGAACTAACATACCCTCGTTATATAAGTGTCTCATATATACCCTTATTGCTATACAAATGGCTCACATATACCCCTACCGTTACAAAAGGAGCTCAAATGCTATAAATTTGATAAAAAATTTAAAGAGATATTGGGATTGAAGAAGATAAGCGAGACAAGATCCTTGAATTCTTGAGGAAGTGGGGCAGTACGAAAAAAAATATTCGAGTGATTTAAAGTATGATTCTAAGGCATTAAGTCATATGGCAAAAGTGAGCCAACAATGGATCACGAAGGAAATGACATATATAGGGTTTTGTTTTCTTAACCTCTCTTTTTTTTATTTATAAAATTTTATCCTTTGAAATTTTTGAGAAATGATTTTTCATAAATATAAGGATAAATAATTCACTTGTGATAATCTTGAAATGCATTTTAAATAAGTTTGGAAATAACATATTTGGTATGCTTGATAAATTTGTTATTTGGGCCAAATAAAATTATTATGGCATAATTGTGTTGCATAAAGGTCATGTGAATTTTATCTTCAAGTTATGAGATGATATGTTTGAATTTCTTTATTTGATGGATAATATCTATACTTGAAAGTTATTAGAATAATTTGAAATTAAGAGAAATGATCATTTTTGTTAGAACATTTTGTGTTCATGAAATGTTGAAGACTTTGTCTTCTTTTTGAATGCTCATGTGTTATAGTATTGGAACGCAATAAACTTGACAACCAGTCGAGTTACAAAAGGACATTTGAAACATTTAAAATGTAGGGATGCTTGGATTATGATTTATAGTCAATAATATTTGAAGAAGTTTAATATACAAATTATTTCTTTAATACCCACAAGATATAACTGTGATAATTAGTTGATTAAACTACTAACGTGATGATTAGGCTACAAGCCTTGATATAAATATTGTATAATTTTGTGAAGTAGTATCACTTGAAATGTTGTGACCTTTCATGAAAAGAAGTATCTGTTATAAGATAACTTTTGTATAGACATGATCATTCATACATAGATGAATTGGTGCGTTGGTCTATAAATAGTAAATCTTCTAATGACAATGATAAAATTCATTGATTTGTAACATGTATGAAGGTGACATAAGGTTTGCATCAAAATAGGCTTGAATTTCATAGTGGAATAAAAATATATTTAGCATATAAATGCTTGAAAAGAAATGGAATGGTTGGAAAAATATGATTTTGAAATGTTGTGGCCACAACTAATACAACCATTAATGATGATATATGTGATATGCCTATGTGAAAGATTTGTTTATGATTTATATTAATCTTGTAAAATTTAGTTTCAGAAGATGCAGAAAATAAATGTGTCAATGAATAAGGCTAAAATCCTTAAACTAAACACAAGTGATGGGAACCCAACTTTGAATTAGTAGATACTCTAACAATACAAGTTCAACAGGTAATAACAAGTTACTTTGTGTTGCTAAAGCACGAGTTTTCTTTCCTTTTCAGAGCCTTGATTCAAGTGTATTGCATATTGTTATGTGAGAAGTTGAGGAGTTGTTAAATGCTTGAAATAACAGGGGCATAGTGACAAACTCCATAGTACAGACTGTTACACGGAGGTTGAATTAATTCTTAATGAAATTAGTAAATGTCTGTAGTAATAGGGACATAGTAGCTAATTTCACATATTTGTATATTGAAGTGGTGTCTCTTCAAGCAAGATCTAAACGGTTGGTGTCACGACCCAAAATCGGATGTGATGGCACTTTTCCTACCCCACCAGGACAAGTCAGCCTAAAACCCAACAAGTGGAAATAAGAGAAATAAAGAAGAGAATAACCAAGTGGAAGTCTATCAACTTAAACAAAACCAACCCAAGACTGGTTGTCACATGTACAAGCTGCTAATACAGAAGTTCGATAGATAAGTACAAGTCTCAATATCTTTTTGTCTCAAATAGAACAAAGTATAGAAAAAGGATCTAGAGAGATCGCCCACATAGAACAGCTTCCTCTCAAGTATCCACAGAAGCCTCGGGAGAAAAAAGAGAAAAATCAAAATCACGGTCCGAGCTCGTAACCTACACAGATGTAGAAACAAGGGTGAGTACCAAAAACAAGGTACCCAGCAAGTCAACCAATAAAACAAGTTCAACCTAACTAAACTCACGAACCCCTTTCCTTCCAATCGAACCTCCACAACTACAACCTGCACAGAAAATCAGCCCAACCTAGTCTACACAGTTCATATCGCACATAGATCATCAACAGTCCACAATTATCAACAATAGAACAATAAGCATCGAATACATCAAATACAGTATCACGGTACATAAACACAACCCCACAATGTTAAGAAAAAGGATAATGAAATGCAATGCAATGTCAAGTAGCATTATGCATGTCTGTCCTACGATACACATCCGCTGAATCTTAGACCGGATTATTTGCATTGATATGAGTTGTGTTGTGACTATGAGCACTATCATTCTTCTCATTATTTGTGTGAACATGCTTATGTGCATTGGTTCTAGAAGCACTATGATGAGACACTTTGACGATTATGCCGATGGGAAATGGTTCCGGCGATGCCGATGGGAAATGGTTTCGGCGATTAATGATTATGCCGATGGAAAATGATTCCGGCAGATACATGGTCCATGTGTGTCCCCCATGGGTTTCGGTCTGAGATTCAGTGGATGTGTATCGTAGGACAGACATGCTTTACTCTACTTGACATTGCATTGCATTACATTGACTTATTCTTGTCATTGTGGAGTTGTGTTAATGCCTTGTGACTCTGAGATTGCTATACTTGATACTGATGATAGTTGTTTCGGTGATGTTGTTGAGTTGTTGTTGACCTTTGTATCATATGAACTGTGTAGTTTAGGTTGGGTTGATTTCTATGCAGTTTGTAGTTATGGAAGTTCACTTGGAAGTAAGAGAGTTCGTGAATTTCTATTATATTTACCTTGTTTTGTTAGTTGATTTGCTGGGTACCGTGATTTTTGGTACGCACCCTTACTTCTACCCTTGTGTATGTTCTGAGCCCGGACCGTGATCTATTTCTCTCTTCTTCTTACTCCGAGGCTTTTGAGGAAACTTGAGAGGTAGTTGTTCGATGCTGGCAATCTCTCTCAATCCTTTTATTTATGCTTTGTTTCAATTTGAGATACAAAGACTCTGAGACTTGTAATTTCATTTCAATTCTATATTAGTGGCTTGTACATGTGACGTCTAGTCTTGGGAAGGATTGTTTAAGTTTGGATAGACTTCTGCTTTAGTTGTTCTTCTTTAATTGCTTTTTCCGCTTGTTGGGTTTTAGGCTGACTTGTCCTAGTGGGATAGGACAAGTGCCATCAGACCTAGTTTTGGGTCGTGACAAATGGTATCTGAGCCAGGCTTCATAGGTCTCACGTGTACAAGCCAAGTCTAAGTAGAGTCTCGAGGATTAGTATGGAGACATCTATACTTATCTTCGAGAGGCTATGAGGACTGTTAGGAAACTTTCTTTATTTCATCCTTTCTTGTCGTGTGTGGTCCCTATCGCTAGTGTTGAGTGTCACGTGTTATTTTGGAAGATGCCAAGGACCAGAGCTTCTATTTCGAGCGATGGAGGGGAGGCAATCCCCGAGGCAGTTGTTGAGGCCCCAGCCAGAGGTAGGGGTAGGGCCCGAGTTGGGGGTCGTGCTCGTGGGGCAGCACATAGTAGATGTCATGCCCGAGGAGTGGTACCTGCTAGAGGCCGTGGTAGAGAGGCTTCCCCAGAGCCACATGTTGCGGTAGGTGAGGACCAAGTTCCTCTAGGGTTCACAGAACCGTTGTTTCAGGAGACCCTATTGAGGATGCTGGGAGTTATGGAGAGCTTTACTCAGGGTGCTGCGGGCACGCCTCAGGGTTCGCAGACCAGAGCAGGGGCACAGACCACAGAGAAGCATCAGGGTCCGGGTGTCCAGGATCAGGTAGGTCAGCCACCATTGGTTCCCATGCCAGCTGCCGGTGCACAGGATGCCCCAGATGTAGTTCTGATAGTGGAGGACCAGAAGTGTTATGAGAGGTTTCAGAGGATGAACACCCTAGTTTCAAGGTGGTAAGAACGAGGATGCTCATGAGTTTCTTACCTTTTTCCGTGAGATGCTTGAGGCGGTGAGGATGGTGGATGCGAGGGGTGTCCATTATATTGCTCTCCAGCTCTGTGGGATAGCCAGGGATTGGTGGAGGTCTTGTGTAGAGTCCATGCGAGTGGGATCACTTCCGGTTGAGTGGGATGCTTTCTCTAGTGCCTTTTGAGATTGCTTCATTCCTTGGAGTGTGCGTGAGGAGAGCAGGCTGAGGTTTGAGGGTTTGACTCAGGGTGGCATGTCTATTGTGGAGTACGAGGCACATTTCTGTCAGCTGTCTCAGCATGCCACGTCTTTAGTTCCAGATAAGGTGGAGAGGGTCTGCAGATTTGTGAGGGGATTGACTTTCTCCATCAGATCATATGTGTTCAGATCATCCCGTGAGAGTGCTTCCTTTTAGTCCATTATGAGCATCGCAGGGAGACAGAGTTGTTGGTTCGAGAGGAGTTCGGGGACCCCAAGAGGGCCCATTCTAGTAGTCAGTTTTCTGGTTCTTCATTTGGAGGCAGAGGTTCTCAGAGGGATACTAGCTCATTTCAGCGTCAGAGGCCGGTTGCTTCCATGCCAGTGGTTGAAGGTGGACAGGTGTCCCGTGGGTCTCACAGTTCTGGCCGTGGTGCTTCATCTGGTTCGTCATAGCAGATCACCACTCCGAGGTCATGTTATAGTTGCACAGATCCGGGTCATTTGATACGATAGTGCCCTCTACAGACTCATACAGGGCCCCATCATACTTACTCAGCAGCTCTAGAGAGAGATCCAGTGCCTTCGGCTAGAGGTCGATGTAGGGGTCAGACAGCAGGTAGAGGCAGCAGAGCTTAGGGTAGTGGTGTTGTGGCTCAGCGTAGAGGTAGAGGTATGGCTCAGACAGGAGGTGGTAGAGGAGCCCAGTGTTATGCTTTTTCGGGGAGACCCGAGGCTGAGTCTTCTGATGCAGTCAACACAGGTATCGTCCCAGTCTGCCTTCTTTCTGCATCTATATTATTTGATACAGGGTCTACTTTCTCCTATGTGTCTACCTACTTTGCATCTAAATTTGATTTGGTATGTGATAGTATGCATGTGCCTATGCAAGCTTCTACACCCGTGGGTGAGCTCTTAGTGGTTGATCGAGTGTATCGATCATGTCCTGTTTCTTTGGCTGGGTAGACTTGATTATTCTGGGGATGGTAGACTTGATTATTTTGGGGATGGTAGATTTCAATGTGATATTGGGTATAGATTAACTTTCTCCCTACCATGCAATCCTTGATTTTCATGCTAAGATTATCACCTTAGCGATGCCTGGTGCTCTGAGGGTAGAGTGGAAGGGTACTAGTGGTTCTTACCCTAGTAAGGTTATCTCCTACATACGAGCCCAGAGGTTGATTGATAGAGGGTGTTTGTCCTATTTGGCTTTTATTCAAGATACTAGTGTTGAGTCGCCTTCCATGGAGTCCATTCCTATGGTTCAGGAGTTTGCTGATGTGTTCCCAACTGATCTTCCTGGTGTTCCTCCGGATAGGGACATTGATTTTGCTATTGACTTGGAGCCGGGCACTAAGCCTATCTCTATTGCCCCGTATCGTATGGCCCCGGCTGAGTTGAAGGAGTTGAAGGATCAGTTGCATGACTTGTTGAGCAAAGGGTGTATTCGCCCTAGTGTGTCACCTTGGGGAGCACCGGTTCTTTTTATTAAGAAGAAAGATGGCTCTATGAGGATATGTATTGATTATAGGCAGTTGAATAAGGTAACTGTTAAGAACAAGTATCATCTTCCTAGCATTAATGATTTGTTTGATCTGCTTTAGGGTGCGGCGTTGTTTTCTAAGATTGACTTGAGGTCCGGGTATGTCCAGTTGAAAATTAGGCCATCGGATATTCCTAAGACAGCTTTTTTGACTCATTATGGCCACTACGAGTTCTTGGTGATGTCTTTCGGGCTGACTAACGCCCCTATGGCATTTATGGAGTTGATGAACGGAGTGTTCCATCCGTACTTGGATTCCTTCATGATCGTGTTCATTGATGACATTTTGATATATTCCAAGACCGAGGAGGATCATGTCAGTCACTTGAGGTTGGTGCTTCATAGATTGAGAGAGCAGAAGTTGTATGCCAAGTTCTCCAAGTGTGAGTTTTGGCCTGATTTTGTGGCATTCTTGGGACATGTGGTGTCCAAGGAGGGTATTAGGGTTGATCTGGCCAAGATTGAGGTAGTTAATGGCTGGACGAGACCTACTTCTCCTACCGAGATTTGGAGTTTTATTGGGTTGGGAGGCTACTACGGACAGTTTGTGCAAAGCTTCTCTACTATTGCAACGCCGTTGACTAAATTGACTCAGAAGACCGTGGAGTTTCATTGGTCCGATGAGTGTGAGGCGAGCTTTCAAAAGCTTAAGACTTTGTTGACTTATGCTCCTGTGTTGACTTTGCCCGAGGAGGGTGTGGGTTTTACTGTATATTGAGATACCTCTAGAGTTGGTTTGGGAGGTTTATTGATGCAAAAAAGGGAAGGTTATTTCCTATGACTCTAGACAGTTGAAGGCTCTTGAGAAGAACTATCCTACCCACGACTTAGAGCTTGCGGTGGTGGTATTTGTAATTAAGTTGTGGTGGCACTACTTGTATGGGGTTGATTGTGAGGTTTTCACTGATCATCGGAGTCTTCAGTACATTTTCAGTCAGAGGGATCTGAACTTGAGACAATGCAGATGGCTTGAGTTGCTGAAGGACTATGATATGACCATTTTGTACCATCTTGAGAAGGCCAATGTGGTGGCTGATTCTTTGAGTAGGAAGGCTCCTAGTATGGGGAGTCTCGCCGCGAATAGTGTTGATATGAGGCCCTTGGTTAGAGATGTTCATAGGTTAGTCAACAGCTTGGTTAGGTTGCAGGTTTCTGAGGAGAGCGGTGGTTTGATTACGTTCATTGAGGTCCATTCTTCCTTAGTTGAGCAGATTCGAGAGCGCCAGTTTGAGGATGAAAAGTTGTGTCTCATTCGAGACAAGGTGATGAGAGGTGAAGCCAAGGAGGCTGCACTTGATTTTGATGGAGTTTTAAGGATTGGGGGTCGGATTTGTGTGCCCAAGGTGGGCGAGCTTATTAGACTGATTCTAGAGGAGACCCATTATTCTAGATATTCTATCCATCCAGGAACAGCGAAGATGTATCATGATCCGAGTCAGCATTACTGGTGGTGTGGTATGAAGAGAGATATTGCAGACTTTGTATCTAGATGTTTGACATGTCAACAGGTCAAGTGTGAGCACTAGTGGCCCGGAGGTGTCACAGAGGATGCCATTCCTACTTGGAAGTGGGAGCGGATCACTATGGACTTTGTTGTGGGTTTACCTACCACCGTGGGTGGTTATGATTCTATTTGAGTGGTTTTTGATAGGCTGACCAAGTCTGCTCATTTCATTCCAGTTCGGGTGAAATATACAGTGGAGAAGTTAGCCCAGCTTAACATCAGTCAGATTGTTAGACTTCATGGGGTACCGATATATATAGTCTCGGATCGATGTTCATTGTTCACTTTGCACTTTTGTAGGGCTTTGCAGCATGGGTTGGGTACTCATTTAGATATGAGTACAACATTTCATGCTCAGACAGATGGTCAGTCTGAGTGGATAATTCAGGTGCTTGAGGACATGCTTCGTGCGTGTGTGATTGACTTTGGTGCTAGGTGGGATCAGCATTTGCCCCTAGCGGAGTTTGACTACAACAAAAACTATTATTCCAGCATTCAGATGGCCCCATTTAAGGCGTTGTATGGCAGACGGTGTAGATCACCTATTGGATGGTTTTATTCGGCGGAGATGGATTCCTTAGACACTGACTTGCTTAGAGATGCCATGGATTAGGTTCGTTTGATTCAGAGTAGATTGTTGATTGCTCAGAGTCGGCAGAAGAGTTATGCCGATCGGAGAGTCCGAGACCTAGTATTCATGGAGGGAGATCATGTTTGGCTCCAAGTGTCACCCATGAAGGGTGTTATTCGATTCGGAAAGAAGGGCAAGCTTAGTCCTAGGTTTGTTGGTCCTTTTGAGATTTTGGACCGGGTGGGGGAGGTGGCCTATAAGTTGGCCTTGCCACCTAGCTTGTCAGCTGTGCATCCTGTGTTTCATGTTTCTATGCTTTGGAAGTACATCCCGAATGAGTCTCGTGCGATTACACTCGATTCGATGGAGTTGGGTCCCTATTTGACTTATGAGGAGGAGCCTACAACCATTCTAGATAAGCAGGTCCGTAAGCTTAGGACCAAAGAGATTGCTTCAGTGAAGGTGTAGTGGGGTCACCGTTCAGTTGGAGAGGCTACTTGGGAGTCCGAGTCCGACATGCGTGCCAGATATCCTCAGCTTTTTTAGGCTCCATGTACTTTCTTTTACTTTATGTTCGAGGACAAACATGATTTTTAGTGATGGATAATATAATGACCCTGAAGCTCATTTTTGGTAAATTTTATAAAATGACTGTTTTACCCCTCCCGAGAGTTGCCCCAAGTCATGTTTAGTTAATATCAAAAATTAGTTTTGTGATATTCTTGTTAAGTTTTGGTTTTTGGAAAATTTTGAATTCTAAAGGCTTAAGTTGTTAAAATGTAGTTTTTGGGGTCATTCAGAGTTTCGGGTCTCGGATGGAGATTCTGTCGATTCCATCAGTTCCGGAATGTGAGAATTGGTCAAGGAGATTTGACGGAATGGGATTTGGGGCTGTATCGTGGACTTGAGGCTTTGAGTTGGAAAATAGTGAAATTTTGATCATAGAGTTGACTTTGGTCAACATTCGAAGATCGGATGCTCGAAATTTGATTCCGACAACTCCTTTGGATTCAGGGGATGATTTTAAGCCTAGGATTGGCCTTGGTTGAATTTTTAGAGGTCCCGAGCTTGATTTGAGTTTTTGAGGCTTAAGTTAGTTTAGTTGTGCTTTATCGGGTTCTGGGTCAAGCAGACCTCGAATTTGAATTCTGACGGTTCCATTGAGTCCATAATGTTGACTTTAGTAGGGTAGCATGTATGGTTTGTGTGCACGGGATTTCGAACGAATCCCGAGGGTCCATTCGGAGACTTGTGGAATGGCTGATTTTGTTGTGTCTGGTTCCTGATATTTTGGCCTCCGCATTCGCGGAGGGCACCTTTGTTCGCCTCCGCATTCGCGGAGATAGTGGCGCGTTCGTGGAGGGTGAGGCTGTTGACCTTCGTGTTGGCGGAGTAGGGTTCACGCTCGCAGAGGGTCCTTATGTTGATCTCCGCATTCGCGGAGGTAATGACCGCGTTCACGGAGTTCATTTTATACCTGAACAGTGTAAATTCGGGAAATTTTCCATTTTCACCATTTTGGAGCTTGGGAAGGCGATTTGAAAGAAGGAATTTCGTGGAAACCTATTGGGTAACTGATTTTAACTCTAATACTTGATTACCCACCCATTGATTCTATCATGATTTCAACTTGAAATTTGGGTTTTTAAAGTGAGATTTTGGGGGTTTTACTTGAACTCAGAATTTTTGATCAAATGGTGATTGTGGACTGTTTTGAACTCCTTTTTCAAAATGGTTTTTACTAATGAATTTCTAATGCTTGGAGGATCATTTTCATGTGAGAATTTCCGGATTCAAACCTTGTTTTCGAAATCAAATTTTTGAGCCATTTGGACCCCTTTGCCCGAATTTCGTGTTCTTGGTGTTGTTAGTCGAAATTTGATTCTGATTCATAATTTGAATAGATTGAGTTGTTTTGGATTGCTTTCGGAAAGGAAAAGATCCGGTTGTTGATTGATTGCGATTTCGGTTAAGGCAAGTAAACTTCTTAAACTTTGCGAATCTTGCAGAATTTCGGATTTCTCTTTCTTGATTGTGTTGGGGAGTAATGGGATTGAGGTATCGGTTGAATTCTTGTACGCATCAATCTAAATTGATCGGCGGGGTAATAAAATGGCTATGTGTGTTAAAGTAGTAGGCCAAAATGTGATAGGCCATGATCTTGATATTGATGTGTAATTGGAAAAAATGTTATGATAATTTCGTTGTGATTGTGAACTTAATGAATATGTCTTTTGCTCATTGTGGACTATGGGACTAGACTTGAAACTCTTGCTTAGTGATTGATCCTATTTTTGATTAAAGGAGTAGTGAATTGGAGACTAGGCAATTGATCTTGTTGTAATTGTTGATGTTGATATATTGTTGATAGTGTGACGTGATTTGCATTGATATGAATTGCGTTGTGATTGTGAGCACTACATTCTTCTCATTATTTGTGTGAGCATTCTTATGTGCATTGGTTCTGGAAATACTATGATGAGACACTTTGATGATTATGCCGATGGGAAATGGTTCTGGCGATTGAAGATTATGCCAATGGAAAAATGGTTCCGGTGGATACATGGTCCATGTGTGGCCCCCATGGGTTCCGATCTGAGATTCAGCGGATGTGTATCATAGGACAGACATGCATTACTCTACTTGACATTGCATTGCATTATATTGTCTTATTCTTGTCATTGTGAAGTTGTGTGAATGCCTTATGACTCTGAGATTGCTATACTTGATACTGATGATGTTGTTTCAGTGGTGTTGTTGAGCTTTGTATTATATGAACTGTGTAGTTTAGGTTGGGCTGATTTCTGTGCAGGTTGTAGTTATGGAGGTTCGGTTAGAAGCAAGGAAGTTCGTGAATTTTTATTAGATTTGCCTTGTTTTGTTAGTTGATTTGCTGGGTACCGTGTTGTTTGGTACTCACCCTCGCTTCTACACTTGTGTAGGTTCTGACCCCGGACCGTGATCTAGTTCTCTCCTCTTCTTACTCCTAGGCTTTTGAGGAAACTGGAGAAGTAGTTGTTCGATGCTGGTGATCTCTCTCGGTCCTTTTATTTATTCTTTGTTTCTATTTGAGATACAAAGATTCTGAGACTTGTAATTTCATTTCAATTCTGTATTAGTGGCTTGTACATGGACAATCAGTCTTGGGAATGATTGTTTATGTTTGGATAGACTTCCACTTTAGTTGTTCTTCTTTAATTGCTTTTTCTGCTTGTTGGGTTTTAGACTGACTTGTCCTAGTGGGATAGAACAAGTGTCATCACACCCGTTTTTGGGTCGTGACATTAACAGACACCATAAACGAATATATGATCTATTAAAATTGAATAAATATTATATCTAAATATATGGTTAATAGTATATATCCTAACATTATGTATATATAATTACTAGTTCTGGGAACGTGCGTTGCACGTTTATCCCAAAATATTTGATGTAAATTTTGTATTGTAAATAACATATTTTATCCCCTTCAAATCTATTGGTATTTTCTTTAAAAATCCATCATTTTTACGATAGAAATGTACATATATCTTCCTAATAAAAAGAATACATCCTTAATTATAGAATTGATTAAATGTGCATAAAGTAAAAATAAGTAACTATTGTACAAATACAATATTCAAATGAGGATGGTAAAATACAACATGCTAGGCTAATGTATAGTTGTATACATAGCAACAAACCATTGTAAATTCTCAATAATAATAATAACAATAAAATAATAAAAAGTTGTACAATAACAACAAACAATAAACATAAACACTTAATAAAAAAAATAAAAAGAGACGAGAAGAGAGCATAGAGATGTTCTCTTTTCTTTTTCAATTGTTTTAAGTGTGTATAATATTGTGTCAAATTTCACTATTTATAGGATATGATTGAGAAACACAAAGAATTTTCATGAATATGACATTAATCCATTAGAGATCATGGATGAGGATGAGAGGTGTGATTAAAAACCATAATGAACAAAATTAGTGGGAGTTACATATATTCAACTAATGGAGAGTTAGTGGTAATAAATATATGTAATACACTTCACATTAAGACAAATATATATATATATATATTAATTGGAAGATGAACAAAACAAAACAATTTCTTTTTGTAAAGGACAAACATAACCATTCATATTTTCAATTGGAAGATGAACAAAACAAAAATTCATGAATTTACTAATACAAAGAATGCATATTCAAGAGATTTTATGGTAATATGATGATTTACTATTTACTATTTAATATTTAATTTATTAAATAATTTATAACATTTAAATTTAATGTAGGGGTAAAAGCATAATCTAACTTTTGCCTAAAATTCTTCTCACTTTTAGTATGACTATTAAATAATAGAAATAAAATTGTATGGTAAAGTGATGAGGCAGTCTATTGTTCACTTGTATATGGTATAATAAGATAAATATTATTACTATTACTATTAAAATTAAATGGACAAGCAATAACCAAATATTAATAAAGGAAGTTCCAAGATTGGCATCAATGTTCCTATTCCAATTCTGTTGCCATTCTTCTCCTTTACCGGATCCAAGACTTCCTTCGCTGGTGACCTCAATTTCTATGGCAAGGCTGGAGTTCAGTTTTACACACAGATTGTATGTAAAATAGAAGAAGGAATTCAAATATATAGAAGCAAAAGCTCTGCAACCTACAAATAAGAAGGAATAAAATATATTAATAACAAATTATTTCTAAAGACAATAACAATTAATCCTATCAATCCATACAAAAAAAGCTTCTAATCCAAAGAAGACGCTAGGATGCAGTATAATTGATTGCATGCAATTTATAAAGAAATGGAAATTAGGGTTTTATACGCTAGGATGCAGTATAATTGATTCTTTGTGCATGTATGTTTTGTAGATAAAGTTGGAGTATTATAGTTTTATTAATGGAAACTCTTCAAATTCTTTAGCCTAAAATTAAAGTATATAATATGTTTGTTTGATTTTTAATACTAAAATCAAAATCAAATCAAATATTATCTATTTTTACAAATGTAAACAAAACCAAATTCAAATAAAATCAACTTATTTGAACTAATTTTACCCAAACTGTGAACACCCCTAGTCTTTTCCATATCAATGCAGAGAAAGAACATATGCTCTATAGTCTCATCACAATACACAAACCATATCTGTTATTATCCCCCATTTAACCAACCTATCTTTTGTATATAACTTTCTGTAAGCCACCATATGATCTAACTGTACCGAATCTCATTGAATCACACTTGAACCATCAGAATGGTATCTCTTCAATATAGACACATAAAATACAATATGAACAATTGACAGACATGGAGGTAAGGCCAACTCATATGCCACTTGGCCAATACGCCGAACACCTCAAACGGAACAATAAACCTAGCGCTAAACTTTTCCCTCTTTCCAAATCTCATGACATCCTTTATAGATGACACCTTCAACAACACCTTCTCTCCAACCATGAACTCTAAATCACGAATCCTCTGATCCGCATATATCTTTTGCCTGCTCTAAGTTGTGAGAAGTTTATGTTCAAGAATCACCCTCACCTTGTCCAAGGAATCTCTCAACAAGTAAGTACCCCATGGTTTAACCTTAAAACTATTGAACAACTCAATTGTAACAATAGTTGTTGTTGTAAGCGAACTCTACTAAGGGAAATAAATGGTTCCAACGACAAAAAATTGATACCTGCTACTCATAAGTTGTAACACCCCATGGATTTGAGGTTATCTAGATTATTACACACCAAGGAACTTTTGGTAAGATCCCCCTCAACTTTTTGTTGGAGAAGGATTCAAAATTCAGAATATCTTTGTGTGAATAGCCAGCTTCTTCGTGTGATGCATTATTAGTTTGTACTTCCCATATTGCTTTCCTCTATATGTTGTATCCACAACTTATACTTCTAGTGACATAGATTCCGATCCAGTAGTGCTTGCTCTATTCCAAGAACCTAGATCAATTGAGTTCAAATCTTAATAGTGAAACGCGTCATGATACTTTGTTTCTTTTTTCGTCATTTGACAGTTGAGGGGATTATTGGTCAAACACAATCTACTTATTAATTACCAAAAAAGCAATTCTCAAATGAATGACAAAACACAAACTGTTTTTCTTCAAAATTGTTCTGATAAAAATGCTTCATAAAATAAATAGTTTTTGAACATTGAGTTTTTGAATTCTTCCTTTCTATTGAAGCAGATCGAAAAGAAGAAGAAAAGGATGGGAAAAATTGTTCTTTCTGCAGTTATCACCAAAGCAACAGAAGCAGCTAGAAATCTACTCCTTGAAAAATGGTCAAACTTGAATTCATTAGAAGAGAGCATGAATTGGCTCAAAACAGAAATGAAGCTAATTCAGTCTTACATTGTTGATGCAAGGACCAAATTAACTAAAGGAGATTCAAGGGTGAAAACTTGATAATGTATATTGAACAACTTGTGGATGATGCAGACGACATCTTAGAAGAATTCCTTCGCAAAATTGAGCTTAAGGAACAACTGGTTGTCGCGTTGGTCATGTTTCTTCTACCCACAAGTTTGTTGCGGAGATTGAAAAGACAAAAAGAAAGGTTGCTGAGATTGATCGTTTGAGGACAACCTATGGTATCACTGATACAAGTAACAAAAACAATCAACATGACTATATTCCATTGGACCAGAGAGGATTATTCTTTCATGCTGATGAAACAAAGGTCATCGGTTTGGATGATGACTTCAATATGCTAAACGCCAAATTACTTGATTATGATTAGCCTTATGGAGTTGTTTCAATAGTTGGCATGCCTGGTTTGGGAAAAACAACTCTTGCCAAGAAACTTTATAACCATATCCGTGATCAATTTGAGTGTCGGGGATTGGTAAATGTTTCACAGCAGCCAAGGGCCGGAGAAATCTTACATGACATAGCCACACAAGTTGGACTGACAGAACATGAAAGGAAAGAAAACTTGTCTTGCAATCTACTATCACTCTTGAAATGAAAAAGGAGTGTTATCCTCTTAGATGACATTTGGGATGTTGAAATTTGGAATTATCTGAAACTTGCAGTCCTTCCTGAATACAATTCAAAAATTGGCAGTAGGATAATTATCACCTCTCGAAATAGTAATGTAGGCAAATACATAGGAGGGGATTCCTCAACTCTAGATTCGGAGAACAGTTTTGAACTCTTTACCAAGAAAATCTTTGTTTTTAATAATAATATTAATTGAGCTAATGCTTCACCTGACTTGGTAAATATTGGTAGAAGTATAGTTGAGAGATGTGGAGGTATACCATTAGCCATTGTGGTGACTGCAAGCATTTTAAGGGAAAGAGAAAGAACAGAACATGCATGGAACAAAGTACTTGAGAGTATGAACCATAAAGTTCATGATGGATGTGCTAAGGTATTGGCTCTGAGTTACAATAATTTGCCAATTGCATTAAGGCCATGTTTCTTATATTTTGGCCTTTAACCTGAGGCCCATGAAATTCGTGGTTTTGATTTGACAAATATGTGGATTGCTGAGAAGTTGATAGTTGTAAATAGTGGTAATAGGAGAGAGGCTGATTGTTTGGCGGAGGATGTCCTAAATGATTTGGCTTCTAGAAACTTGATTCAAGTTGCCAAAAGGACATATGGTGGATCGGAAGAATTTCAAGTTGTCGCATACATGACTTGTTACATAGTTTGTGTGTGGACTTCACTAAGGAAAGTTACTTCTTTCACACTGAGCACAATGCATTTGGTGATCCCGACAATGTTGCTATGGTGCGAAGGATTACATTCTACTCTGATATTAATGTCATGAATGAGTTCTTCCATTTAAATCCTAAGCCTACGAAGCTTTGTGCACTTTTCTGTTTCACAAAAGACCCTTGCATTTTTTCTCAAATTGCTCATCTTAACTTCAAATTACTGCAAGTGTTGGTTGTAGTCACATCTCGAGATGGTTATGATCAGCATGTTACTGTCCCAAACAAAATTGGGAACATGAGTTGCTTACGCTATCTGCGATTGGAGGGGGGAATTAGAGGAAAATTGCCAAATAGTATTGTCAAGTTCAAATGTCTAGAGACCCTGTATATATTTCATAGCTACAGTAAACCTCCTTTTGGTGTTTGGAAGTCTAAACAATTGAGACATGTTTGTTATAGAGAAGAATCTTACAGTGTCTTTTTTGTAAGGCCATTTTGCCCCATCATGTACTCATTGCCTCCTAATAATCTACAAACTTAGATGTGGCTGGAAGATAAATTTTATGAACCGAGATTGTTGCACCGATTGATCAATTGAAGAAAATTGTGTATAATGGATGTATCCGGTTCTACCATTAAGATATTATCAGCATTGAGCCCTGTGCCTAAAGCGCTGGAGGTTCTGAAGCTCAGATTTTTCAAGAGCACGAGTGAGCAAATAAACTTGTCGTCCCATCCAAATATTGTCAAGTTGGTTATGTTTTGTTTCTCAGCAATGCTCTTGAACATTGAAGCATTCCCTCCAAATCTTGTTGAGCTAACTCTTGTCAGCTTGATGGTAGACGGTCATCTATGGGCAGTGCTTAAGAAATTGCCCAAATTAAGAATACTTACATTGCTTAGGTGCAGGCATGATGCAGAAAAAATGGATCTCTCTTGTGATAGCTTTCCGCAACTTGAAGTTTTGCATGTTGAGGATCCACGTGGGTTGCCTGAAGTAACGTGCACGGATGATGTCAGTATGCCTAAATTGAAAAAGCTATTACTTGTACAAGGCCAAATCTTTTCCCCAATTAGTCTTAGGGTCTCAGAACGGCTTGCAAAGCTGAGAATATTAAAAGCTCACTGGTTAGTTTCCTACTATAAATAATTATTTACGTTTAATATCCTCGATAAGATGATTTTTAAAAATTTGTCTAATAAATTGCAGGGATGCCTTTGAGAATGATTAAGTCTGTGCTGGAGAGCATCTTCTGACGCCTGTTGGTATTATAATAATAATAAATAAATAAAAAGTTTGATTGCTTGTGATTTGTAAAAATAAATTACTTTTGTATTTCTCTTTGTTTTTTTTATGTTTATTTATCTTTAATTAATAATAAAATAAATATCTTATTCTCAATAGAAAAAGTACAAGTAAGGACGACTAGACTTTATTTGTGGTGTGATTTGTTTCACTATCTTTTTGAAAAATTTTGATATATTTACTCTTTGATTCGAGTTTCCTGCATATATATGATGATTTGCATAAATATAAAATATACAAATACATATGGGTTGGAAAATATAGAAATATGCAAATCAAATGTATACAAAAATCATTAACAGATAGAATTGTATAAGATATACAAATGAGAAATGCTAGACTAAGAAGCTTCGTGCAACCTCTAAGGAAAGTAACTTCTTTCACACTGAGCACAATGCATTTGGTGATCCCGGCAATGTAGCTACCATGCGAAGAATTACATTCTACTCTTGATAATAATGCCATGAATGAGTTTTTCCGTTCAAATCCTAAGCCTATAAAGCTTCGTGCACTTTTCTGTTTCACAAATAGCTCTTGCGTAATTTCTTAAGTGGCTTGTCTTGACTTCAAATTATTGCAAATGTTGGTTGTAGTCATGCCTCAAAATTATTATCATTGTGTCATTGTCCTAAACAAAATTGGGAACATGAGTTGTTTACGCTATCTGAGGTTTGAGGGGAATATTGTTGGAAAATTAGAGGAGCCTAATTCAAAAGTTGAATTACTAAAATACCCTTTAAAAGTTGATTATCATTTTATTCTTTTATAAAAATAAAATAATTTTCCATTAAAAGGAGTTATCATAACTAAACTTAATTGGAAAGACCTTTCATCTACCTATGTACCTCTACAAATTCTATGAACTTTTAGTTACAAGTTCAATATTTTATGTCATTATTTATTTTCTTCAGTTTTAGTTTCTAACCATTTCAACTTATCATATTCTTCATCAAATCTCTCTCACACACACAGTATATGTATGGTAAATTACACCTTATTCAATATTTAAATCATGCACATTAAAGCTTTCTTTATTACCCAAAGAGGTAGAAAATTTGAGAGTCATATTTAATGATTTAATTAGCATACACCAAATTCACTGGCTAATTGTACAAAAACGTAACTAAATTATTAATATTAAATAATGAACAGTGTAATAAACTCTTGTCATTACTTTTCATTATGTACTCTATTTGAAATTCATATATTCAACGTTTGGCCGACAAGTTCAACTTATTTAATGTTGAAAGCACATGAAAAAATGACTGTTTATATATACATAATATTTATAAGTTTGGATGAGCACAAATAAGAATGAGGTGAACTAGAGTCCCATGCTTTTGGAAGAAAAAGGTTAGCATAAAAATTTACTTATTGTTTTCCATAGGGTTAAAACATTTTATGTATTGTATTTTATTCATCCTTTTCATTTGATATAATATCAAAAATAGTATAAACTTTGTTCAAATGATTTTATTCTTAGGAGATAATATAAATATATGTTTCTATTTCTCCACTCCTTTCTATTTGAGTGTTTCTCTAAAAATGTTATTTTTGTCATATCAGGTAGACAAAGAAGAAATTGTACGTTATCCCCAAAGAAACAAGGTCCAATAATTTTGACAATTAAAGGTAAAATTAGAAATCATAGTAAGACATCCAAGGATTTCCTTGGAGAAGTATTTCTTCCTTTATTGAACTGCCAAGTAGGATTAAGATATCACTTTAAGAACTTGCACTTCTCCTTTAGTTTATACTTTATTACTCAAACATGTTGTTTAATGCTAATATTTAGGTGATTCTTAAAAATTGAGTGCTCAATTGAAATGGGGTACACACGCCAGGCGCATACTTAGAAACTAGTTATACTAAAAGTGGGAAGCCACAAAGGTAAAAGTTGAAATATCATTTCACGCCTATACTAATTTAAAATGTGATAAATATATAATAAGTTAAATATTAATTAATCAAAATATTTTACAACCTTTTCACCTCCTAACTTAATTGCAAGCTAAAGAAAGTGACCATATTCATTTGTAAGTTACAAAGTGACAAGTTAATTATCTAATTGATTATGATATTATGGGTAAAGACTGTCATAAATGTTACTCTTGTAACAATAAAAACTTAGAGGACCAAATCAATGATATAATTGGAATAGGAAAAGATGATATTCTAAATAATAGTTATTATTAATTACATATGTAACGGTGTATGACCTATACTGGAATAATAGTTATTAAGAAAATATTTAAGGGTGTATTGATTTATTGGAACTATAGACATTTCAATGTAGCTAATTTATTTTATAGCCTTCACCCATAATTTATCATGAAATCTAAACTATGCCTCCATATTTATGTGAGGTTTATCCATATTCAGTTGCATTTTTTAATTCATATAACATTTTATTATTAGTACACTAAAAAGAGAAGAATTTAAAAAGTTGCATTCAATATTTTATTAAATAGCATTAACCAAATTCATGTGATAATTATCAAAGACGTACAAAAAGTCATTGCTTACTCCTATAAATATAAAAACTTATGGTTCAAACAAGTGCTTCAAGTTTAGGTGAAAAGGGATAAATAAAAACAAAAAGAGACCATTGATTAGTAAAAATGAGATCATAAGGACTCAGGGAATCAACTTTATTCATTATATTAGGTAATTGAGTACAAAATTTTAGCATCATCATAAAGTCTTTTTGTATATACGTTGTTGTAAGATAACGGATAAGTCTCAAGAGATCTTGATATAGTTGAGTTATAACCAAATGTGTATCTATGTTAAGGTAAGTATTGATAGACTAAAAGAACTCTATAACTTAGTTTTTACACTTTTTATATGTTTTGATTTTTAGTTTATAGCATAAAAAAAGTCATATAATATATTATACCAAGTTTATCATTTACAATATGTTAAACTAAGTTTTTGTGTTAAACATGCGAAGCACGTTCTCAGAACTAGTATAAATAAAATCATAAACAACATACATTCTAAATAGTATATTATTCTTTTTGGGATCTGACCATTTTTGGAAACGGAAGATGATTCTCTTATCGTTGAGCTTGTTGTCTAGGTAAATCAACACCAACTCCAAAACATGCTGCTTCCTTTGCGCGCTCAACCAAGAGACAACAGCTTGCCGAATCAACATTTTTCACTCGTCGTTGCGATAAAACCAAGAGACAGCTACGCATATAGATCATGTCTCTTGAGCTTGATTTTAGAAGCTCTTTCTGCTGAGTAATGATGCTTTTTTTTTTGGGAGGAACAAGTTGGTACCATAATTTTTTTATCTGTTGACATCTGATGTTTTGCACGAAATTTGTAACAATGATAACGAAGTTGGAAAACCAAAAAAAATAAAATTAGAAACAGCTACTGAGACACCAGGGAAAGGAGGAGATTGAGAAGCCTTTAAACCAGTAATAATACATGAATGAACAACCGATGAAGTTGGTCATCCACATTGAAGAAATATATGCTTTAGTTGATTCAGCACAATATGTGTTGTGACCTTCCGACCCGCAAAACTATTACTATCCAGTGAACTATATATCCTACCTATAGAGTGCAAACTTGTCACTATTTTGTTACAAATGTAATTCTCCAAGAAAACTATTACTGAAAACATCAGTTAGTATATTACTGTATAATGTATGCAAATATTGCAGTTTTTATGTCAAGGTCTCAAAGTTGCTTAGTGATTGCGCAAAATAACATAAGTAAGTTCCTCAATAAATTAAAGCTCTTGCGGAAAGGAACAAACTCAGAGAAGAAGAAGAAGTTGTCCAACACGATCAAGTTGAAGACAAATCAGAAAAGATTTTGCAGCACAAAGAATTCACACAACAAAAATCAGAACAATTCAATTTATGCCGATGAAGTTAGCAGAGTCAATGTAGACACGTAAACATCTGAAGCAAAAATTGTATAACCCAAAAGATTAGCTCCTAAGACGTAATTTCCGTAATTTGTAAGCACCATGACAGTAACAACTGCAAGCTTTGTCATAAAACTTAATTTGTCTAATATCTAAATTCATGACAGTAGTGTAAATTAGCACAAAACAGTGGCAAGAGATTAAAGGAAACAGTGGAAAGAGATTGAAGGATCACCTGAGATGAAGAAGAAGTGATCAATCTGAAGAAGAGAAGAAGGTAAAACCAAAACCAAGCCACACAATTACATACAGAATGAAGCGGCAGGCATGTTCAGAGTTAGATCGATGGACGCAACTGGCTTAAGGAATCAACACCTATCAGACATGGTTAATGAAGAAAATAGCCCGGGGAAGCAAGCTGGCAGGACAACAGCCAGCTGCTTTCCTGCCCACTTCTATATATACACAATTATGGAAAGACGTTTCATAGGAAGACACTTTAATTTATTTCTTCATGCACAAAATATTTTATAATACTATATTGCAAAAGTCGCATTGCCACCCCCTACCCCTCACCCTCCCCCCCCCCCTCAAAAAAAGAATAGATCAATATGATGAATGACCTTCATATGCATGTGGGGTTGGATCTTAAATTTTTATGAGTAGTTGGCATCCTTAATTCCTTATCTCATGTTGAATTTTTAGGGCTTATCTTTAAAAAACTATGAGAGTTATTGCACCTAGTGATCAAAAAATGAGTAAAAATTATTAGAGATTGAAATTCAAATTTCAGCATAAACAAAAATAAAATAAAATGGGTGGTTTCCTTTTTGTTTGTTTAATTTTGATGAATAGAGTTATTCAGTAATCATGTTGGATGGTTGATAAGTGTCATGAGGTGATGGGCCGTCTAATGTAAATGTTCCTTTTTATAAGCCATTATTTAGACTTGTCTTGATTTTTAAATGTTGCGTTCCCTAGCTCCATCCCCGGCATATAAGCTAGTAGAAATATGACAAAACTGCAAAATACGTAATGTTGAGCTAGCTGAACTCATGGTATTTTCTTTATCGTTTCTTATAATTTATGTTATTAAGTGAAAATCTAGGCTGCATTTGTTTCAAAAACTAATCAGAAATTGTTTCTCACCATCCTTTTTTTAAAATAAAGGCCGCCAGACTCAAAGATGGCTAAAAACTAAAGATTTGATGTCAATTAAATGGGCCCTAATATTCTATGTAAGCTTATTGGGCGAAATTTTTAGGAAGCTAAAGGCGTCTTCCTTTTTCTTTTAGCGAAAAATGTTTATTTTAAAGAGTTAAGGTATGTGGTTAATTTTTTAGAAAAAAGTAAGTATTTTTGTGGGTCATATTATTTTTGGACACTAACACTCGTCTTTTGTTTTTGGAGCGTACACATTGATATAACATTTTTGGTCCATAAATTGTTACTAGTAAATCATGTTTTTTATTTTTGCAATATATGACTCATCATGTTTAACAATCAATCAATCAAAATATATGGTTTCTTCATATAGTCACGAGTTTGTTATAATCGATCCTAAGAGGAGAACCTTATAGCTTACTTGCTATATCCCCACATCCTTGCATGACTTGATTCATTCTTCGAACCCTGCTTCTGCCTTCCGTCTCTTCCCATTCTAATAAATTCTTTTTTTTAAAAAAAATATTTAAAGAATTATATTGCCTACAAATACAAAATAACAACTTACCAATACAAATTTAGCATGCCACATAAGTAATTAAGCAATGAAATGACTAATAATTATGTAAATTTATGAATATTTACAAGCACGTGGGATCAAAATTAAAGTACACAATTAAATTAATTAAAAATTTAATATGATATCATCAAGAGTTAAATAAAATAAAAATTGAGTGGCAAAAAATTCTACTCCGTCTATCTATCTTGTAACACCCCTAAAATTCTAACCCAAAATCAGACCTTGAAAATTTCTGCAGTCTGGTGCCACAGAAGTTTTCTACAGCCAGTAGAAGTATCTACGGATCGTAGATGGGTTCGTGGAACTAGGTCCTTGAAAGTTGGTTCTTAGGTCTATGTTTTACGGACCGAACTACGGGTCGTAGAAGCTTTTACGTCCGTAGAAAGGCCTCGTGGAAACGAGTCCTGAAACACCCCTCCCAGTAAAATTTTTATGGACAAGCAGGACGACCCTTCAAAGTTCTTATGGAATGTGGAAAGGGTCCATAATCCCCAACTTCAGAAATTCAAAAAGCTCAGCATGTTCCTACAAGAGGGTCTACGGCCCATAGACTTTTGTACGGATCGTAGATGGCCTTCCATAGATAGCTTCTGTCAGTTTTAAGAGGAGTTATTTTAGTATTTTCCCACCCTTTCTAAATCTAAACCCCGATGTTTTTACACCTAATTAAGGTCAAAAAAATCTCCTAGCAAAAAGTTGAGTTAAAAGCTTCCGTACCGATTGAGTTTTGATGTAAGATTCTACTTAGGTCAACTTCAAATGACCATATCTCTCATAATATGACAAATTAGGTGTCCCATAATCTATCCAATTAAAGTTCTATGAGTTCTCTTTCCAATGCCACCAAGTTTGCCTCATTTTGAATTAGAAGTAAAACGTTATGCCCATTTTAGTGAAGCCATGTAAGACAGTTGATGTTCTACGATCGGACCTACGGACGGTCGAATGTTCTATGAACCGTAGAGCCTTCAGTGAAGGCTTCTATGAATTTTTTTTCAGAAACTTCCTGCACGTGTTTCAGGGTTATTTTGATCCTTTCTCAAGCTTTTTAGCCTTATTCTAAGTCATTTTTGGGTGTTTTAACTAAGAGCCCTTTTGGATTATGTAATGACCCTGAAGGTCATTTTTGGAATTTTTTGTAAAATGACCATTTTACACCTCCCGAGATTTGCCCCGAGTAATGTTTGACTGATATCCGAAGTTAGTTCTGTGAAAATTCTTGTTAAGTTATGGTTTTTGGAAAGTTTTGAATTCTATAGGCTTAAGTTGTCAAAATGTGGTTTTTGGGGTCATTCGGAGTTTCGGGTCTCGGATGAGGATTCCGTCAATTCCATCAGCTCCGGAATGTGAAATTTTGTTAAGGAGAGTTGACGAAATCAGATTTGGGGCTGTATCGTGGATTTGAGGCCTTGAGTTAGAAAATTGTGAAATTTTGATCATAGAGTTGACTTTTGTCAACATTCGGAGATCGGATGCTCAGAATTTGATTCTGACAACTTTTTTGGATCCGGGAGATGATTTTAGGCCTAAAGATCGCCTTGGTTGAATTTTTAGAGATACCGAGCTTGATTTGAGTTTTTGAGTCTTAAGTTAGTTTTGTTGTACTTTATCGGGTTTCAGGTCAAGGAGACCTCGAATTCGAATTCTGACGATTCTATTGAGTCCGGAACGTCGAATTTAGTATGGTTGCATATCTGGTTTGTGTGCACGGGGTTTCGAATGAATTTCGAGAGTCCTTCAGGAGACTTGTTGAAATTGCTGATTTTGCTGTGTTTGGTGTTTGAACTTTTGGCCTCCGCGTTCGTGGAGTGCACTGTGTGTTGGTCTCCGCATTTGCGGAGCCAAAGCGCATTCACGGAAGGTTCCTGCCTTAGCCTCCGCGTTCACAGGCTAAATGAGCCGCGTTCGCGGTGGGTTAATTTGACCTGAAACAGTGTAAATTCGGGAAATGTCCCATTTTCATCATTTTGAAGCTTGGAGAGGCGATTTGAAAGTGGGAATTTCATGGAAACCTTGTGGGTAACTGATTTTAACTCTAAACCTTGATTACCCATTGATTCTATCATGATTTCAATTTGAAAATTGGGTTATCAAAGTTGAATTTTGGGGGGTTTTGCATGAACTCTGAATTTTTTATCAAATGGTGATTGTGGACTGGTTTGAATTCCGTTTTCAAAATGGTTTTCACTAATGGATTCCTACTGCTTTGAGGATTTATTTCATGTTAGAATTTCTGGATTCAAACCTTGTTTTCGAAATCAGATTTTTGAGCCATTTGGACCCTTTTGCCTGAATTTCGTGTTATTGGTGTTGTTGGTTCCAAAATTTGATTGTGATTCATAATTTGTATAGATTGTGTTGCTTTGGATTTCTTTCGAAAGGGAAAAGCTTCAGTTGTTGATTGATCGCGATTTCGGTTAAGACAAGTGGACTTCTAAAACTTTGCGAATCTTGTAATATTCCGGATTTCTCCTTCTTGATTGTGTTGGGGAATAATGGGATTGAAGTTTGGGTTGAGTTCTTGTATGAATCAATCTAATCTAATCGGCGGGTTCAATAAAAATGGCTATGTGTGCTAAAGTGTGATGGCCGTGATCTTGATATTGATGTGTAATTGATAAAATGCCTTTATAGCCTCGATGTGATTATGAAATTGACAAATATGTCTTTTGCTCATTGTAGATTATGGGACTAGATTTGAAAATCTTGCTTAGTGATTAATCCTTCTTGTGATGAATGGAGTAGTGACTTGGAGACTAGGCAAATTGATCTTGTTGATGTTGATATATTGTTGATAGTGTGACGTGATTTGCATTGATATGAATTGCATTGTGACTGTGAGCACTATCATTTTCTCATTATTTGTGTGAACATGCTTATGTGCATTGGTTCTGAAACACTCTGATGAGACTGATTGATGATTATGCCGATAGGAAATGGTTTCGGCGATGCCGATGAAAATGGTTCTGGCGATGCCGATGGGAAATGGTTCCGGCAATTGATGATTATGCCAATGGAAAATGGTTTCGGCGATGCCGATGGGAAATGGTTCCGGCGATTGATGATTATGCCGATGGAAAATAGTTTTGACGGATACATGGTCCATGTGTTGCCCCCATGGGTTTCGATCTGAGATTCATCGGATGTGTATCGTAAGACAGACATGCATTATTCTACTTGACATTGCATCTCATTGCATGGTTTCATCCTTGTTATTGTGGAGTTGTGTTTATGCCTTGAGACTCTGAGAGTTGTATACTGATGTGAGTTATTTCGGTGATGTTGTTGAGTTGTTGTTGATCTATGTGTTATTTGAACTGTGGATTGGAATCTATTAGGTTGGGCTAATTTTCTGTGCAGGTTGTAGTTATCGGAGGTTTGGTTGGAAGTAAAGGATTCGTGATTTTATTAGATTTGCCTTGTTTTATTTGTAGATTTGTTGGGTACCGTGATGTTTGGTACTCACCCTTGCTTCTACACTTGTGTAGGTTCCGAGCCTGGACCATGATCTAGTTCTCTTCTTCTTATTACTCCGAGGCTTTTGAGGAAACTTGAGAGCTAGTTGTTCGATGTTGGCGATCTCTCTAGACCTTTTACTTTATGTTTTGTTTTATTTGTGATACAAAGACATTGAGACTTGTAAACTCATTTCAATTATGTATTAGTGGCTGGCACATATGACAACCAGTCTTGGGAAGGATTGTTTAGTTTGAAGTCTTCCGCTTTAGTTGTTCTTCTTTAATTTCTTATTTCCACTTGTTGGATTTTAGGCTGACTTGTCCTGGTGGGAATGGACAAGTGCCATCACACCCGATTGTGAAAAATGGTATCAAAGCCCAGGTTTCATAGGTCTCACGTGTACAAGTCAAGTCTAAGTAGAGTCTCAAGGATCGGCACGGAGACGTCTATACTTATCTTCGAGAGGCTATGAGGATTGTTAGGAAACTTCCTTCACTTCATTCTCTCTTATCGTGCGTGGTTCTTATCGCTTGTGTTGAGTGTCGCGTGTTGTTTCGGCAAATGCCGAGGACCAGGGCTTCTGTTTTGAGTGATGGAGGGGAGACAGTCCTCGAGGCAGTGGTTGAGGCCCCAATTAAAGGTTGGGGTATAGCCCAAGTTGGAGGCCGTGCTCGTGGGGCAGTATGTGGGAGAGGCCATGCCCGAGGAGCGGCACCTGCTAGAGGCTGTGGTAGAGAGGCTTCCCCACAGCCACAGATTGAGGTTGGTGAGGACCAGGTTCCTCCAGGGTTCTCAGCACCATTCTTTTAGGAGACCTTATTAAGGATGCTGGGAGCTATGGAGATCTTTACTTAAGGTGTTGCAGGCACGCCACAAGGGTCGCAGATAAGAGCAAAGGTGCAGACCCCAGAGCAGCATCAGAATCAGGTTGTTCAGGATCCAGTGGGTCAGCCACCATTGGTTCGCGCACCAGTTGTAGGTGCACAGGATGCTCCAGATGTAGTTCTAACAGTGGAGGACCAGAAGTGTTATGAGGGGTTTCAGAGGATGAAACCACCCCAGTTTCAGGGTGGTAAGAGTGAGGATCCTCATGAGTGTCTGACCATGTGCCATGAGATGCTTGAGGCGGTGAGGATGGTGGATGTGATGGGTGTCCGTTTTGTTGCTCTCCAGCTCCGTGGGCCAGCCAGGGAATGGTGGAGGTCTTGGGTGGAGTCCATGTCTGTGGGATCTCCTCCGGTTGAGTGGGACATTTTCTTTAGTGTTTTTTGTGATCATTTCATTCCTTGGAGTGTGCGTGAGGAGAGCAGTCTGAGGTTTGAGGGTTTGACTCAGGGTGGTATGTCTATTGCGGAGTACGAGGCACGTTTCTGTCAGCTGTCTCATCATGCAGCGTCTGTGGTTCTAGATGAGGTGGAGAGGGTCCACAAATTTGTGAGGGGTTTGACTTTCTCCATCAGATCATATGTGTTCAGATCATCCCATGAAGGTGCTTCCTTCCAGTCCATCATGAGTATCGCTAGAGAGGCGGAGTTGTTGGTTTGAGAGGAGTTTGGAGATTCCAAGAGGGCCTGTTCTAGTGGCTAGTTTTCTGGTTCCTCATCGGGAGGCAGAGATTCTCAGAGAGGCGGTACTTCATTTCAGTGTCAGAGGCCGTTACATACTTCCATGCCAGTGGCTAAGGGTGGACAAGTGTCCCATGGGTCTCACAGTTCTGACCAGGGTGGCCGTAGTACTTCATCTGGTTCATCATAGCATATCACCATTCCGAGGTCTTGTTATAGTTGTGGGGATCTGGGTCATTTGATGCGACAGTGCCCTCTGCAGACTTATACAGGGCCCCATCGTACTTACTCAGCACCTCTAGAGAGAGATTCATCGCCTCCGGCTAGAGGTCGAGGTAGGGGTCAGACAATAGGTAGAGGCGGTAGAGCTTCGGGTAGTGGTGCTTTGGCTCAGCGTGGAGGTAGAGGTGTGGCTCAGACAGGAGGTGGTAGAGGAGCCCAATGTTATGCTTTTTCGGGGAGACTCGAGGATGAGCCTTCTAATGCAGTCATTACAGGTTTTATCCCAGTCTTCCATCTATATGCATCTGTATTATTTGATCCAGGGTCTACTTTCTCCTATGTGTCTACCTACTTTGCATCTGAGTTTGATTTGGTATGTGATCGTATGCCTGCATGTGCATGTTTCTACACCCGTGGGTAAGCCTTTAGTGGTGGATCGAGTGTATCGATCCTGTCATGTTTCTTTGGATGGGTACGACACTTGGGTAAACTTGATTATTCTGGGGATGGTAGATTTTGATGTGATATTGTGTATGGATTGGCTTTCTCCCTATCATGCGATCCTTGATTGTCATGCTAAGACTATCACTTTAGCGATGCCTGGTGTTCCGAGGGTAGAGTGGAAGGGCACTAGTGGTTCTTTCCCTACTAAGGTTATCCTTACATCTGAGCCCAGAGGTTGATTTATAGAGGGTGTTTGTCCTATTTGGCTTTTCTTTGGGATACCAGTGTTGAGCCGCCTCCCATGGAGTCTATTCTTGTAGTTCAGGAGTTTGCTGATGTGTTCCCTATGGATTTTCCTAGTGTTCCTATGGATAGGGACATTGATTTTGCTGTTAACTTGGAGCCGGGCACCAAGCCCATATCTATTGCCCCGTATCGTATGGCTCCAGCTGAGTTGAAAGAGTTGAAAGACTAGTTGCAAGACTTGTTGAGCAAAGGGTTTATTCGTCCTAGTGTGTCACCTTTGGGAGCACCGGTTCTTTTCATTAAGAAGAAAGATGGCTCTATGAGGATGTGTATTGATTATAGGCAGTTGAACAAGGTAACTGTTAAGAACAAGTATCCTCTTCCTCGTATTGATGATTTGTTTGATCGACTTCAGGGTACGGCGTTGTTTTCTGAGATTGACTTGAGGTCCGGTTATCACCTGTTGAAGATTAGACCATCGGATATTCCTAAGATAACCTTTCGGACTCGTTATCACCACTACGAGTTCTTGGTGATGTCTTTTGGGCTGACTAATGCTCCTGCGGCGTTTATGGACTTCATGAACTGAGTGTTCCGTCCGTACTTGGATTCCTTCGTGATCGTGTTCATTGATGAAATTTTGATATACTCCAGGACCGAGGAGGATCATTTCAATCACTTGAGGTTGGTGCTTCAGAGATTGAGAGAGCAGAAGTTGTATGCCAAGTTCTCCAAGTGTGAGTTATGGTTTGATTCTGTGGCATTCTTGGGACATTTGGTGTCCAAGGATGGTATTAGGGTTGATCCAACTAAGATTGAGGCAGTTAAGGGCTGGACGAGACCTACTTCTCCTACCGAGATTCGGAGTTTTGTGGGGTTAGTAGACTACTACAGATAGTTTGTGCAGAGCTTCTCTACTATTGCAGCACCGTTGACTAGATTGACTTAGAAGATTGTGGATTTTCATTGGTCCGATAAGTGTGAGGCGAGCTTTCAAAAGCTCAAGACTTTGTTGACTTCTGCTCCTGTGTTGACTTTGCCCGAGGAGGGTGTGGGTTTTACCGTATATTGTGATGTCTCTAGAGTTGGTTTGGGAGGCGTGTTGATGCAAAAAGGGAAGATTATTGCCTATACTTCTAGACAGTTGAAGGCTCATGAGAAGAACTATCCTACCCATGACTTAGAGCTTGCGGCGGTGGTATTTGTACTTAAGTTGTGGCGGCATTACTTGTATGGGGTTCATTGTGAGGTTTTTACTGATCATCGGAGTCTTCAATACATTTTGAGTCAGAGGGATCTGAACTTGAGAAAGTGCAGATGGCTTAAGTAGCTGAAGAACTATGATATAACCATTTTGTACCATCCTAGGAAGGCAAATGTGGGGGTCGATGCTTTGAGTAGGAAGGCTCCTAGTATGGAAAGTGTCGTCTCGATCAGTGTTGATATGAGGCCCTTGGCTAGAAATGTTCAGAGGTTAGCCAATAGGTTGGTCAGGTTGCAGGTTTATGAGGAGAGCGGTGGTTTGGTTACGTTCATTGAGGCCCGTTCTTCCTTAGTTGAGCAGATTTGTGAGCACAGTTTAAGGATGAGAAGTTGTGTCTCATTCGAGACAAGGATATGAGAGGTGAAGCAAAGGAGGCTGCACTTGATTCTGACGGAGTTTTGAGGATTGGAGGTCAGATTTGTGTGCCCAAGGTGGGCGAGCTTATTAGACTAATTCTGAGGAGGCCCATTGTTCTAGTTATTCTATCCATCCAGGGACAGCGAAGATGTATCATGATCTGAGTCAGCATTACTGGTGGTGTGGTATGAAGAGGGATATTGCAGACTTTGAATCTAGATGTTTGACCTGTCAACAGGTCAAGTGTGAGCACCAACAGCCCGAAGGTGTGTCCCAGAGGATGCCCATTCCCACCTGTAAAGTAGGAGCAGATCACTAAGGACTTTGTTTTGGGTTTACCTCCCACTGTGGGTGGTTATGATTCTATTTGGGTGGTTGCTGATAGGCTGACTAAGTATGCTCATTTCATCCCTGTTCGGGTGAAGTATACAACGGAGAAGTTAGCCCAGCTCTACATCAGTCAGATTGTTAGACTTCATGGGGTGCCGATATCTATAGTCTCGGATCGAGGTTCATTGTTCACTTCGCACTTCTGGAGGGCTTTGCAGCATGGGTTCGGTACTCATTTAGGTATGACTACAACATTTCACCCTCAGACAGATGCTCAGTCCGAGCGGACAATTCAGGTGCTTGAGGATATGCTCTGTACGTGTATGATTGACTTTGGTGCTATTTGGGATCAACATTTGCCCCTAGCAAAGTTTCCCTACAACAACAACTGTCATTCCAGCATTCAGATGGCCCCATTTGAGGCGTTGTATGGCAGATGGTGTAGATCACCAATTGGATGGTTTGATTCAGCGGAGATGGATTCCTTAGACACTGACTTGCTTAGAGATGCCATGGATCAGGTTCGTTTGATTCAGGGTAGGATGTTGACAGCTCAGAGTCGGCAAAAGAGTTATGTCGATCCGAGAGTCTGAGACCTAGTATTCATGGAGGGAGATCGTGTTTGGCTCCGAGTGTCACGCATGATGGGTGTTATGCGGTTCGGAAAGAAGGGAAATCTTAGCCCTATATTCATTAGTCCTTTTGAGATTTGGGATCGAGTGGGAGAGGTGGCCTATAAGTTGGCCTTACCACCTAGATTATCAGCTGTGCATCCTGTATTTCATGTCTCTACGCTTCGAAAGTACATCCCAGATGAGTCTCATGTGATCACACTCGATTATGTATAGTTGGGTCCTGATTTGACTTATGAGGAGAAGCCTACAACTATTATTGATAGACAGGTATGTAAGCTTAGGACCAAGGAGATTGCTTCAGTGAAGGTGTAGTGGGGTCACCATTCAGTTGGAGAGGCTACTTGGGAGTCCGAATCTGACATGTGTGCCAATTATCCTTAACTTTTCGAGGCTTCAGGTACTTTCTTTTACTTTATGTTCGGGGACGAACATGGTTTCTAGTGGTGGATAATGTAATGACCCTGAAGGTCATTTTTGGAAATTTTTGTAAAATAACCATTTTTCCCCTCGCGAGAGTTTCCCTGAGTCATGTTTGGCTGATATCCAAAGTTAGTTTTGTGAAAATTCTTGTTAAGTTATGATTTTTTGAAAGTTTTGAATTATAAAGGCTTAAGTTGTCAAAATGTGGTTTTTGGGGTCATTCGGAGTTTCAGGTCTCAGATTGGGATTCCGTCAATTCCATCAGCTCCGAAATGTGAAATTTGGTCTAGGAGATTTAATGATATATGATTTGGGGATGTATCGTGGATTTGAGGTCTTGAGTTGGAAATTTGTGAAGTTTTGATCATAGAGTTGACTTTGGTCAACATTCAGAGATCGGATGCTCGAAATTTGATTCTTACAACTCCATTGGATTCGGGGGATGATATTAAGCCTCGGGGTGGCCTGGGTTGAATTTTTAGGGGTCCCGAGCTTGATTTGAGTTGTTGAGGCTTAAATTAGTATTGTTGTGCTTTATCAGGTTTCGGGTCAAAGATACCTCGAATTCGAATTTCGACAGTTCCATTGAGTATGGAACGTCGAATTTAGTAGGGTTGCATATCTTGTTTGTTTGCATGGAGTTCCGAACGAATCCCGAGGGTCTTTACGGAGACTTGTTGAAATTTCTGATTTTTTTGTGTCTAGTGTCTGAACTTTTGGCCTCTGCGTTCGCAGAGGGACTTGGCGCATTCGGGGAGTGCACTGTGTGTTGGTCTCCACGTTTGCGGAGCCAGGGCGCGTCTGTGGAAGGTTCCTACCTTAGCCTCCGCGTTCGTGGGCTAAGTGAGCCGCGTTCGCGGAGGGTTAATTTTACCTGAAACAGTGTAAATTCGGAAAATATCTCATTTTCATCATTTTAAAGCTTGGAGAGGCTATTTGAAATAGGGATTTTCATGGAAACCTTTTGGGTAACTGATTTTAACTTTAAACCTTGATTACCCATTGATTCTATCATGATTTCAATTAGAAAATTAGGTTTTTAAAGTTGAATATTGAGGGGTTTTGCATGAACTCTTAATTTTTTATCAAATGGTGATTGTGGACTAGTTTGAATTCCGTTTTCAAAATGGTTTTCACTAATGGATTCCTACTGCTTTGAGGATTTATTTCATGTTAGAATTTCTGGATTCAAACCTTGTTTTCGAAATCGGATTTTTGAGCCATTTGGACCCTTTTGCCTGAATTTCGTGTTCTTGGTGTTGTTGGTTCCAAAATTTGATTGTGATTCATAATTTGTATAGATTGTGTTGCTTTGGATTTCTTTCGAAAGGGAAAAGCTTCAGTTGTTGATTGATCGCGATTTCGGTTAAGACAAGTGGACTTCTAAAACTTTGCGAATCTTGTAATATTCCGGATTTCTCCTTCTTGATTGTGTTGGGGAATAATGGGATTGAAGTATGGGTTGAGTTCTTGTATGAATCAATCTAATCTAATCAGCGGGTTCAATAAAAATGGCTATGTGTGCTAAAGTATTAGGCCAAAATGTGATGGGCCGTGATCTTGATATTGATGTGTAATTGATGAAATGCTTTAATAGCCTCGATGTGATTATGAAATTGATGAGTATGTATTTTGCTCATTGTTGATTATGGGACTAGATTTGAAACTCTTGCTTAGTGATTATTCTTTCTTGTGATGAAAGGAGTAGTAAATCGAAGACTAGGCAAATTAATCTTGTTGTAATTGATGTTGATATATTGTTGATAGTGTGACATGATTTGCATTGATATGAATTGCATTGTGACTTTGAGCACTATCATTTTCTCATTATTTGTGTGGACATGCTTATGTGTATTGGTTCCGTTTGTATCTAAATATTTGACCTGTCAACAGGTCAAGTGTGAGCACCAGCGGCCAGGAGGTGTGTCTCAGAGGATGCCCATTCCTACTTGGAAGTGGGAGCGGATCACTACGGACTTTGTTGTGGGTTTACCTACCACTGTGGTTGGTTATGATTCTATTTGGGTGGTTGTTGATACGCTGACTAAGTCTTCTCATTTCATCCCAGTTCGGCTGAAGTATACAGCGGAGAAGTTAGCCCAGCTCTACATCAGTCAGATTGTTAGACTTCATGGGGTGCCGATATCTATAGTCTCGGATCGAGGTTCATTGTTCACTTCGCACTTCTAGAGGGCTTTGCAGCATGGGTTCGGTACTCATTTAGGTATGACTACAACATTTCACCCTCAGACAGATGTTCAGTCCGAGCGGACAATTCAGGTGCTTGAGGATATGCTCCGTACGTGTATGATTGACTTTGGTGCTATTTGGGATCAACATTTGCCCCTAGCAAAGTTTCCCTACAACAACAACTGTCATTCCAGCATTCAGATGGCCCCATTTGAGGCGTTGTATGGCAGATGGTGTAGATCACCAATTGGATGGTTTGATTCAGCGGAGATGGATTCCTTAGACACTGAATTGCTTAGAGATGCCATGGATCAGGTTCGTTTGATTCAGGGTAGGATGTTGACAGCTCAGAGTCGGCAGAAGAGTTATGTCGATCCGAGAGTCTGAGACCTAGTATTCATGGAGGGAGATCGTGTTTGGCTCCGAGTGTCACGCATGATGGGTGTTATGCGGTTCGGAAAGAAGGGAAATCTTAGCCCTATATTCATTAGTCCTTTTGAGATTTGGGATCGAATGGGAGAGGTGGCCTATAAGTTGGCCTTACCACCTAGATTATCAGCTGTGCATCCTGTATTTCATGTCTCTACGCTTCGAAAGTACATCCCAGATGAGTCTCATGTGATCACACTCGATTATGTATAGTTGGGTCCTGATTTGACTTATGAGGAGAAGCCTACAACTATTATTGATAGACAGGTATGTAAGCTTAGGACCAAGGAGATTGCTTCAGTGAAGGTGTAGTGGGGTCACCATTCAGTTGGAGAGGCTACTTGGGAGTCCGAGTCTGACATGTGTGCCAATTATCCTTAACTTTTCGAGGCTTCAGGTACTTTCTTTTACTTTATGTTCGGGGACGAACATGGTTTCTAGTGGTGGATAATGTAATGACCCTGAAGGTCATTTTTGGAAATTTTTGTAAAATAACCATTTTTCCCCTCGCGAGAGTTTCCCTGAGTCATGTTTGGCTGATATCCAAAGTTAGTTTTGTGAAAATTCTTGTTAAGTTATGGTGTTTGGAAAGTTTTAAATTCTGAAGGCTAAAGTTGTCAAAATATGGTTTTTGGGTTCATTTGGAGTTTCAGATCTCGGATGGAATATCTGTCGATTCCATCAGCTTTGAAATATTGAATTTGGTCTAGGAGAGTTGACGAAATCAGATTTGGGGTTTTATCGTGGATTTGAGGCCTTGAGTTGGAAAATTGTGAAATTTTGATCATATAGTTGACTTTGGTCAACATTCGAAGATTGGATGCTCGGAATTTGGTTCTGACAACTCCATTAGATTCGAGGGATGATTTTAGGCCTAGGGGTTGGCTCGGTTGAATTTTTAGAGGTCCGGAGCTTGATTTGAGTTGTTGAGGCTTAAGTTAGTTTTGTTGTGCTTTGTCGGGTTCCGGATCAAGGAGACCTTAAATTCCAATTCCGACGGTTCCATTAGGTCCAGAACGTCAAATTTAGTAGGGTTGCATATCTGGTTTGTGTGCACGGGGTTCCAAACGAATCCCAAGGGTCCTTTCGAAGACTTGTTGAAATTGCTGATTTTGCTGTGTCTGGTGTCTGAACTTTTGGCCTCCACGTTCACGGAGGAACCTGGCGCGTTCGCGGAGTGCACTGTGTGTTGGTCCATTAGATTCGAGGGATGATTTTAGGCCTAGGGGTGGGCTCGGTTGAATTTTTAGAGGTCCGGAGCTTGATTTGAGTTGTTGAGGCTTAAGTTAGTTTTGTTGTGCTTTGTCGGGTTCCGGATCAAGGAGACCTTAAATTCCACTTCCGACGGTTCCATTAGGTCCAGAACGTCAAATTTAGTAGGGTTGCATATCTGGTTTGTGTGCACGGGGTTCCAAACGAATCCCAAGGGTCCTTTCGAAGACTTGTTGAAATTGCTGATTTTGCTGTGTCTGGTGTCTGAACTTTTGGCCTCCACGTTCACGGAGGAACCTGGCGCGTTCGCGGAGTGCACTGTGTGTTGGTCTTTGCATTCGAGGAGCCAGGGCGCGTTAGCGGAAGGTTGATGCCTTAGCCTCCGCGTTCGCGAAGGGTTAATTTAACCTGAAACAGAGTAAATTCGGGAAATGTTTAATTTTCACCATTTTCATCATTTTGAAGCTTGGAGAGGCTATTTGAAAGAGGGATTTTCGTGGAAACCTTGTGGGTAAATGATTTTAACTCTAAACCTTGATTACCCATTGATTCTATCAGATTTCAATTTGAAAATTGGGTTTTCAAAGTTGAATTTTGGGGGGTTTTGCATGCACTCCGAATTTTTGATCATATGGTGATTGTGGACTGGTTTGAATTCCGTTTCAAAATGGTTTTCACTAATGGATTCCTAATGCTTTGAGGATCATTTTCATGTAAGAATTTCCGGATTCAAACCTTGTTTTCGAAATTGGATTTTTGAGCCATTTGGACCCCTTAGCCCGAATTTCGTGTTCTTGGTGTTGTTGGTTTCGAAATTTGATTGTGATTCATAATTTGTATAGCTTGTGTTGCTTTGGATTGCTTTTGGAAGGGAAAAGCTTCAGTTGTTGATTGATTGCGATTCTTGTTATGGCAAGTAGACTTCTAAAACTTTGCGAATCTTGTAATATTCCGGATTTCTCCTTCTTGATTGTTTTGGGGAGTAATGGGATTGAGGTATGGGTTGAGTTCTTGTATGAATCAATCTAATCTAATCGGTGGGTTCAATAAAAATGGCTATGTGTGCGAAAGTGTTAGGCCAAAGTGTGATGGGCCGTGATCTTGATATTGATGTGCAATTGATGAAAGGAGTAGTGAATCGGAGACTAGGCAAATTGATCTTGTTGTAATTGATGTAATTGTTGATATTGATATATTGTTGATAGTGTGACGTGATTTGCATTGATATGAATTGCCTTGTGACTGTGAGCACTATCATTTTCTCATTATTTGTGTAAATATGCTTATGTGCATTGGTTATGAAACACTATGATGAGACTGATTGATGATTATGCCAATGGGAAATGGTTTCGGAGATGCCGATGGGAAATGGTTCTGGCAATTGATGATTGTGCCGATGGGAAATGGTTCCGGTGGATACATGGTCCATGTGTGGTCCCCATGGATTCTGGTCTGAGATTCATCGGATGTCTATCATAGGACAGACATGCATTATTCTACTTGACAGTGCATCGCATTGCATGGTCTCATCCTTGTTATTGTGGAGTTGTATTTATGCCTGGAGACTCTGAGAGTTGTATACTTCATACTGATGTGAGTTATTTCGGTGATGTTGTTGAGCTGTTGTTGATCTATGTGTTATTTGAACTGTGGATTGGAATCTATTAGGTTGGGCTGATTTTCTGTACAGGTTGTAGTTATCGGAGGTTCGGTTGGAAGTAAGGGATTCGTGATTTTATTAGATTTGCCTTGTTTTATTAGTCGATTTGTTGGGTATCATGTTGTTTGGTACTCACCCTTTCTTCTACACTTGTGTAGGTTCTGAGCCCGGACCGTGATCTAGTTCTCTTTTTCTTATTACTCTGAGGCTTTTGAGGAAACTTGAGAGGTAGTTGTTCGATGTTGGCGATCTCTCTTGACCTTTTACTTTATGTCTTGTTCTATTTGAGATACAAAGACATTGAGACTTGTAAATTTATTTCAATTCTTTATTAGTGGCTTGCACATGTGACAACTAGTCTTGGGAAGGATTGTTTAGTTTGAAGTTTTCGGCTTTAGTTGGTCTTCTTTAATTGCTTATTTCCACTTGTTGGGTTTTAGGCTGACTTGTGCTGGTGGGATAGGACAAGTGCCATCACACCTTGTTTTGGGTCGTGACAGATTGGCTTAAAAAGTAGCTCTTAAATTAAAAAATAAAAAGTCAAACTGAAATGACTTTTAAGTCAAAAAAATAAAAAATAGGCAGAGATCTACTTTTGGTTTTTAACTTTTTTAAGTCATTTTAAACTTATTTAAGTTATTTTAAAACTTTTCAAACACTCCCCAACTTATTTTAAGTCATTTTTGACTTATTTTAAGTTATTTTTACATTTGTCAAACACTTCCAGAAATCAAAAATTGACTTAAAAGTAGGTTTGGCCAACTTTTAAGCCAATCCAAACACCCTCAAGTATATCATTCAACTAACTAGTTTTCCTCTCAAAATCATCAATCTAAACATTCAAGTATCTAGAAATTCTTTCAAAACTCATCTAGGGTTCCTCTTCTCCATCAAGAACCCTAAAACCTTCAAGTAAAAATTCAAGATATAAAGAGAAGCCTTCCACCCAAGGTTTTCCCAAGTTCTTCCACTCTAGAAACTCCATAAAATAATTTCTTTTATCAAGATCAAGCACCAAGATTCCCAGAACAAAGATTTCATTCAAAAAAGGTAGTGTTCTTACTCGGGCTAAAGAAAAATCAAGTCTCCACCAAAGTTTTCAGTCTAATAGCTTCATAATCAGGTATGTAAGGTTGTTCATAGTGTTGGACTACTTCATCCTCACGCCCAACATCTTAATTCAGTCAGTAGCAAGTTGAATTTAGGGTTCTGCCCTCAATTTATGAAATTCTTGAATATGAGCTATAATCTTGTTCCGAGTTCTGAATCCTTACATTATGAGATTTGCAATATTTTATGCTTTGAGATTCTTCAATTGTTTTTCATGCTTGTAGTTCCACACAAACCCTATATATATTGAGTTTCTCTCCAAAAGTATTTTACATTGATTTTAAGGATTAAAGTGAGCCCAAGAGATAGTTTTCAAACATCATTTTCAGAAAAGTTTAAGGGAACTTAGATGGTTCCAAATGTACTATTTTTACATTGAAAAGAGAGTACTATTTTAGTCTAATATAAAGAGTTTTCAGAAAGATTTATTATAGCTCCAGTTACCTTTAAAGAGGCCTTTTGAAAAATTATCTCAATCCAAAGAGTACTTTTACATGAGCATACAGTATTATATTTTTGGGAGTAGTATTGAGCACCGATTTGGGGTAAGAGTTAAGATAACTCAAACTCTATAACCTACGCCGCCAGCATAGATAGGATCTTATCGCAAGACGAGTGAATCTTCACCTGCCTCAAGAAAGCTTTTTAGTGGATCCAACAGTTTAGTTGCGTTCTATACTCCGGCAAGGTATAGTGAGGCTCCGGTAACATGGGTAAGATGTTGTATCATCACAACTCATATTGATGATTGTCGGTTAGAGAAACTCCTCAGTAAAGTAAATTATTTATATATATATATAGTTTTCAGTTTAGCATTTACTATTATTGCATTCTTACCGTAAGGGCTTAAATGATTTTCATCATGATTTATACTATATTTCAGTTGAGTTACTTTTAGTCTTCCAGTTCAGTTATTTGTTTAATTCAACCCTATTACTTACTCGTACATTCAATGTACTGATGTCATTCGACCTGCATCCTTTCATGAAGTGAATTCAAGTACTTAGGATCATCAACAAGAGTTCTGTTGAGATCACATCATCCGCTCGACAGCTTTTGGGGAGGCCTCCTTGCTTTTGAAGGACTCTAGTTTTCTAATTTTTTTAGTAGTAGCATTTTGAGGTGTCGTGAATCTTGTCCCGACACCTATGTTTATATAGTAGAGGCTTCATAGATAAACATTCTTGGTCTGTCTTTCAGTATTCAATTACATATGTTTTATTTAAAACTTTATGTTTAGTACTTAGCATTTTCAGATAGCTTTGAGATTTAATAAACTATTTTTAAGAAATTCTTCAGTTTTGATGCTTGTGTATGCTTGAGTTAATCTTTCACTTAGTAGTCAACCAGGACAAGAGTTTGCTTGGGGACAAAAAATGGTTTTTGAGTACCGTTATGTTCAGGGTGTAGGCTTGGGGTGTGACATATCTTTACTTGTCCACTATACTATTTTGAGATGTCTAACAATATTTGTCCACATTATAAAATTAATTAATAATTTACCATTTTATGTCTATTTTACCCTTGCTATTAAATACTATTCAATTTTTAATATTTAGATGACTTATATTTAATAAGGGTGATTTGGTAAAACTACCCATCACTTAGTGTTTCTTAATCCCTATATAAAGTCAATAGTGGACAACGATATATTGTTAAACAAAGGGAATATTAACCTTTGATTGAATGGTCTTATTCTTTTTAATTTTCTTATTCAATGTCCATTAATTTATTGAAACCCGAATAATTTAGATTGACCCCTCATAGACCCCCTTGAGAGAAGTGCTTGCTACTCGGGCTTTCTTTTTTCTTCCTGATCAGAAAAGGTATAGATACCTGAAATAACTATTAATCTTCGATATAGAAATTCCTATGGAGTTTGTTAGAACCAACAAGGGAAGAAGTTTGTATTATATTTCTAGAATCATCTACAAAGCACACATGGAGGACAAGCAGTTCATAGTTGATCGTTTATGCAGCGGTGCAATTGGAACTTTTCGGCAAAGAGTCGGTTCGAAATCATACGGTATGCAATTTCACTCATATTAACAACATATTACTATACTATTTTCATTCGGTGTTTTTTTATTGGAATTGAGTTCGGGTTGACAGTCAAGTTTTAGTATTATTCATATGGTATAGTGCTATTTTTTATGACGATCTCAACCAAAAGTTTATGCTAGTAGTCAGGAGAGGTCCAAGGATAATGTTTAATTTCTTAATTATGTTTGCAATGTATATGATTATATATATTGCATTTTTTGTGATTTGATTTAATTAGTTGATATTTGACGAATTTCTATCGTACTATGCTTGGTATGAGCTCACCGAACACATAAATAAATTGAAGAAACAAGAACAAAGTTTGATGTTGACCTTGATCTTTCTTCTGGCTCAACAGAGACCCTGACTAGAGCTTCTTGAAGAGGATTAGAGGGGGGTTTTCTGGGTTTGGACTAAAGGATATTTGAAGGGTATGTTGAAAACTTAGGACTTTTAAAAAAGGCATCTTTTTGAAAACTTTTGGTGCCTAATCCACAATAATTTTCGCTGTGGTTTGCCTTTTATGTTAGGAGAGGATCAAGTGCTTATTGTATGTCAAAAGATAGAAAGGGCACAATTTGATTTCTTAACCAAACTCATCAAGTATGCTCCATGTCTGTCTATGAATGACACGAGCCCCGCTCATCACTTGGGCCTCGCAACTGGTAGGATGTTGCATTACCCAACACCAACTCATGCAAACCACCTTTTGTTTCTATAAGATTTTCTGCCGTCAAAATCACCCCTCTAATATTTAGCCACGTGAAGCAACACACCTTCCTCGACACCTTAGGAATCTAGACCGAAGTATGTGGAAAACTAACCTCTTTCCTAACCAAGAGCTTTTAGCTTCTCATAAAAGGACTATGCTGAGGTCTAAGAACGAGTTGTTATTCCTAAGGTCCCAACTCAAGGGATTACATTTGTCAATTGGCTAACCTTGCTTTTGGAGTAAATTTGGAATCTTTGAAACTCGGTCACCTCTAAGTCCTGGAAATTCCTCCTAAACTTCATAACCCAAAAACGCCCATCTCCTTGTGTCCCCTAATTACTAAATAGACGATTCCCTCTGGCAAGAGTCTCTATACAACACCAAAAATTCATCCTTAAGCACCATTCCTCCACACCACCTTTGCCCGCAAAATCCAACTCTACTCCCATCCCCAGCCTTAAAAACAATGTTATCAAATAATGCATCTCACCCTTTCATTATATTCCATCACACACCACACCCAAAATACATTGTGATCCCATTTGTTCTCCATCTCCCTTTGGTTACACCATATTTTTCCATAATCACCCCCCCCCCCCTCCATAAAGATTCTTCCTCCACCAGAAATCTCCACAATTATTTACCCAAAGCACTTTGTTAAAAACCTTCAAGTATTTGCCCCAAGCCCTCTCTACCACTTAGGAGATGTCATGGTCTCTCAACAAACTAAGTGAAATTCCTTTGTCCCATCCACCACATCCGAAAGGAAATTTCTTTGCAACATTTCTAGTTTACCAGTCACAGTGACAGGTTCCTTGAACAGTGACATAAAATAAGTAGGGATACTCGATAATGCTCTTTTAATAAGCACTTCCTTGCCTCATTTAGATAAGTATCTTTTCTTCCAACTTGCTAACCTCTTCTTAACCCTCTAAATAATCGGATTTCAAACACCAAGATCCTTGTTCAAATCACCTAAGGTAAACCAAGGTAGGTAGTCGGGAGAACCCTACCCAACATTGTAAAACTTGTTCAAGCATGGCAATATTACTCACTACACCAATAGGTATGATCTTACATTTTTTTTTGTTAATTTTGAGCCCTAACACCACCTGGAACCAATTCAAGTCTTGCCTAAAGAAGTCCAGCTGGATCTCATTTGCATCACGGAACACTAAAGCATCATCTCCAAACAAGAGAGGAGAAACCACCATGGTACCCGACTTCGCCAATTGCAACTTTGAACGCCTTGATATCCCCCAAAAACCACTTTGTCCATCATTCAGTTCAATAGGGTCATCTTAAAGAGAGTTGGGGAAATCATAAGAGTATTTTGAAAAAATCCCATTCTCTCAATGGGATAAGCTGAAGAAAATGTCTACAACACCTATACTCCAGCAATAACAATGTTCTAGAAACTGGTTTGATTTAAAAACAAAAGCAAACAATGGCTTTTAAGAACTCCAAACCAGCAACATATTCAGTAGTCATTCAAGCGAAAGCTAATCAATTGACTCCTCTAGGTAAAATCACTAAAGTGAAACAGAAAGAACCTTGGAACCAGATGGCCAATAATTGTTTGCTCTGTAGTTGATGAGAGAAAAACTTATGTGAGCTTTAAGAACCTAAGATCACTCCTTACAAGAACAATTGAAAAAAAATAGAGAACCAAAAGAAAAAAACAAAACAAGACATAAAACATCTTAAAACAAGGAAAAAAATTTATGAAGCTATTGGATAATATAACTAAGGCAAAATTGTTGTAGCAGGTAACATAACAGGCCTAATTATATCTTTCAGGTCTATAAGAAATTCAGGGCGGGGAGAAGAATAAGTTGTATTGTAACACCTCAGTATTTGAAAGATAAAAATTTTCAATTTTTGGCCCAGCATCACTTTCTACAGACGCAATCTACGAGTCGTAGACCAGTTGACGGACCGTAGAATGCATCCGTGGTAGAGGATAAAATGTTTTGAAAATCAAGTCTCTGAAGTTGAGTCTACGGGCTAACAGGACGGATCGTAGGTCTTTCTACGGACCATAGAAAGGTTCGATCAAAGTGTTCCAGACTTAGTCAAAGTTCTGAGCTTGTGAAAAGAGATTTAGAGAATTCAAAGATAGTCTTACTTCCGCTCCAATATTGACATTGCCGGAAGGTTCCAATGGCTTTCTGGTTTATTGTGATACTTCAGGGGTTGGCTTAGGGTGTGTTCTTATGCAAAATGGGAAGGTGATTGCTTATGCTTCAAGGCAACTTAAGGTTCATGAAAAGAATTACCCTACCCTTGATTTAGAACATGCGGCGTCTTTGTCCTAAAGATTTGGAGGCACTATTTGTATGGTGTCCATGTGGATGTATTTACCGACCACAAAAGTTTGCAATACGTTTTCAAACAGAAGGATCTAAATCTTCGACAACGTAGATGGCTAGAGCTCTTAAAATACTATGACATGAGTGTCCTCTATCACCCGGGAAAAGCTAATGTAGTGGCCGATGCCTTGAGTCGATTGTCGACGAATAGTGTTGCACATATAGAAGATGATAAGAAAGAATTAGTTCGGGATGTTCATAAGCTAGCTCGGCTAGGTGTTCGGTTGGTTGACTCCGATGAGAGAGGTGTGATTGTCTGAAATGGATCGAAATCATCCTTTGTGGTGGATGTTAAGGCTAAGCAAGCACTTGATCCGATACTAGTTGAGTTGAAAGAAGTGGTTCTAAAGAAGGGCAATGAGACTTTCTCCCAAGGGGGAGATGGCGTCCTTAGATATCAAGGCCGTTTGTATTTGCCTAATGTTGATGGCCTAAGAGAGAAAATTCTAGAAGAAGCTCATAGTTCCCGATACTATATTCATCCGGGAGCCACCAAGATGTACCGCGATTTGCGGAATATCTATTGGTGGAATGGAATGAAGAAATATATTGCGAAATTTGTGGCAAAGTGCCCAAATTGTCAACAAGTTAAGGTTGAACATCAAAAGCCGGGAGGCTTACCCCAAGATATAGCTATTCCTACTTGGAAGTGGGAAGACGTTAATATGGTCTTCATAGTGGGTTTACCCTGTACTCGCCGGCAACATGATTCTATATGGGTTATAGTAGACCGTATGACAAAATTGACTCACTTTATTCCCGTCATGGTGTCCTTTTCGGCGGAAGATTATGCTAAGTTGTACATTAGGAAGATGGTTAGGTAGCATGGAGTGCCCCTATCCATTATCTCCGATAGAGGTACCCAATTCACTTCTCAATTTTGGAAGTCTTTCCAAAAGGGTCTTGGTACCAAGGTTAAGCTTAGCACGGCTTTTCATCCCCAAACCGATGGGCAAGCGGAGCGTACTATCCAAACCTTAGAGTATATGCTAAGAGCTTGTGTGATTGATTTCAAGGGTAATTGGGATGATCATTTGCCTTTGATTGAGTTTGCCTACAATAATAGTTACCATGCAAGTATTGGTATGGCTCCATTTGAGGCTTTTTACGGTAAGAGATGTAGGTCTCCTATAGGATGGTTTGAGGTGGGTGAAGTTGCTTTGATGGGTCCCGAATTAGTGCATGAGGCTACGGAGAAAGCTCGGCTTATTAGAGAGAGGTTGAAAATGGCTCAAAGTCGATAAAAGTCCTATGCCGATGTTAGAAGAAGGGGTCTTGAATTTGAGGTTGATGGTTGGGTCTATTTGAAAATCTCTCCCCTGAAGGGTGTTATGAGATTTGTTAAGAAAGGGAGGCTTAGTCCCCGGTATGTAGGCCCATATAAGATTTTGAGACGCATCTGCAAGGTTTCTTATGAGCTTGAATTGCCTAATGAGTTAGCATCGGTTCATCTGGTTTTCCACGTGTCTCTTTTGAAGAAGTGTGTTAGAGATCCGACATCCATAGTGCCTTTAGAAAGTCTTGGCATCAAAGAGAGTTTATCTTATGAAGAGGTTCCGGTTGAGATTCTAGACCGACAAGTCCGAAAGTTGAGAAACAAGGAAGTTGCTTCCGTTAGGGTGTTGTGGAGGAATCAATTAGTTGAGGGTTCTACGTGGGAGACCGAGGCCGATATGATGTCCCGTTATCCTCATCTATTTTCTTTCGAGTCTTCCCTAACTTGAGGTATTTAGCTCCTCATGGTTTATTTTGAGGATTCATGCATCTTAGTCACTCTCCTATTTCCTTATGCAGGCATTCATTAAGTGTTTATGGCTTAAAATTTTGTGATGAAGCGTGCTTTGGCTTGGAGTTGATTTTCCTCCTCGGATTTGTGCATTATGTAGTTGCATTCATGATTGGAATCATAGAATTGTTGTTCCCCTACTCTTGTTGCTGCTAGCTGAGTTCCATTCGGGGACGAATGTTCTTAAGGGGGAGATATTGTAACACCTCAGTTTTCTAAAGAGAAAATTTTTCAGTTTTTTGCCCAAAGTCAGTTTCTACGGATGCATTCTATGGGTCGTAGACTAGTTGAAAGATCGTAGAATGCATCCGTAGAAAGAGGGTAAAATGTTTTTAAAATCAAGTCTCTGAAGTTGAGTCTACGGGCTAACAGGATGGACCGTAGGTCTTTCCACAGACCGTAGAAAGGTCCCATCAATGTGTTCTAGACTTAGTCAAAGTTCTGAGGGTCAAATTGGGTTCTATGGGTTGGACCTACGAACTGTAGAATGGCCTACGGGCCGTAGATCGAAGTTGTAGAAAGTGTCCTGAGTTTTGGGTCTCTGAAGTTTTCTACGGTCCAACAGGACGGTCCGTAGGAATTCTTACGGACCGTAGGTTGGATTCGTAGACTTCATCCGGCAGTTATTTTTCAGGGGGTTTTTATGTCTTTTCCCGATTCTTTTAAGTCTTTTTAATTACGACCTAAATTGACCCACTATATAAGTCTTCCATCCCAAATTTTCCTTATTTCTTTCATTCTCAAAATTCCCAACTTCCCCAATAATTCTCTCTCTAGAAAGTTCCCTCAATTCTCAAGGAAGAAGAAAAAGCTAGGATCCTCCATTAAAGGTCATCGATTATTAGCAATTTCTTGTGAGCATTGTTGAGGTATGTTAGCATTCACCATTGGAATTATTTCCTCCATTGGGTCCCTAGTTTTCTTCAATTTTCAAGGTTCAATTTCCCCAAATTGAGTTAGGGTTTTGATCAATTCTTATGGGTTCTTCAATTACGATTCCAATTGTTGATTTTATGATTCTTAGTGCACGATCTTGCGTGATAAAGTAATCTAGTGCACGATCTAGCGTGATAAAGTAATCTAGTGCACGATCTAGCATGATTTATATGATTTGAGTAGAAATTGTATGAACCCATGCATGAGCCATGATTCCTAGTTATGAATTCATGATGAAGTATGATCCATGCATTTATGACTTTATGAAATTGATGAAAATATGCATGATTCTAACATGAATTGACATGTACCCATACTAGATCATGATTTATGAATATATGAATAGCTTGCATAAGAGAAGCATGTTTCATGAGAATTATGCTTATAATTGCTAGGGTGCATATAGATGATGGCATTCACGAGTTGTGAAAAGGTTTTCTTCACATAATAGCATGAGCATAATTGTGAAAAAGTTTTCTTCACAATAAGCTAAGAATATGAATGTGAAAGGTTTTCTCACATGAATTAGGGTTCATGTGGTTGAAAGGTTTCCTCACTAATGAATCAATCATGAGCTATTCTAATGACGTAAGCTTGGGGCAAGCCCATGGTAGTTGAAATGTCTTGATATGATCTTAGCTTGGATTTGGTAACCCTAGATGTACCTCTTCCTTGGCTAAAATATGAATAAGCTTAATTGAGTATTCCTTGGGATTTTACTTAGCACTGAGCGGGCTTTTGCGATGAAGGTTTCCCTTTAGCATTCGTGGACCTTTAGTAGCAATCCCTAAGTCCTAGAAATACATGCCTCGTAGGTTTATGTCTTAGACAGACACATAGCTAGTGGATCCACGTAAGCTACAGATTTATGGTCCTTACCTTGGCAAGTAGGACACCCCTTTTAGTGGTGTGGGGTAGACATCACTCCCCTTTTCGATGTGGGGCACATACTAGATTCCATGTTATAGCTCACATGGTCTATGTCGGTTAAATGTAAAAATCCCATAATAATGAAATAGGGTACTAGAAGTATCTCACGAGACAAGACTTATGATATGACTAGCTTGCATTGACCATGTTTATGCATTGAGTTTCTAACCCTATTGTCACATGATTTAGTTTGGTCATTGCATGTTCATGATGATATCTCATTGGCATGATTTATGTGATTATATGCATTTGCTTCATACTTAGTACATTCCACATACTAATACATACTTGTGCCTACATTCTCTTATAATGTAGGGTCAGACAATCATCTTTCGCACCCTCGTGGCTAGTTGCTTTCAGAGTTCGAGCTATCAACGCTGGTGAGTCCTCATGCATTTGGGGACTAAGAGACTTTATTGCTTTTCTTTACTTTTCAGTTTCAGACTTGTATATGATGTACGGGTTATGTCTCGATCATTCTATTGTATTAGATGGCTTTTGAGACATAGTCAAGACTTCCGCTTGTAAACTCTTTATTCTTACGAGATTGTCCACTACATTCCTCATTTTTGTCTTTACCCTATGTATATGTATGCTAAGTGGCTTGTGTGGGGCCTCTCGGGGTCCTATACGACATGTCACACCTAGGGGGAACTTTGGGTCATAACAAACTTGGTATTCAGAGCGCATGGTTTAGAAAGGTCCAAGGATGTCTCAAAGCCACGTCTAGTAGAGTTTTGTTCATAAGTGTGAAGCGCGCCACATTTATGAATAAGAGGCTACAAGATGTTAGGAAATTCCATTTCTTTCATATTCTAGAATCGTGCTTTAGATTTTAACTCTATATGTTCCTCTCCTAATCCATGTCCTACGCTTTTCAGGATATGGCACCTAAAAGAGCTTTTGTGAGGAGGAACGCAAATGAGAATGTGGAATAAGAGGCTAACCAAGTTCCGGCCGCTCCATTGGCCGAAGAGATTACTAATGCGGAGTTTCGAGCCGCTTTCCACGCATTGGCCCAAGCCGTGACGGCCCAAGCCAATAGAGAAGTTGTGGTCCCTGTGAACCCACATGTGGGTACCGCGGCGGAAAGGGTGAGAGATTTCACAAGGATGAACCCTCCGGATTTCCATGGCTCCAAGGTTGAGGAGGATCCACAAGAGTTCATTGAAGAGGTTTACAAGATTCTGATGATCATGGGAGTGAAACCGAAAGAGAAAGTGGAGTTGGTCGCTTACCAATTGAAGGGTGTGGCCCAAGTGTGGTTTAACCAATGGAAAGGTGAGAGGGCTAGAGATGCGGGTCCTCTTGAATGGGAGAAATTTAAAGAGGCTTTTCTTGGTCGATTCTTTCCTCTTGAGATGAGAGAGGCTAAGGTCCTCGAGTTCATTAACTTGAAGCAAGGTGGTATGAGTGTCAAAAAATATGCATTGAATTTCACTCAATTGTCAAAATATGCGCCTTCCTTGGCGGCCGGGGCCAAAATGAGTAAGTTTGTGTAGGTGGTGTCCGATTTGGTGGTCAAGGAGTGTAGGACTGCCATGCTTATTAAAGAAATGGATATTTCACAGTTGATGGTACATGCACAACAAATCAAAGAAGAGAAGCTAAATGAGAGGTCCAAAGAGGCAAAGAGGGCTAGGATCGGTGATGATGAATTCTCAAACCAAATGATCGGAGGACATGGTCGTTCTAAGTTTTGACAAAGGTTTTCGAACCAAGGGTCTTCAAATGCTCCTATGCCTAAGTTTGACAAGAAAAGGGTGTCTAACCCTAAGCCTCAAGGAGGCAATGGTGATGGTGATAGAACTCCAATTTCCCCATGTCAAAAGTGTGGGAAGGAGAATGAGAGGAGATGCTTAACCGGATCGGATGGTTGCTTCAGTTGTGGAAAAAGTGGTCACAAAATGAGGGATTGTCCAATGAATGTTACAAAAGGGAAAGATGGTAAACAAGGGGCTCCTAGTGATTTGGGTTCTAGTGCTCCCAAGCAGAACTGATTTTATGCACTCCAAACTCGCCAAGAGCAAGAAGGTTCTCCCGATATGGTTACCAGTATGTTGAAAGTCTTCCATCTTGATGTATATGCTTTACTTGATCCCGGTGCTACTTTATATTTTGTGATGCCATTCGTGGCTGCGAGATGTGATATTGCCCCGGATGTGTTGTTAGACCCCTTTTGTGTCTCTACTCCTATTGGTGATTCTATTGTGGCTAAAAGAGTTTATAGGAAATGTCCCATTTCCTTGTTCCATAGAGTCACCTATGTTGATCTTGTAGAGCTAGATATGATAGACTTTGATGGCATTCTTGGGATGGATTGGCTTCATTCTTGTTATGCCTCGATTGATTGTAGAACCCGAGTGGTTAAGTTTCAATTTCCTAATGAGCCCGTCCTAGAGTGGAAAGGGGGAAATTATATGCCTCGAGGTCGGTTTGTTTCTTGTCTTAAAGCTAGAAAGATGATCTCCAAGGGTTGCATTTATCATCTTATTCGGGTTAGGGATATAGATTCTGAAACCCCTAGTCTTGAGTCGATTCCCGTGGTAAATGAGTTTCTGGATGTGTTTCCCGATGATCTACCCGGTGTTCCTCCCGAAAGGGAAATAGACTTTGGTATTGACCTTCTTCCCGATACGCAACCTATCTCTATTCCTCCTTACCGTATGGCTCCGGCAGAACTTAAATAATTGAAAGAGCAATTGAAGGATTTGTTGGATAAAGATTTCATCCGACCAAGTATTTCTCCATAGGGTGCTCCGGTGTTGTTTGTTCGTAAGAAAGATGGCTCTCTCTGTATGTGTAATGATTACCGTCAATTGAATAAGGTTACCATTAAGAATAAGTACCCGATTCTGAGGATAGATGATTTGTTTGACCAACTTCAAGGTGCTAGTTTCTTCTCTAAGATTGATCTCCGGTCGGGTTATCACCAATTGAGGGTGAGAGATTGTGACATTCCAAAGACGGCTTTTCGAACTAGATATGGCCATTATGAGTTTGTGGTTGTGTTGTTTGGATTGACTAAGGCTCCGACGGCTTTTATGAATTTGATGAATAGGGTGTTTAGACAATACCTTGATATGTTCGTGATTGTATTCATTGATGATATCTTGATTTACTCGCGAAGTGAGGAAGAGCATGCCGATCATTTGAGGATTGTATTGCAAATTCTTAGGGATCGTGAGTTATATGCTAAGTTCAATAAATGTGAGTTTTGGTTGAGCTCCATGGCTTTCCTTGGTCACATTGTGTCCGGTAAGGGTATTAAGGTAGATCCTAAGAAGACGGATGTGGTTAGAAATTGGCCTAGACCTCTACCTCCTTCGGACATTCATAGTTTCTTGGGCTTGGCTGGATACTATAGGAGGTTTGTGGAAGGGTTTTCTTCTATTGCCTCTCCATTGACCTCGTTGACTCAAAAGAAGACGAAGTTTGTATGGTCGGAGGCTTGTGAAAAGAGCTTTCAAGAATTGAAAGACAGGCTTACTTATGCTCCAATATTGATATTGCCGGAAGGTTCCGATGGCTTTGTGGTTTATTGTGATGCTTCAAGGGTTGGCTTAGGGTGTGTTCTTATGCAAAATGGGAAGGTGATTGCTTATGCTTCAAGGCAACTTAAGGTTCATGAAAAGAATTACCCTACCCTTGATTTAGAACATGCGGCGGTTATCTTTGTCCTAAAGATTTAGAGGCACTATTTGTATGGTGTCCATGTTGATGTATTTACCGACCACAAAAGTTTGCAATACGTGTTCAAGCAGAAGAATCTAAATCTTCGACAACGTAGATGGCTAGAGCTCTTAAAAGACTATGACATGAGTGTCCTCTATCACCCGGGAAAAGCTAATGTAGTGGCCGATGCCTTGAGTCGATTGTCGACGAATAGTGTTGCACATATAGAAGATGATAAGAAAGAATTAGTTCGGGATGTTCATAGGCTAGCTCGGCTAGGTGTTCGGTCGGTTGACTCCGATGAGGGAGGTGTGATTGTCCGAAATGGATCGGAATCATCCTTTGTGGTGGATGTTAAGGCTAAGCAAGCACTTGATCTGATACTAGTTGAGTTGAAAGATGTGGTTCTAAAGAAGGGCAATGAGACTTTCTCCCAAGGGGGAGATGGCGTCCTTAGATATCAAGGCCGTTTGTGTTTGCCTAATGTTGATGGCCTAAGAGAGAAAATTCTAGAAGAAGCTCATAGTTCCTGATATTGTATTCATCCGGGAGCCACCAAGATGTACCACAATTTGCGGGAAGTCTATTGGTGGAATGGAATGAAGAAAGATATTGCGAAATTTGTGGCAAAGTGCCCAAATTGTCAACAAGTTAAGGTTGAACATCAAAGGCTGGGAGGCGTATCCCAAGATATAGCTATTCCTACTTGGAAGTGGGAAGATGTTAATATAAACTTCATAGTGGGTTTACCCCGTACTCACCGACAACATGATTCTATATGGGTTATAATAAGACCGTATGACGAAGTCGGCTCACCTCATTCCCGTCAAGGTGTCCTTTTCAGCGGAAGATTATGCTAAGTTGTACATTAGGGAGATGGTTAGGTTGCATGGAGTGCCCCTATCCATTATCTCCGATAGAGGTACCCAATTCACTTCTCAATTTTGGAAGTCTTTCCAAAAGGGTCTTGGTACCAAGGTTAAGCTTAGCACGGCTTTTCATCCCCAAACCGATGGGCAAGTGGAGCGTACTATCCAAACCTAAGAGGATATGCTAAGAGCTTGTGTGATTGATTTCAAGGGTAATTGGGATGATCATTTGCCTTTGATTGAGTTTGCCTACAATAATAGTTACCATGCAAGTATTGGTATGGCTCCATTTGAGGCTCTTTACGGTAAGAGATGTAGGTCTCCTATAGGATGGTTTGAGGTGGGTGAAGTTGCTTTGATGGGTCCCGAATTAGTGCATGAGGCTATGGAGAAATTTCGGCTTATTAGAGAGGTTGAAAACGGCTCAAAGTAGATAAAAGTCCTATGCCGATGTTAGAAGAAGGGATCTTGAATTTGAGGCTGATGTTTGGGTCTATTTGAAAATTTTGCCCCTGAAGGGTGTCATTAGATTTGGTAAGAAAGGGAAGCATAGTCCCTGGTTTGTAGTCCCATATAAGATTTTGAGACGCATTGGCAAGGTTGCTTATGAGCTTGAATTGCCTAATGAGTTAGCATCGGTTCATCTGGTTTTCCATGTGTCTCTTTTGAAGAAGTGTGTTGGAGATCCGACATCCATGGTTCCTTTAGAAAGTCTTGGAATCAAAGAGAGTTTATCTTATGAAGAGGTTCCGGTTGAGATTCTAGACCGACAAGTCCGGAAGTTGAAAAACAAGGAAGTTGCTTCCGTTAAGGTGTTGTAGATGAATCAATTAGTTGAGGGTGCTACGTGGGAGGCCGAGGCCGATATGATATCCCGTTATCCTCATCTCTTTCCTTCCGAGTCTTCCCTAGCTTGAGGTATTTAGCTCCTCATGGTTTATTTCTAGGATTCATGTGTCTTAGTCACTCTCATATTTCCTTATGCATGCATTCATTAAGTGTTTATGGCTTGAAATTTTGTGATGAAGCATGCTTTAGCTTAGAGTTGATTTTCCTCCTCGGAAATGTGCATTATGTAGTTGCATTCGTGATTGGAATCATAGAATTGTTGCTCCCCTACTCTTGTCGTTTCACGAGTCTAGAAAGACCGAAGTAGTAAAGTAAAACAACTATCTACAACCTAACTGGAATCCCATAAGCCCAGAAGTTACATTTGTGCTCAATTAGAAAGTAAATAATCCAAACAGACCCCCATAAGCCCAATGAGTACATAGAAGTGATAAGGATAACACTAGCTAAGACTAAAAGTATTAGGAATTTGATTTGGGGAGCTGTGCGTGAGAGGAGAGGATTTAGGTCACTAAATTTCCCTTAGTTCCACTTAGAATAGGTTAAAATGACATAGTATAGGGATTAAAAGAGTGATAAAAAACCAAAATGACCTTACCTGGAAACTGACATCAATAGCTTATATGAGGCATCTACGATCTGTGGTTCCTTCTACGGATCGTACATCCCTGTCCATAGAAATTAGTGGAAATTTTTGAGTTTCTAAACATTGATTCAACGAGACCCTTTTACCGACCATAGATCTATCACGAGCCGTAAATGTGGTATGTAGAAATCAGACTAATTTACTAAGTTTCAGGACTTCAGGACTTTGGTCCACGGGGCCATCTATGGCCCGTAAACATGTGTATGACCCGTAGATTTAGCCCATACGGTTCAGGTAAAAATTCATGTCTCTGAAGATGATCTACGACTCAAGTCTATGACCCGTAAAAGTGTTTACTAGTCGTAAACCTAACTCGTAAATTTCAGACTATTTTTTCCTATTTTTGAAGTTTATCTACAAACCTCATCTATAGCCCGTGGTTCTATCTACAGTCCATAGATGCTGCAAGGAAATCTAAAAAAAATTGCAGACTTTAGTTCTTCTCTGAACTTTCGAGGTCTAATTTGGACTTAGGAATTTTGGGGTGTTTGAAACGACCCAAATGCCCGAAAATGTGCTTCGGAAACACCTATAATTGTAATTTCCATATATCTCAAAATCCGTGCATGATTTCGGAAATTCGACTTCATATTCTTATTCGTGGGGTCAAATTGAGTGGGAAATGGGTCTAACCCGAATTTTAGAGCAACCGTATCAAAATTCGAAAATTGCAAAAATTGCGATTTGGAGGGTCAACTTTAAAGGGGCATATCTCCTAGCACACAAGGAACTGGAAGGGCTGCAACCTATCAAATTAAAGCTCTTTGAGTTAGCTTTCCAACGCACTTGGTTTCACCTTATTCCGCGTTAGGATGAGGGAGTTATGACCATTTTCGTAAAACCTGTCAGTGCAGAATTTCCAATTCCAGTGAGCGAATTTTCTAGGCGGGTTGGAGTCATTTTTTTATAAAAAGGGGATATGTCCCATATTTAGTCATTTTCTAAACTCCAAAAACACTCTCTAAGCCCTCTCCAAAAATTCCACCAAGATCTTCAACCAAATTCAAACATCTCAAGCTCTAATTCCGGATTCAAGACTCAATCTCAAGCTTCGATTCTCCATTCCAATCTTCATCAAGGATTCTCCAAAGTTGAGGTATGTGGGTTTGATTTTGGAAATCTTCCTTTCCACAAGTCCAACCATTTATCCTCTATTTCTACTTCAAGTTTATGGGTCCTCATGATCAATTATGAACTCTTGAATTACGGAATTACTACTACACACCCTATTATGGTCCTTTTTGCATATTATCATGAAATGGAATTTTTATGTGATGTTTATGGTTTACATGCTTCCATGATCAAATTATGAAGGTTGATATATATATGTATGTTGTTGGTGGGCTGATTTATATGGATTTTGGAATTGGTTGGAATTAGTATTCTTGAAATACATGATTTCATTTATATGAACAATTGCCCACCTTGTGTTTGATAAAATGCCCATTATAGAATTCTTAGGAAAGGGAAGGTCCAAGGTACGTCCTATGAGACGGATGGTTATGTAATTACTGAAATGATGATGAAATGGACACATGTATATGATTTTCTCTAAATAAGTGTTGTGAGTCGACCATGCCTAGTACGGGGGGTAGTAGGCCCGTATAACCATATCGAGGGGTTTTGTACCTTGGTTGCCTAGTACGGGGGGTAGTAGGCCCGTATAACCATATCGAGGGGTTGGTACCTTGGTCCCTAGCACGGGGGGTGGTAGGCCCGTGTAACCATATCGAGGGGTTTGTACCTTGGTCCCTAGCACGGGGGGTGGTAGGCCCGTGTAACCATATCGAGGGGTTTGTACCTTGGTCCCTAGCACGGGGGGTGGTAGGCCCGTGTAACCATATTGAGGGGTTTGTACCTCTTTCGCCTCTCCAAGGGGGTGGTAGGCCTTGGAAATACTATATTGATGGTCACTCGCCACACATGTACTACGTCCCACTAAATATGATTTTTATGTAAGCATCATTATACATATCATTTCATTAATATGCTATTTATCGGGTATGATTACGCATTTTTTCCTATGATGTCCATCTAATGCAGCATTGCATTGCATCCCATATACTTAGTACATTCAAATGTACTAACGCATACTCTATGCCTACATGATGTCACCATGTAGGGACCGGAGCACCGCTTGACCATCCTCCTCCGCGTGGCTAGTACGATTTTCTATAGTGGTTATTGGTGAGTCCTCCATTTCGGGGACGTTGCTCATGATCTTTTGCTATGTATAAAACTTTTCCTTTCTAGTTATGTTTTGACTATGAGGGTGAGCCCGGTAGTTTGTCTTGGCCCCCGCTAAGTACTCATGTTTAGAGGTGGTGTTGGACAAGTTGTGTATTATGCTTGAGCTTGACTCATCTATGGTATTTATGTATCATTTCTTTTTTCTTCTTGCTCCCTTAGTCCCGATTTCCCCCTTGATTATGCTTATCGCTTATGGTCATTTAATTGCTTCCGCGACCAAGGATGTGTAATGATACGCTATGAGGCTTGTTTGGGGTTCCTTCGGGTTCCCCATTCGCCGGTCACATCTAGGCCCTAGGCTTGGGTCGTGACAAACTTGGTATCAGAGCACTAGGTTGAATGATCCTCGGAGTCCAACACACCGCGTTGATTAGAGTCCGATTCATGGTTGTGTTGTGCACCACAACTATGAGTAGGAGGCTATGAGACGTTTTAGGAAATGTTTCCCTTCTCCATGTTCTAAGTCATGCTGTAGAGTTGAATTAAGATCTTCCCTAACGGTTGTTCTTTGTTATGCAAGATCATGTCTAATACAAGAGGAAGACGAGCCCGACTTGTTGCGTGAGTCATATAAGGTGTCTACTCCTATTGGTGCATATATTGTTGCTAGGAAGGTCTATAGAAATTGTCCTATTTGCATCTTGCATAAAATATTGCCTTGTGACCTTGTTGAATTGAACATGGTCGATTTTGATGTTGTTCTTGGGATGGATTGGTTGCATGCATACTATGCTTCTATTGATTGTAGAACCCAAAGGGTCAAGTTCCAATTCCCAAGTGAACCCATTCTTGAGTGGGAAAGCCAAAATGTGGTAGTCAAGGGTAGATTCATCTCTTGCATTAAAGCCCGTAAGTTGATCTCTAAGGGGTGTCTCTATCACCTCGTGAGGGTTAGGGATGTGGAGTCCAAAACCCTTCTTATAGAGTCGGTTCCGGTCGTAAATGAATTCCTTGATGTCTTTCCTAATGACCTTCCCGATGTTCCTCCCAAAAGGGAAATAGATTTTGGCATAGACCTCCTCCCCGATACTCAACCCATTTCTATTCCCCCTTACCGTATGGCCCCGGCGGAGTTAAAGGAGTTGAAAGAACAATTGAGGGACTTGTTGGAGAAGGGTTTTATTAGGCCTAGCCAATCACCATGGGGTGCACCGGTGTTGTTTGTGAAGAAGAAAGATGGGTCCCTTAGGATGTGTATCGATTACCGGCAACACAATAGGGTCACCGTCAAGAATAAATATCCTCTTCCTAGGATTGATGACTTGTTCGACCAATTGCAAGGGGCGGGCTAGCCACTTCTCTAAGATTGATCTTCGGTCCGGGTATCATCAAGTGAAGGTGAGGGAGGGTGACATTCCCAAGACAGCCTTCCGGACTAGGTATGGACATTATGAATTTGTGGTCATGTCTTTTGGGTTGACCAATGCACCGGCTACCTTCATGGACCTAATGAATAGGGTCTTTAAACCCTACCTTGATTCCTTTGTTGTGGTCTTCACTGATGATATTTTAATCTATTCGCATAGTGAGGAAGAACATACGGGTCACTTGAGGGTTGTGTTGCAAAGATTAAGAGAGGAGAAGTTGTATGCCAAGTATGAAAAGTGTGAATTTTGGTTGAGGGAGGTTGCCTTCCTAGGTCATGTGGTGTCGGGGGATGGTATTAAGGTAGACCCTAAGAAGACCGATGTGATTAGAAATTGGCCCAGGCCATTGACCCCGCCGGATATTAGGAGCTTCTTGGGCTTAGCGGGTTACTACCGGAGATTTGTGAATGGGGTTTCTTCTATTGCTTCTCCCATGACTAAGTTGACACAAAAGAAGGCTAAGTTTGAGTGGACCGACGAGTGCGAAAGGAGTTGTCAAACCTTGAAAGATAAACTTGTGTTCCGCTCCTATATTGTCACTACCGGATGGCTGAGGGATTTGTTGTGTATTGTGATGCTTCTAGAGTTGGCTTGGGTTGTTCCTAAATGCAAAAATGGTAAGTGATAGCCTTATGCTTCTAGACAACTTCAAAGTGCGATTGGAAAAGAACTATCCTACTCATTGACTTGAATTAGCTGCGTGGTGTTGCTTTAAAGGATATGGGCGTCATTATTTGTATTGGGGTTACATGTCGATGGGTTCCACCGATTTCATAGAGCCTCCAATTATGTCTTCACCCAAAAAGATCTCAATCTTGCAGACAAAGAAGGTGGCTGAG